>JAQIBA010000099.1:230354-387401 GCA_028293925.1 Brueelia nebulosa | reverse complement strand
TAATTTATTACCTAAAATTTAATAATAACTCAAAGTTAACACCATCAATTTGATCGTTTGCTTTTTGGCTCTTTTTTAATTGTAAAGAAATGAATAGTTGAGGAGTGCAGAGAGGGGAGTTTGGGTCAGAAGAGGCAGCCTTTTCTGCTCCACTTTCGACTGATTATTGTTGGATGAGTTTGTCACCGGATTTGTTAAAACAAAGTGAAACAAGTGACAAAAGTAAAAATCGATGTCGCGCCACATGGAAAACAGTTCGTGACTCGAAAAGTATTTTTCAATCTGGTGCAGAACCGTTCTTCGGGTTTTTCTTTGGTTTCACCCTTTTGTTCGAGAGAGAGAGAGAGAGAGAGAGAACCGCTAAAATTTATGAATCGACTCGATAAAAGTGATAAATTAGCGGCAGCATTAGAGGCGCCCTGGAGTTCGTATCTAATTACCGAAAAATTTCCTTTTTTATCTTTTTAAAACCTGAGTTCAAAATAAGGTTTCCCTTAAGGGTGAATTAACACTTTTTGGAAAAGGGTTTCCTGTTTGGTTTTTTGTATTTTTACTGCAAACCCCGTTGTTAATAAATTAGTATTGCTCGATATTATTTAGTATTTTAAAATCTCAAAGTTTTATTTCATTCTATATATTTATTTGTAAATTTACTTTATCCATTTGTTTAGTTACTTTTTTTGTAGTCATTTATTTTATCTCCTCATTTTTGTTTTCAAATATTACAAAAGAAAAGAAAGTGTGGATTAGATGTGGTAAAAGTGTAGTGCAGTTTCTGAATAGTGTGATGTTAAATTACTTATGAAGTTGGGTTTGTTCTGTTTTTACTGTATCTTTTAAGTGTATGGGCTAAGAAAAGAAATATATTATATTATTATTATATTAGTATTGTTTGAAGAAAACAAATATATTTTAATATTATTAGTATATTACTATTGTGTTTGTTCTGTTGCTTTTACTGTATATTTTAAGCCTGCGGGCAATGAAAAGAAATATATTATTATTACTATTATATTAGTATTGCCAAAGAAAACATAAATTATTATTATTATTATTATTATATTATTATATTATTATTATATTAATATTGGTTGATAAATTTTGTATTTCTTCAATGTATTGATGTATCTTATCATGTTTCAATGTATCTTCAAAATTTGTATTATACACCGCAGAATAAAAGTAAAAATGTATTCATAACTGATATTTTTTTGAATAAATCAACGGTTCATTAACTCAACTTTTTACATATTTTTCTTAAATCAAATTTGAGAAACTTTTCTGTTTGTTCTGTTTGTACTGAACGACCTGCAAACTACAATTTAAACAATTACACTACAAATGCTTATTGAGCTTTTTCACGACTTATAAAACTCACCACTTTGCTTAAAATGGCGAAAAATTAATTGACCTTTGACCCCCCGAATTCGGAATACTGACATTTCATTTATAATTATACTCGGAATAATTTGAACGAGTTTGAGCTTCTCAGGAATTTATATAACTTCACCCTTTACTTACGAACTAATTTGAGTGAATATCAAAAAGAGTGCACAAAGTGAAAACGTCTGTTCGCACAAATTTGATTTCCATCCCCGAAAAAAGGTTTTCTCCCTTGAAAATCTTTTTACAAACACAGTTTATTCCCCGGGGGAATAAATTTTTCAAGGGGTGTTAAAATAAATAGCATTTTATATGTTCCTTTAGGGGACCTGTTTTTGAGTGACGACAGCCTTCATTAATTATGCCGCTCTCATTTTGAAAAAGCCCAGAGATTGGATTAACAACCTCTCCCGTTCACTTTTTCACCTTTTTTTTTTAATTTAACAAAAACCCAATGACCTCTGTTAACCTTCGGGCATTTTTGTCCGATGCGTTAAATTATTAACATAATCTCTTTTATGATTAATTTGTTTCCCGGAAATATATATTAATTAAAATAAATAATGCGTATAATACAAATTGAAACAGTTTGAGCTGATAAATATTCACTTTTTGGGGGGACGAATTATTTATTAAAATTTAATTGCCTTAATTTCAAATTCCAATTTATTATTTATTGGTTTGGGAAAGTAATAAACGGATGAATGAACTCACTAACGCCATCTACTGATGACACGAAAAACTAAAAAAAAGGGAATTAAGGGAAAACAAAAGGGAACAAATGTGTATAACGTTAGTGTTGGTTTTTGAGGGCGACAATTTCACTTTTGTGTGTCATAATGGCGATAAAAGCCGGTCAAAGCACAGCAGAAGAAACAGTATATAGAGTATATATATACTCAAACAAAACAGTAAATTTATAAGTGAAAATGCTTTCACAGAAAAAGTGAAAACTCTTTTCTAAACCGAAAATTTGCAATTTGTGACCGTTGCATATCCGTCAAAACTCAACAGATTTTAACCCTTTCCTTTAAAAATCTCATCACCTCGGATTTGGCGCGGAAATTCGAGTTATAAATTTTTTTTTTTAATTTCGAGTTTTTTTTTTATCACTTTTCAATCAGGATTATCTCGTGTTCGCCTTTCAAAAAAATTATTTTCCGCTCTATTTCAACAACTAATGAAAATCAAAATCTCAATTCAATTTATAATCTGGTATTCACCTTGAAAAAAAAAAATTTTCCTAATTTAAACTTTCAAAAATTGTTTTTTTTTTTTTAAACTTTTCCAAAACTTCCAATGATTACTTTTTTTTAACTCAACGGAATCGATTTCGCTCGGAAAAATTTACTCAAAAACTTTACTCAAAGCCTTTTTTCGAACAGTGGGCGCCCCCTCTCTCCCCTCCCCCCCCAAAAAAAAAATAAGAAAAACATTTAAAATGCAAATACCTGTGATATATCCAAAATCACATTTTCGTCCAACCACCACTGAGTCGATTAAGAAAAATAAAAATGATTCGAAAAACCGTTATAATTTAAAAACGGCGGTTATTCCAGTATCGCGCGAAACCGAATGCGGAGCTCACTGCCTTCGAGATAGTGGCCAGACGACTGACGGACAACTTGTCTGTACCTTGATTCCGAATCAGCTGTCTTCGATAGGTTTAAAATGGTACCTGATAAGTTAAATATGGTGCAGGAGAGGCCTCAGAATCAGAATGAACCAACGCTGATTTCCTTCCGTTTGTCTTCTGCTTTTACGGGTTTTTCCTTTATGGATTCCTTCAAAGTTTCACTTCTGGGAATTCACTTTTCTGGGAATTTTCACCGGGGGATACAATGTTTCAACAAACTCCTCACCAAATTGCTTACCTCTTATCTTCTTCATGGTCGTTTTTAACCTGAAAATAAACCAAAACGTTATTTCTCCCAAAGGAATATCAGCAATGGAGACGTATCGAAAGAATAAACGGTTGAAAGAGATACACTTTTGGGAGTGAAATGTCTCCGTTTAATATTCCGCCATGTTTCGTTTTAGAATTGAGCCTCGGCTTGCATAACTGCATATTTCTTAAAATTATTAAAAAAAAAAATTTTTCTTTCCGAAAAAATTCCGTGTCGTCGAAGTCGAAACGTGGGAGAATAACAGTCACGTGGTTCATTAACCATTTTCGATTTTGATGAAAATCCTTTGCAATTGCATTCGGTTGACACCGAACTCGAGTAAAGGAGGTTGTAACTGTGTTCATGCCCCAAACAATTAATTACCCGCAGGATAATTCGAGCATCCGATTGTCTTTCGACCCGAAAGGAACGGAAGTGTACCGTAATTCAAAGCTGCCCTTCGCTCGGCTTTATGGCGCCTCTTCCGGTCAGAGGATGATTGTTCTTTGCTGATATACAATCAGGAAGAGAGAGATTAAATGCTCAGCACTAACATAATCGGCTTCAAATTAGACATTCGAGGTTACATAAATCCCCAAGTGAAATTGTTTGGAGTATAAAAGTATAAAATCGATGGGGAAAGAATTGGCACCGGTACAAATTAGTTTTTCCCAATTTTCAGCAAAACGGTGAGTTTTATCGTAAAATCAGCTCAGACAAAAATTGTAGAGCATAAAATTATCTACAAAAAATATATCTATACTTTTTTTCATAAAAGCCACCGTTTCTGAGATATAACGATTCAAAAAGTTGTATGACACATTTATGGCCATTTTGAAAATGGCAACTTTTGAGGGCCAATTTTACCCACTCAGAATGGTTTCTCTAAAATCCGGACAGATGCATTCGAAAGCTTAAGATGTGCCCTTTCAACGAGCAAAGTTACAAAGAAACCCAACACTTTTGATATTTGGCCACAACGATGGGCAAAAATGGCTAAAATTGTGTTCCCCGATAACTTTGAGATCCCATAGCTCCCGATGTGTTGATGATAGGAACGTCCAACATGGGTCATTTTAAAGCCCTAGTGGTCCACTCTGATCATGCATAATTTGGCCGAAATTAGTCGGTGCAAAAAAAAGATATGAGGCCTTGAAATTTGAGCATTTTTTAAAATCATCATATCTCAGAAACGGTGGCTTTTAGTAAAAAAAAGTACTGATCCATTTTTTGTAGATAATTTTACGATCTACAATTTTTGTCTGAGCTAATTTTACGATAAAACTTACAGTTTTGCTGAAAAAAAGCAAAAAAGTACTTTTTTAGACTGTAATTTATACTCTGAACAATTTCACATAGTTTCAACTTCTCAGTAATTATTATAACTTCACCCCTGATTTTTGAACTGTTCTGTAGGTAATAAATAAACTGAAAGCAGTTCCTTCGGGGTCAAAGGACAACATGGGTGTGACCTCAACAAACTGCATTCTGCGAAATTTTCCCGCTCTGCCCTATGCACTCGTGGAGAACCACAAATTTATGCAAAAGATAACTCAATCGGAATTTAAATCTTCGTTTGTAGATAATTACCTGCGAAATTACACAAGGACATTGTTCAGCAATTATTCTCATCTCTTCACGAGTAGGAACTCAAAAGTCTGTAAGTACCATTTCCTTGTGAAACCGAGAAAATCCTTCGAGGGCAACACAGATTCCCAATTAATCAGCAAAGGTCACTCGAAGGATCATTCGCTCTTAATTAAAAAGCAGAAAAATAACAAAAGATGGACTACTTTGGTGTTGTGTCCGACTAAACACCGATTCGATGGGAAATAAATAAATATCCAGGTCGTTGGTGTCTGAGGGTGGGTCGGGGGTGAGTGAGGCCACACCGAAAGGGGCGTTTTATGGCGGTCGGTTCCATTCGGCGACCTCACCTTCGCGAATATAAACAAATAAAAGTGGGATCCGATGTCTCTCCTATTCTCGTTTTCTAAAAACCGAAAGGAGTTCAGTGCATAAGCACTTCAGCGCCGCACACTGTTACGGTATCATTAAATGTGAATTGCTCTTAACCTACAACAACATAATCACAGTTCGGGTTCACTTTTTATGGAAGTTTTTCTCAGTCGTGAAACCTTAAGAAACTAGAAATCCCGGCTTTAATCTCGGCTACAGTCACCAATCACTGAGACACATCGCTGACCCCGATTGCAAACAATTTATTTTTGACCACTCCGGGGTGACACCAACCAACCCCCGTCGCCGACACACATTTCGGCGCACCCCCCGCCCGAGAATCGACCCCTCCCGTCCGCCCCCTTCCTCCCCCATCAATTTCCTTTTCAATGACAATGAAAATCCATGTTTGTGTGGCCTTGGAAAACTGTGGCAACAGAGGTCATTCACCATAAGTGATGTATGTTGTGTAAAATACGTAAGTTTGTATTAAACACCTGACTCAGTACCGTTAATCAAACAAAATAAATTACTCGGGTGAGAGGAATAAAGACTCAAAAGTACAACCGGTTGGAATCGGCCGCTACCAATAAAAGATAAAGGAATTCTGGTGCGCTAAGCGGAAGAGGGGGCCAACCGGAGAAGGAGTTTCTCATTCCCTTTTTTCTCGTTTTTGGCTCTGCTCGCGGTGGTTCCCTCTTCAGGTACGCGAGAGGTGGCCACAAGAGTCACTCCATGAGAAACGTTCCCTCGAAACCGATATCGAGGTTAAACAATTGGCGCCGCGAGAAAATGACCTACATTTAGGTATTTGTATTGCGTACTTGATGAGTTTTCTCGTCGATTGAATAATTAACGACGAAAAAATTCCAGTCCAGAGATGTCCTCTTCTTCATTTAACAGATACAGTCGCCATTACGCCGCATTTAAGGTCGACAAACGGGGCGATCTTGACATTGGCCGCTACGGAAATCGATGCCACCCCCCTCTCGATGTCGAAAGGAAGGGGGTTGCAGAGAGACATTAATGTTACATAAATCCCTGAGAAGCTGAAACTCTGTCACATTGTTCGGAAAAAAGGTCATATGAAATGTCAAAAGTTCTCATGGAATCCATGCTGGGAAAAGAATTGACCACCAACCACGTGTCATCTAACTTTTTCAATAGTTATACCTCACAAACGGTGACTCTTAGAAATAAGTGTTGATATATTTCTGAGCTGATTCTACGATAAAACTCACCGTTTAGCTGAAAATTTATTCAACCTCGCACCCATTCTCTTCCCAGTTCGATGTTATACTTTCATAATTATACTCTTAGAAATTAGTATAACTTCACCCCTTATTTTTGAACGTATTTGACTATGGCGGAATCTCAAAAACAATCGCTGTTTAAAAGCATAAAACTCAATGAAGCGAAAGCCCAAGAACATTAACACGTAACACTTTGTTGCGCATTTCGACTGAGTGTTGTGTGTTTGGTGTTGCAGAACGGATTAGTTAAACGTCTTCGTTGTTGACTTACCAAATCGACATAATCCCGGGAACGTTCGCCTGTGAAAAAAATTACAAAATCACACTCACATTCTGCGAGATAAATTGTATTCAAATTACAATCTAAGATTAAAAAGGTAAAACATTAAAAAATTCCAATATGCAAATTTGTATATTAAAACTCCGGAAACTGTATACATGACAAACACTCGTACAAATCAACGGTCTAAGAAAACACTACTGATGCAACTACAGGGGAAATAAAATTTACCATAAAAAATAAGCAGTCGAGAAGTTAAGTTTTAAAAGAAAAGCTTATTTACAAAGAATAACACAATTCAAAAAATACACCTCGAAAATAAGCGTCGGTGTAATCGGGAGATCATAGCTTTTGTCAACTGGAATTTAAACGTTTCTCAACTGACGACGGATTGCACCAATTATTATTATTAAAAAAAGTTCCGGCGCCCTCATTGGAACACTTCCTTGACGAACGCCATTTTAGAATTTCGCAAAAAAGAGAACTAATTGACCTAATCTCGAAAAAACTAATCCTGTCGGATGATCGCTGATTGTATTTACAACTGAAGGCGCCTTCGACTTTGTCTCTTCGGGTTCGCCCACTGCCTTTCCTCCCCGAAACTCCACAAAATGAGTGCGACAAACGACAACGGCCAAACAAACAATACATAAATTACAAATCTCGAGCGGACGACGCCGGAAAAACCTCGCGTTCCATCATCCCCTCTTGGTCCATCGCCCCCTTTCGGCACAGCCTTCTGAAATCTACACAAGTTTCCATTTTATGAAAACCGAAAGCTGAGCTTCTTGGAAAGGATTTTCACTTTTTTAATATATATCAAAAACAGCCAAAGGGAAAGTTTAATTAAAAATTCTTTGAATTCCAATCTGCATTTCGGGAGATTTTCCCCCCCCGAAAAACTCTGTTCGCGACGTGTAAAACCCTTTGGTTACAGATTTGAGAGGGAGGGGAGGGAACGAGGGGCGCATAATTTCACCCGAAGCTAAAAATCGACTAATTTTTACTTTTTTTTTGAGCTTATTGTATCGCGCGCGCGAACTTTTGCCGAAGGAACAGTTCGAAAAAGAGAAAAATGAACGCTTAGGAACAGTCTGAAAGTTCGACTTATCAACAGCGCTTTTGCCGCCTTTGGACGCTAAAAACTCGATTGGGTTTCATCTAATTCGAACGTAAAATAAAAAAAAAAAGATATTTAGAAAAAAAAAATCACACCTGTACACTTACGGCGCTATCTTTCACACCGAATTAATTAACATACCACAGCTAAATGGACGATTGTGATGCTTTTATCGGCCTGATTATACTTTTCAAAAACAAAAAAAAAAAAAAACAACGCTCAAGCTTTTTACTGTGATTTGTGAAATTTAAAAAAAAAACAATTTTTTTCCCTGAAAACGCAATAAAAATAAGTTTAGTTTCTCTATTCAACGGGAAATTCAAATAAAAATTACTTAAACTCAATTTCCCGTTCGGAATAAAACTGAAAAATCGACTGAAAATAAATGAATGAATTTACAATCAGAATTATTTAAGAATTTAAAAAGTAAAAATAAATGTGATCCCTCTCGGGTTTGAGCTGGATTCAAAGGAAAAACACGGCTCCCTTTTCCTTTGAGGAGAAACTTTCTCGAAAAGCTTCGTGCAAATATTGATAATTAAAACTGCGACTATTTCAAAATAAAACAAACTTAATTAGTCTTTGAGACCGTCGCGATCGTATAATTAAATAAAAATTCATCCGAGTGGAAGACTTTCCAATTTGTGGATCCATTTAGGTTTGGTATGTTTTACAATATCTAAAAAAGAAAACTGAGTATTTCATAGAGGAAAAAACAATATTATTAACGGGGCGTTCTCTTTTTATAAAGTCGATGGCAGCAAACGGACCGATCCGAAGTGAAGCCGCTCCCCACTCACTCTCCCTCATTTGGGGCTCATTCGTGATGACTTCCTAAGCTCTGAAATTAGAAAATATATTCCCACACTATTTCTTCGTTAAAACCCTTTGCCGTCCGAGTGCGATAACCGTCTCCTAAAAGGATGTTTCATTAAAAAACAATTTTATACGTAACATATGGAATGCGGCTGCTTAAGACAAAAATGTATTATAAACTGAATTCCAACTCACTTTGATTCAATGCCTGATGAGTCCTTGGTAAGGATGACTAGTAGCCAAGTAGACCACTGAGGCGGATGGGTGTCACTGCACATGTGCGTGCCTGTAGTTAGGAAGAACATTTACCCCGACTCCGCCGGCAACGTAGTCCCCGATCATGAGACTGGTGCTCACGGGATAATGCGATATCGTGTTACCCATGACAATCTGATGACCGGTTCCCTGAAATCGTTTTTTAAATTAATACATATGTCAAAAATAATATAATAATATAATAATTTAGCCTTATCTGACCCGAGGGCATTAAGGGAGTATAAGCAACAATCAAAACAAAGTTATAAATTATGTACAGATCCAAAGATAAACAGTTATAACTTTTAAATTAAATAAAATATTCAGAATTAACAAATTAAATATGAAATTATAAATTAGATAAACAAAACATTAAGTAACATATATTAAATAAATATCATAACAAAAAATGAATAAAATATAGCCAGTCAATAAATTAGATATAAAATTATAAGTTAAATGAATAAAACTTAAATAACATAGATTAAATAAATATTATAATAAAAATTAAAAAATAAAACTTTGAGCTTTCAAAATACTAAACTATGTTATGTTTTACACTACTAAAACTGAATTATATTTTAAAAATACTGAAGTCATAATAAATTTAAATAAATAATGCACAACAATAATAGAGGGAAATGAGAGGGAATGAATAGACACATGAGCAACTGAAAGAAAACAAAAAAGGAGGAAAATAACATAGATTCAGTCCTGGAAGACTCACGGGAGAAGTGAACAACGTGGGGGAAATCCCTCCCCCGATGAGCTGAGCCTGCTGCGTCGAGGTGGCCGTGCTGCTCCCGACTCTTTGTCTGCCGGTGCTGGTGATAGACCCCGGATGAATATTCGGAGTGTTATCTGAAAAGTCACAACAGAAATTACACTTCGAACGAAACAACAAAGGTGAGCATATAATACATACTCATCGTCATTGCGTTATTCGGATCAATCCCGCAGTCGGCCAAACCGTTCACGGTCAGTCCATTAACCATGTTCACTGCGCAGATACATAAAAAATTAAGGAACAATTTGAAAGGAGGACGGTTTAACAATGAGAAGGTCGTTTACCCCTTTCGTCCAATGTGTTCCACCATGCGTCACTGGGGGAGGTCGTGTTCGAGCCGGGAGGGGGAGCGGCAGCTGTTCCCGAGTACCGGAAGTAAGGATTTTTCAAATCCAGGGTGTTCGAGGCGATAATATCGGTGCCGACTTTCTGAAGTTGAATGGTCACGTCGTAACTCTGTCTGCATTGCAAACGATGAAATCCATGTGAAATGAGGTTCGTCTCCGCGTTGTGCGTGAGTCAATAATACTTACCGTTTGTTTGCGACGAGGCTCACGAAGCCTTTGACGATGTCCCCGCTGCCGACGAACAACGGATCCTCGAATAAGCAGCGAACCTGATACCAGTGAGTTAAGGGTTCGGTGGGGGACGTTGACAGCCAAATGTTTTTCCCGCTCCCGGAGAACAAAACGTCAAACCAGAACGCGAGTCCGTGAATGGATCCGCCTTCCAATATTTGATAAGTCAAAGGTATTTCTGGAAAAAACAAAAGGACGTTTACACAAAATGACGGAGTTGGTTCAGCATAAGCCATGAGTGCTTACCGATTTTATGTAAAGATGATTCGTCGGCTGTCCTAAAATCGATTATGTGTTTTACACTTTTCGCGGTGCAAATTCTTATGTCGAATGTATCTACGATTGGCTGCCGAAAGTATTCCTTATGAGCGGACTGTCGAAGACTTCTTAGATCAACATTGTGAAAAGCGTTTTGATACCAAAAACTGGCTTTGTTAAATTGCTCTGTGTAAAGAGTTTCATCTTGAAAAGGAGAAACGTGTAATTCCCCTTGACACGGGAACATTTTACCTGAGACAAAAAAAAGTACAACTCATCATACCATTGCAACGTAAATTCGGCAACGATCATTAAACCCGATTAACACACAATAATATCCCTTTCTCCTCTGCATTAATTATATTCGAAATCACGAGTACCGAACCATAAATAATACACACTCACCACCTGGTTTTAGGAATTTTTTCGCGTGAAGGTACGTCTCCAGCATTCTTTCATTAATCAACATGTAACCCATGGGTTCAGACACGATAACGTCGACTTGTTCAGGCAATGTGAGCTCCTCTATTTTCCCAGGTATAACCTGCAAATCATTTCACTTGATCACTCAGAATCCTCGGACAGAAAATTCCAAGACTCAATTACCTTAATTATATGATCTAATCCATTAGTAGTGACTAGTGTTTGGGCATGATTTGCCATGGATGATGCTTCTACTGCATACACCCTTTTTGCACCTGCCTGAGCTGCAAAAAAGGACAAAATTCCTGATCCTGCACCCACATCAAGAACTATTTTATCCTGAAAAAACACAAATCACTCAATTATAATCTGAATATAGCAAGCTTCAATTGATTAAAATCCAAATACTAAAATCTATAATTTAAATCTTCTTCAATCCATACTAACTTTTATAATCAAATGAATTCAAAACAATTTTAATCAATATGACAAGTTGCTGTCACTTTCTGCATAATTAATTAATAAAGATTTGTAAATAAAAGAATGGAATTCACATTTATTTGAGACTGTTTACCTGAAAGTCTTTGTAATTTCCTAAAATAGCTTTCTGGTAGGTTGATGTCCTTATAAAATCTTGCAGCATGTTTTGCTGCTGTGACAAATACCCATAAAACTGAAAATATTGGCTTGCAGAAGATTCATCTGTTCTGTCAGTGAATACTGAGCTATTTTGACCTTCTTTAATTTTAACAACATTTCCATGAAACAATTTTGAACCTGAAAAATGATTCAAAACCAATACTAAACAACTTGTTCCAAGCTAAGTACATTAAATTCTTTTTAAATCCAAAAAAAACAACTTAATTTTGAATACATTAAATTTAAGGTTATATCAAAATGCTTAATTTATAATATATCTGTGATGTTCATTTTCCATACTTACTTTCTTCATTTGGGAAAATTATTACTAAGCTTTCATTATCCACCATAATTGTGTAACTTGTTTTACCTAGCCTAGCACATTCTGTAGTCCTTGTAATCACAAATTCATTTAAAAGGTCTATTGATGTCCCACTCTCATTAGCTGAAAAGATATACTTTGAATGAAGAAAGCAATTTCACTAATTATAAATGCAACATATTGGCATATATGTCATGAAAAAAAGTATAAATTTACAATGTATAAATACAACAATGATTTTTTAAATACATTTTAAATAAACTGAGCTTCACTTAGCTATTTTTAATCAAAAGGTCTTAAAATAAGTTAACAGGTTTTGCTTGAGTTTTAATTTAAGAACAAACAGAGCTCGCATTTAAAGTTTTGTTTATAAACAATCAAATCGGAATATTATTTATAAACTTCATGATCGTGAATTCATTGAAGTAATGAAGGAAGGGAAATTTATGGAAATTTTTTTTTCAAGTATAAACGACCTTGAATGATTGATCTGCGCGCTTAAACAGCACGGGGTGGCGACTAAAAAAGAAAAGGGTGAATTTGGTCGGCGACCGGGGTTACTATTTGAAGGGCCTCCGACTTTTCTTCAATAATAATTGGACTTACTCCAGCAAATCACTCAAAATTGAAAATTAAATTACTTCTACAACTGAATTTAAAGCTTTTAACAGACACTAACATTATACAATAAAAAGCCGCAGTATTTTTGAAAGACGCTTAACCACGAGGATATAAGTGCAAATATAAACTAAGGATGTATATACCAAATAAAAAGCATACCTCGTTTGATTTTAACACTAAGACCGTCGGGGTCATATTCTAGCACTAATTTTACGGGAACTTCATATTTCGGAACGGAAACTCCATTAGAATTTATATAATTCACGGAATTAACATTTATTGTAGTCGCCATTTTTTGGTAGACAAAGAATAGAACAACCAGGGCAGCCAACCGAAAGGGCATTTAAATTACAAAATGGCTGCCATTTGGTAACGGTTCAGAAAATACTTCCCTGTTTAAAATTCATGACTCTCTGGTCATGAATGATAAATTCAGTTAATAAAATTAATTTACTGACTAATACCTATAAATCAGATATGTATAACTTGTCCAGTAATTGGGACATGTGAAGAAATGTGGTTTAACTGCAAACTGCAATGCAAAAAAATGCAGTTGAAAAAGTGGTTCTTGTTCTTGTCTATTTTATGGTTTGGAAGAATGCATAAATTTACTAAACAAAACTTTATTAATATTTTTAGAAAAATATAAAATGAACATTATGATTTAAAGTAAAACTGCTTTTGATGTTCGGATTATTTGTCTAAACTGCCACTGTCCCTTGTTAGTCACTGAAATGCAAAAAATTTTCATTATTTATGGTTCAATTAGTACAATTATTGGCACACATGTCAAATAACTCTTTTTAGTTAACGTTTTTTATTGTTAAAAGAAATTTTTTTAAAGAATTAAGGATTTCCATTTACCTGGTGTTGTTTACATTTTATTACCAATTTTTATGCTTTCTGTCATGTTTGTGAGTTGTCTTTGAGTGCCACTCTGTCATATGTTTGGCCCACTCTGCAGGAGAAAAGGAAACAGCCGAACAGACCACACATGTGAAGAACACTGAATCACCTCCAGCCTGCAAAAACACTCATCAGCAATTCACTCACATGCAAGGCAACCCCTCACTGCTTACATTCTTCTCAGGATCCTTATAGCTCTGGAACCCTTTATTTCCATGCTGCTCTGTCATGTGTCTCACCCAGTCTGGTGGATTGGTGTACACCTCATGACAGAATTCACACTGCAGCTCACTGTATCCAGATCCTTCAGTCTCATCTACAATTTCCTGGAAATAACATTAATGTTTCACTTGTGACAATCGAATTGATGTGGTGTTTCAGGTTTGAATTACTGTTTTTATTGTGATGTTCTCTTCCAGATCTGGATTGTCTGGATTTTTATTCTCATTGACAGGACTCTTGTTTTCCTTCCTCTCTTTCACATCTGTGTTGACTGTTTCTTGCCTGATTGCTTGTTTTTTGGGTAGTTTTTTCCTTGGACAACTGCTGAAGAAAAGAGTGGAATTAATATTTACTTTTGGCACTCAGTCAGCCTTTCATTTTTATTCATAATAAAAAGCTTAAGTGTTGAATAATATACATTAATCAGAGCTGTAAAAGTGTATAGATAAAAGTACTTTTTTACAAAATATCTAAAGATGCTTTGAATATATACTTTAAAAAAAAGAATCATAGATATACAGTATATCTTAATTTACTTTTTCTCTAAAATTTCCCACCTTTCAGTTGACAACGAAGACGAAGACGAAGGGAGAGGGGATGTCTTCCTCATATAACTCTTTCTTTTCAAAGGCAACTGAATCATGTCCTTCTCCCTACCCTCATTCCTGCACTTGGACATTTTGCTCACATTCTCCTTCCCCTTCTCCTCCCTCACCCCCGACTTCGAGGGCGAATCCTCCCCCGCCTTCTGCCGACCGACACTGTTCACCCTGTCCGGCGGGAGGACGTTTATGGATGAACCGTGGGTGTTCTCCCAGGAAGGCACCCCTTTGAACTGTCCGCCCTCGGTGGGGGAGCGGTTGGCCCGGAAGTCCCTGAGGGAGGACTTCGGGCGGAAACCCCTCAGGGAGGGCTTTGCCCGGTGGTCGGTGGTTTCGCTCTCGTTGAAATTCACCAGACCGTTTATCTCCAAAAACTGGCCGGCTTTGATGACAGACGGAAGAAGTTCGTGAGGCACTTGTGTTTCACCTTTGTACATATAATTCATGAGTATCTTGAATATTTCGTATTTGATTTCCGGCAGAGCGACCACTAACTGAATCCCGCACCGACTGCTCACGTTCTTGAACAATCTCTGGAAATATTTGCTGCTGTTCCCCAACACGAAACGGTGAGAATATATCATATGTTTGTCTCCCGTCGTTATTATTATATCCGAATATGAGCTGTCCGTCATTAACTTCGTCATGCAAGAAGACAAATGCTCTCCGAAATGATTCCAATTGAGGAGAAGTTTCACTTTTTCGTTGTTCATTCTCTTTAAAACAACAAAAAAACGAGTCAGAATTAATTCCTGAAAATTGTTCAGAGTATAATTATAAAAGTACAAAAATCGATCCGATGCTGGGGAAAGAATCGACCCCGGTTCAAATTAGTTTTTCGCAATTTTCAGCAAAACGGTAACTTCCATCGCAAAATTACCTCAGACAAAAATTGTAGAGAATTAAATTATCTACAAAAAAAGTATCCATACTTTTTTTCATAAGAGCCACCGTTTCTGAGATATTTTGCAAAAAACATTAAACGGTAAATGACAGATCGACAAAACATAAATTTTTAATAAAGTGATAAAAATCTTGAGCGATAATCCATTCCCCAATGAAAAATAAAAACAAAATGGATCGGAATATTCGTAATGATTTGCATCGAACGGATCCGAATCGGCGAAACCATAAAAAAACCAAACGAAATCCGAATGAAATTTCGAAAGGAGCCATATTGATTAATCACGTGACAAATAACCGCGAAAAAAGCAACAATGCCAGGGGGTGGAAGTGAAAATCGGGAAGAAATCTCCGTCGGGAGGTTGAATTTCTCACCCCCGGGGGATTCCTTCGTCAACAAACCCGGATTTCGGTTATAATCAACCCCCGACGGCCTGAGAACCCCTCGGGATAAAACCCCCGGACAAAGAATCGAATTTACTTACGGTGTCGAATGACGGTTAACCCCAGCCGGTCAATTTGAGAGAAGTGGTGACGAGAGAAGAATCCACGTTGGTTTTGGAAGAATTCGAGACAGAAAAGACGAGCTGTTGATCAGCAAACGGCCGTCGGAAGAGAACACAGCAGATGGAGAATTGGGAAATCAATAAACTTCCTGCGCATTTATTGATTATTGGCCGGCCAATGGGATCGCTTAATCCATTGATTTTTATTTTCCGATAATCTATACGGGCGACAGTGAGAGTTTCCCCTGGTGTCTTTCTCTTGCTTATTTCCTCATCGACTGCTGACACAGGGCCGTGCCTGAATACTACAAACCGCTCTTCGTTTATCAGAACAGATTAACTCTTTTTGAAAAGAAATACGGAGCCCAAATATTTTGTCATTAAAATAAATACAGACTTAGCGGAAATATTAAATACAAAACCGGAAATGAATTTTTGATTAAACTCGTTGCAGCCAACGGTTATTTTCCATATAAAAATGTCACTCTGAGAATATAATTTTCTAAGTTCTAATTGATTAATGCAGTGGTGTCCAAACTGTGGGGCGCGAGAGACTGTTGCAAGGGGGGCATGTAGCTGTTTCCAAAATATCATTTTTGAATACAAACCAAAAATATATATTCTTTTTTTGTTCTGTTATTATATTTCTTATATTATTTTGCAGCCCATTAAATAAATTATAATATCAGTTGAGTATTTATGAAATTTGATTTTTAGATAAATTAATGGGACGCAACAATTTTGTTTTTTTTTTTAAAAAGGGGGCGCCGGTACAAAGGTTGGAAACCCTGGATTGGATTGAAATAAATTTTGAAGGGCGTCATTGCTGCTGAGAATATCGGAATTTACACAAAAACGATTTATTGTTCGGTTATTTCAAGAAATTTAGCGCTTTTAATAAATGAAGAATCCATTTACATCATTTTAAATGTAAACTTAACACTGAAAAGAATGAAACGTTGCTTTTATATTCACAATGTGAGCTTTCGAAATGCATCGATCCTTAAAATAGGATTATGTGAAAGGTGACCATATTTTGTATTTAAAATCCGGGAGGGTAATTTATAGTTAATTTAAATGACTTAAATACGACTTTTTAAATAAAAATTATACAAAACAAATACTATTTAAGGATTTTATAAAAATGAGTTTTTTTAGAGTTAATCAGAATTACTGAGTGAAAATTTTTTTAATATTTTTCTGAACTTTGAATTCATTTTGCTTTGAAGCATTATATTAAATTCTGAACATTCTGAGCGTAATTAACTTCAATAAGAACTTTTTAAAAAATTCGGTACAATCCGGGACAAATATAGGTTCTAAAAAAATCCGGGACTGTCTCGGCCAATTGGGACTTATGGGTTAACTTAATTTTATTTATGGGTTAGTCGAAAAGAAAAAAAGATTTTGACCGCAATTGGCTGAATCTCGACTTCTAAAATATACAGGAAATTATTTATTTTAATACATTTTTATACATACCTTTCGATGTGTTTATATTTCAGCTGTTGGAGGAAAGTGAAAAATCATATTAATGAGAGCAATGAAATATTCACGTAAATTAACCCTTTTTTCTTCTTAGTCTTCAGTTTTTTTTAAATTTTCTTATATTTCTGCCATCTGATAGGTAAAAATGCAGAAAATATATTTGGAAGTTTTTATACAAAAGCGTTCACTTCATATTTTCTGTATTTTCTCACTGTATTTGTTTCTCAACTTCCAATTCTTTTCTAAAGTATTTTCTTCGCTCCATATTTTCCGTATCAGTTAATTCTAATTTTGTATTGCATTAAATAACATTTAAAATAACAAATACAATGTGGCACAATTTCAAGACAACGACATGTTGGAAATCTTTTGTAAATTGTTCTGCAGTTCTCTCCCTTTCCTTTCGATATTTCCCCGTTACTCTTCCACCAGTTACATAATTCATACTTCTTCAGTAAACCATCACACTTCACAAAAGGATGGATTTTAAAAAATAGGGTGTTGAGTAAAAAATAAACACGAACGCATGTTTAAAAAGTTTTTTCGTCAAACTTGTTTTCAGATTATCATATTTACAATATATACATTACATATAATATTTAAAAATTTCCAGAATCATTTTCAGTAATTTTACTCGGAAAACTGCGTTTTATCATTAACTGCTCTTTAAAAAACAGTAAAAATCACTATTGAATCGCAGTGAGTCGCACCTCACCGTCGCCGACGCGCCAAATCGTTCTTTGCCCGATAAAGCATCATCCCTTATACTCGAAAACAAAAAGAAATTAAACTTACCACGGGAAAAAAAACATAAATTAAAAAACTAACACTAAAACGTAAAAACTTGTATGAAAAGGGGGAAAACGAAGTAAAGCTTAGCATTTGGCGAGGGGATCTCGTCCGGGCTGAACAACCCCCGAAGCTGCCAAAAACGTTCTCAACCCGAATGGGGGTTGTTCGGCCGGGGGAGAACCTCTCGGGGACCGAATCCTTACAATAAACAGTTAACTTTTATCTTTCTTTTGTTATCTCTAACTTTATAATAATAAATTAGTCTTTTCGAAATAAACTTTTTTTTTTCCTGGCGGTTCGGCAAAATGATTACTAAATTATATTTACACAAAAAAATGGCCTTTTTTCTGGAGGAAATACACTTCTTTCGCTCCGTGACAGGTAAAAGGTTATCGTTTGTGCTTTGCTGCGACGGACAGAATAGTCAAGAAAGATTGTGAATGAAGAAAAAAAAATAATAAAACTGATCGGGACGTTTGGACGCCATTATGAAATCTCTTACCTCTCCCGTTTAATTATTTGGAAAATGGCCGTTATAAAACGTATTGCTCCCGTGAATTCGAATTCTTTTTGGTGCTTCTGAGGATGGGGAATGTCTTCGTCACCCGAATGTGACAACTTAAAATGCTGTTACCTATGCTAATGTTGTCATGTTGCTTCTTGTCACAGCTGAAAACTGGACGTAAATGAGCTGCACCGTTGTGCGGTATAAGAGTGAGTCTTTCACGACGAAACACGAGTCGTTACAGAAGAGATACAGTATCGTTTCGCGCTTCTGTGCTCGCATTCTGAGATTCATCGTTTCGTATCGAAAGACTCAAACTGTACAGTCAATTCGAATCCATACAGAAAACGATGATACAATAAAATAACTCTTTTTCGTTCCCTCGATCCCGAACATTCCTTTTTTTCCTGTTCTGTCTTCCCCTCATAAATACAACCGCAATGATTCAACATTACAATATTCATAATGTTCAGAGAAACCATTTCAATAGAGACAAAGATTTGAGCAGAGAACTCGGAATTAAACATTTCCATTGTACCTTTTCTTAGTTCTATAGTTACGAATTACATTGTGTTTTAGATCAGGGGTGAGCAACCTTTTTTTATATGATATAATAGTAATTAACCCTTTGCACTCGAGGCCTTTTTCGAGACATTTCGGCCAAATTCGGCAAACACTGTACAAGTGCTTGAAAAATATTTATAAGCAAACAAACGTAAATTAATAATAAAATCTCACTAGTTTATTCATTTATATGTCGAAAACAAGGAATTATAATAAATATTACAACCTGTAATTGGTTGTGGTGTGATATTTTGTGAAATAATATCACAGATGTATCCAGAAAATTGTAATAATGTAATAAGAGAAATAGAGAGGAAGAGCAGCTGCATATAAAGGAGGTGAATATAAAGAGCATAAAAGATAAAATAAAGGAAAGAGAAGAAAAAGATAATCAGAAGAATAGGAAGAAGCAAAAATAGAAAAGAATACACGAAAATACAAAGAACAGAGAAAAGAAAGATGATTGTAAATTTTGATTTATGTAATTTGATATCTGTATATAAGTCAAAAATATACATTATTATAATTATTGCATATTATAAATAAGAAGATGCAGTTATAAAAGACCACAGAGTCGATTTAAAGTTTTAAAACACTCGTTCGAGTGCAAAGGGTTAATAATTTACAAAACTATTTTATTTATTTAAAATAAACATTAAAATAAAAAACTGTAAAATTAAAAAAAATTGAGGATTTCATTTATAAAATAAAAACAAACAATCAAATAACAGAAAAGAATAAAAAGAAGAGAATTATTATTGGTTCTCTTTGGGAGAAATTCGATATAATAAATTAAATGTTAAAAATGATTGGCGGGTGGCAATTGGCCCGTGGGCCACGTGTTGCTCATCCCTGTTCTCGATCATAATTAAAATAATTGAAGTAAGGGAATTCCTGGCCTCGTTTAAACAAATCCAATCGAACGCAATGTTAAACAATAAAACTTGTCAACCGTTGTATTCCACGACAGTTCAGAAGTTGATTTACCTGTTGTAATAAACGGGAGAAATCCCGAAAAAAAGGCCGAGCGATCAATCCGAGAATGAATGAAAACATTCCCCTCTCGGAAACTCGATTGTTCAACAGAAAACAAATAATTCATTAAAAATTACAACCAAATACTTTTGCTCCCACTCGTCGACGCGTTCCCTCGGAAGGAAGCACAATTCGCACCGATTTCCGCCATCTTTGTGTTCTCGAAAAAAAAGGTTACCGCCATTTTCTCTCTCTCTCTCTTTCTATACAGTCGTGTATAAATAAAAAAATTCCGTAAAAAATATGCACATCTTTTTATATACTCTACCTCCTCCCTCGAAAGCAACCAAATATTTTCTTTCCTCACGTGACACCGCGATTCAAAACTATTTTCCTCTTCTCGGATATCGTTACAATTATTTTTTTACATTACTTTTTCTGTTTTTACAAAACGAACTTATGGAACTAGATTGGTGTACAGAATCCTCAACACTGCGCAATTCGCTCGTCCTCCCGCTGCTTTAGAACAGATATTGCTATTGCGTCGGGTTGTGTCCGGGGCCCTGAAAGAGGAGAAACGGTCAGCGTCTGCGGCGCTCGCGTCGTCTGCTGCTGCGCTCACCCACGTACCTGCATCGGGGGGAAAGGGCCGCCCATGTGACCTGGAATGGGGCCCATGTGGTGGGGGCCGACTCCTAGTTTGGGGCCGTCTTCCGCCTTCTCCTCCTCCCTCCGCTTGAGGCAGGCTGCCTTGGGGTTGAGGTTTCTCTCTGTGGAAGGGAAAAGAGGGTGAGTCGAGGGGGTTCGGCCGGGGTTATCTCGAGGGGGTGGGGTCCGGCATACTTACCTCGGACTTGCTGCTCCAGCTGCATTATGACCTCAACGGCCATATTTAAAATTCCAAGCTTTGTTTGGGGCTTGTCCGTTTTTAAATGCGTCATGCACATTCTTCCTAATTCCTTAAGGGCTTCGTTGATGTCCCGAATCCTTATCCTGTAAATGGGTTAGGTCACTCTTTAGTATTCCAAATGAATTCTTACAATATATAAATGCAAAAGAAAAAGCCAAAGAAACGAGTAAAAGAGTTTAAGGAAATCAATTCAAAAAAAAAAGATACAACAGTTTGCCTCAAAATAACATAAATCTCCAAATCTTGACATGAAAAAATTAAAAGATAACAGCAAAGAAGCAATAAAAAAGAGCTCAGGGTGACCCATTGGTTTAAAATCTTCTGTGAATACAAAATCCCACACCACGTCCACACGTCTTAATTCACCTCTGAATTACAGTTGACGGTTGACTATTCCAGGGTTGCCAACTTAGGGATTCAAAAGGCCCGATGGGATTTTTTGTTTAGTTCATTCATGTCTTGTTCTCTTTGATCAGTCTTTCTTGGTTCATCTTTCCGAAATGTCCGTAGATCTTTCTTCTAGTTCTTTTTCGGCAGTTAGATTAATTTTTTAATTAATCTTTGTATTTACACGAGGTGGGTAGTTTTAAACATGCAGAAACAACAGAAAGGACAGTCGAGTCATAATGGGTCACCCTGTGAAGCTATAAATGCAGGAACTGTGACAATGTGATGAGGTCCTCAAGGGAGAGACAGAGAGAGAGAGAGAGAAAGAGAGAGTTAGTTAGTTCAAACACATAACCGTGTACTCCTACAAGAGCATGCATTTTGAGAGTCTGCAACACCATGTCGTTACAAGGAAGTGAAAAGCCATTGTCTGCGTGATGAGAGAATGGAGAACTTACCTCTCCCTGGCGTTATTCGCTTGTCTCCTCTCTTTTTCTCTTTGAGCTTTTATATCGGGGTCCTCGTCCTCCTCCGCGCTCGAACAGTGGGAACAATTGAAAAAAATTTCCGATAAAGCATACAGGTACTTTCTCTCTCGAGAAATAAAACAAATCACAACGAAGGGGCTAACGAGCAGTGCAAACTCTCAAAAACAACAAAACCAATCGCCAATTCTGATAAAAAAAAGTGCAAATGTAAATTAAAAAAAAAAAAAGGACGAAATACTAATTTTGCCAATAAAAGAAAAATGCTAATAAATAAAAAAACAATTATCAAAATACTCAAGACGATGAAATTGCAAAGGAATGAATTCGTTTCTTCAGAATTATCAACGGAACAACGTTTCTTCGTGAAAATCTGAATTCGAGCCTTTTTAATGTAATTCCTTGGAGCGTTCGCTGCGACGCGGGGAAGTGATGGGGAGCCGTTCGGCCATCAAACGAACACCTCCGTCGCAGCGAACGCGTTCAACAATCATTAATCAAGCATTAATTACGTGCAAGAATTATGCTCTGGTTTTGAAAGTTGTCAACACTGCTCGCTCACCTCTCTCGAACATTGTTGGCCTGGCGGCGTTCTCTGTCGCGAATCGACTTTGTTCTTGAATCTTCGTCTGCTTCTTCGCTTACGGAACTGTTTTCACAAAAACATGTTATTTTTCATGAGTCACCCCCCTCCCGATCAGCTTACTTTTCTGTTTCGGGAGGGGTGTCGCAAAAAAAAAAAAACCATTGATAACCACAGCCGCGTCTGGACGCAGAGAGCCAAAAGTTTGGCCCGGTTGCGCTGACCTCCACGCCAACAATTCGTCCAAAAAAACACTCCTCTCGTTGGAGACAAAATAAAAAAAACTTACTATCGCCTAGATCTTTTGTTTCCCTTTGGAACCGTACTAGAAGTGGAGTTTGGCGCGAGACTTGGACCGGAAACGACACCCAATTCGGAGCTAGAAGGCTTAATTTCTAAATTACTATCTGGCGGCTCCTTTCTTTTTTCTGAAAAAACAAAACCGGCAAACGTTAGCACTTTGCTGACGCCCTCCGCTCTGCTCGAGACTTACTCTTGCCCGTTGAGGCTGCGGTAATTCTTTCCACTTTAACTGGGACGTCCGTGTGGGTGTCCTGGGGGTAGCCAGGGAGGGGGCCTGACACGGCGCTGGGAGGGGCCCCGTGCACTGACGCGGTGCCGCCGGGACTCGTCATGTGGTCCAGAGGGCCTGCGAAGGAGGGGAGGCGAATGAGTGGAGTCGCAGGGGGGTGCAGGGGGAGGCGAACATTCGGGGACTCACCATGTGGATAAGAAGCTAAAAGTCCATTTACACTAGAATGTGTTGTAAGTCCAGTTTGAGCTAGTGCATGTAAGCCTTGTAAACTTTCCGCGTGATTTCTTAATACGTTAATGGCGTCGTCTAACCTTTCCTCCATCCTCGTTTCCTGCGAAAGAAAAGTCCCCGTTAAAAGCATGATTTTTCCGCGGGGGGAATGCTCGAGGAAAGCCATTAATCCGAGTCAGGTTATGTCAAATGCTCTCTTGTTCACTTACATTTATTACCTCGTTGTGGTCTCTGAGAAACCCGATTGCGTCATCCAAACGCTGCTGTTCAGGCGCATTCTAAAATCGTATTAAGGTGCAAAATCAAAAACAATTCCAAAACAAACATAAATTAAAAAAAAATAATAAGTAAAAAAGTTAAAAAGTTAAAGTGTTTGACGGGCCGGTCATATAAAACGGCCGCTTTGTGAAAATCCCAAAAAGGAAAATTATAAAATGATCGATTAAAGAAATCATAAATAAAAAGCATGAAAAATCATAAACGATTCACACAAAAAAAAAATTTCTTAAAACTACTCTACTATGAACGGCCACGAACTATAATTATGAGAATAGGTCAGTACCATGTGAATGGCTCTGTGCTCGCTCGGATGCCCTGGGAAGGGATGATGGCCATGGGGGGGCGGCGAACTAACTGGTGTGCTGGGATTAGAACTATAACTGGACACGCTTTGATCTGTCGGGTATATCTGAAAAAAAAAAAAAAAAATTAAAATAAAAACAAGGCAACTCTTTAGTGGAATTCAATTGAGTTAAAAGGGTTCATTAGTCCTCGTTCATTACCGAAGCTAAAGCTTTGCCCAGAGTGTCTCCGGGTGTTTGGGAGTGAGGTACGTTTCCGTGCGGCGAGTGCCCCCTGAAACTTGACATTGGCGGAAGTCCGGGCGGTCCTGCGGGGGAGGGAGCCATCGGGGCTGCGCCCCCCAACAACGGCGTGGGACCCTCCCCGGTGTGGTGATTCGGAGATATGGCACTATAACCCTGGAAGAGAAGCCGGAGGTGAGGGATGGCTTTCAGTTGCCCCGTGGTGGGGCCGAGTTGTCCTGCACTCACCATATCATGAACACCATGCATGGGTGGAGGTGGATAGGAAGGCTGAGATAAGTGCGAAGTAGCGTAGGGGGAGTGGCCGGAGGGGTAGGGCCCCGACTGAATTGGCCCTTGGGTCCCCGGGGCTCCGGTCCATGGATCCTGTCCGGTGTTTGTCCCGTTGCCATCTGAAACAGTCCGCGATTCGATTAAACAACTCCACTGCAGGCGAGATAAAATCATCCCACTAAAAAACCCCCCCAGAGAAAGAAAAATCGAACAAACGTGGAGGCGTTTTCATAATGTAAATCACCTCCCGCGTCCCTTCCGAACAAAAACGCGTAACAAAGGAAAGGAATACGCGAAACAGGAATACAATCGAGCGGAAATAATATAAATACGTATCAATCGGGGCTTCCGCTCCTCGACATGAATATGAAAAAAAAACAGGAGTCATCTTCAAGACGAGAGAGGAAAGTAATTTCACCTACCCAAGTAATATGGATCCGCATAGAGTCCGGTAGCTGATTTCGGTGATGTGTACCTCGGCGAATCTTGTGCGAATTCGTCGGAACCGTACTGAAAAAAATAAAAAGGAAACATTTTCAGAACAAAACCAGAAATGATACCACTTTGATTTACACAGGAAATTGCTTCCAAAGGAAACCGTATACAATGAGGGAAAAGAATGAAAGAATTGCTAACTCAGCGATGTCACAATTGACAAATACTCTCCGGCACCGTGCAAAACTGGCAGAGAAGATTTTATACCGATGACAAAACCTAGGTAAAAATGTTCCGCCGAAAAATATGGAAGCTTTAGTAATAAGCAAACGGCTCTTTTTGGCGAACGGGAGCCAAGTAATTCAGTTCCTTTGAAGTCGGGACATCTTCTTTGTTACGGCTCAAAGAATTTTTTCAGCCCGAATTAACAAAGGGCTTTTATCAAGTGAAAGCATTCACGGAGCTGTCTTTTCAAATTGTCCAGAGAATAAACGGGGGAGCCTTATGCCCCCCCGAAGTAAAAATCTCCGAGAGTTTCCACGAGTGGGGGGCAAAAGAAGAGTCAAAAATTCGGGTGGAAAACGGAAAAGGAGGAAATATTCCCGCGACGACCCCGAAAAGATTTTCCAAATAAATAAAGATCATAAATTTTCATGCGTGTGGGAGGAAGAAAAGTCGGATTTCGAGTAGAGAGCGAAAGAGTGAGAGAGTGAGAGGAGAGAGAGAGAGAGAAGCGTTTTTTCTGGCAGAAGAAAACAAGTGATTTACACGAGGAAGACAAATACAATAACCGACATGTGTTGCTCTCATAATTCGGTTTGTCCTTCCTTTCGGTGAAATTGCAACCCACCAATTCGTTAAATTTCCAATTCAGCTCATAACTGAATCCTTCACGAGCCTCCTGCGTGAGTCCACCCATATTTCAGAATAATTATTCGCCCCCTTCAGACGACGTCTAATTAAACTCCGCAGTGACCCGCACACAAATTCAGAACCCCCAAAGCATTCAACCGAAGTAATTCAGGTAAAAGAAACATAATTTTTCTCTCCCCCCGTTCAACCTTGAACTTCGGATCCACATTTGAATGCATCCGTGGTAGGACTTCCTTTCGTTCCCTCTGCAACGGGCGGAATCGTCGTACCTCTGACTCATTCCGCAAAATACCTGAGCTTTTGCAAACAAAAAGACGATTCACAAGCGTTTTTCTTCTCCGAGGAAGGAGCACCGTAACTCTTTTTATGAGATTCATTTTCAACGGTTACAACGAGCAAATGCGACAAAAATTCCTCCGGAGATTTTATTACACGAAAACGCGAAAACAAATCTCGGGGATCAGCAAAATCCAAAGGTCAGCGAGGAAAGACAAGCGGTCTGGAGGTCCCCCGGGGCGAATCTTACCCCGCTTTCCACGCAGGAATTCCCACTTTTCCACCACGGGTCCCCGTTTTCGGGGGTCGAATCCAAATCGGACCTCATCCAGCGAAAGTGCCGATCCCGAACCAGGGGCGAGAACCGAACGCACTGCTGACCTTTGACCCGGGGCATTCCGATGCAGCTTTGTCGTCGTATCACTCCCTCTCCTCCCGAGTCACCCCATTTGAAAGCGAAACGAGCCCGAGCGCGAAGCAAACCGAATGGGAATGAAGTCCACACTGATCCTTAAGAAAATGAAACTACGGAGGTTCGAGAAGAAACGTCTAAAAATAAATCATTTATAGAAGCCGGGTGAATATTAGAAGGATTCAAAAGAGCTTCTCCCCGCGGGCGTGTGCGCGTTTTTCGCCCAAAGCCGAAAACGCCATTTAAACAGTGGCTATTAAACGCGCTGCGTCTACACAATGACACGCCACATTATTTTCCAATGACTGATGTTGATGTTTCGAATGACCGCGATTCCAAATGGTGAACTCTCCATTCCCGCAAAATAGGAAAGCTCGTACTCGAGAAACCCAACGGGGGAAACCGAACTCGTTCAACGTCAATTTTAAAAATAAAAAAGCTCGATGCGGGACCGATCCCCCGTCATTTAATTACGATGATGACGTTCGAGAAAAAATTCAAACTGACTCCAAGCTGTCTGAGTTTATAAGTGTCAAACAACTAATATGATGGGTTAGAGGGCAAAACTTGTGTGATAGTGGCAGCAGCAAAGGCGCACTTGTTCGGAGAGCAGTCGCGGGTCATTTGCTTTCTGTCGGGGCCGACGGAAGGAAAGACGAGTGTTTGAAATTTAAAACAAAAACGCTTTCGGAAAGCTCTGTCGACTGACTCACTCTCAATACTTCGTCAAAACAATTTCGATAAGTTTCCACGTAGAAAAGCACTCGCCTTTCCTGTATCATTTCCAACTCAAAGCTCCGTCTGCCTGACTTGAGAAAAGGTGAGATTTCCCCCCCTTTCGATTGCGTGCCATTTGGCCAAACATTTTCCTCCAATACTTTCATTAATTTGTTCTGGTTCCGAAACTGCACAGGAAGTTCCGGGAGAGAACTCGAATGAATACGTTAATTCGTAACCGCATTCAAACCGAACTGTAGTCCTGGAAACTGGTAATCTCGGTCGTGTATGAATTCGGGGACTTTTAGTCAGCAGCATCTGCTTGTTATTGTCTTTCGCTTCTAAAACCGTAATGATTGAATGTCGGTATAAATAATTTCCAGCTTTAGAATTTCCAGGGCAACTTTTAAAACTTTCCAAAAACAATGCTCGGCGACGTAGAGAGTTTTCGGCTGTGCCGACACATCCGCCGATGCTCGTTCAGACTGTTCAGCCAAAAAACAATTTCATTTTCTCTTCCGGTTAACCTTATCAGTTTATATATGTCATGCCGAACTTCCCCACGATTACTTACATTCCCACTTGTGTGTACAATTTATATCTTCCCCTCGCGTCATTTTCATTCGTTTTTTGACTTCCTATCATTTTACTATTTCCTGTGCGCGACTAAGTGGATTAAACGTTCAGTTTTAATTGAATATCTCTTTTGTGGAGATTAAATTGAAAAAACTCTCTGATAAATATGTCAAATTTCATTCACGATTCGGTGGGAGGTCCCACACTCGGAAGTGGTGGGCATTTAATGATATACGCACTCGGCCCTCGATTTACACGATGGATGGCTTCCAGGAGAAACCGCGAAAAATGAGAGCCAGAACTTATGGAAAAAAGACTAATATGTTCCTTATGCAGAACTGTTTCATTCAGTTCACAAACAAAACCAAAAAACGTAAAAACTAACAACTAATTGAGGTGATCGCTATTGGTTGCTAACTCAGCGATGCACCACAACCCGCAAATACTAAAAACTAACAGAATAAGTTATTCGCTTGCACATGGACGCATCGCCTCAAACAAACCCAACGCGTGTAAGTCCGAAATGAAAGGATCGTAAGCAATAGCGGGGAAAATGACGGAAAGCAAACACTTATACGATAAAAAGCAATTAAACAATTGGAATTTTTTTCGTTGCGTATAGTTGGGGAGTCAAAATATTTACGATGAGAGCACTCCAAAGGGTAGAGTTTGCAGAAACCTCTGGAGAAACAACAAGCAATTTAAGAACTGGCCGAGGAAAAGATAAACAAATTAACCCACAGAGCTTTAAACAAATACTTATAATTGCGTAATCATGCGTTTTCTGTGTATCTGTCGTTCTGTCCCACTTTCCCGCAAGGGCCTTCTCACAACGGGGAAACCCTTCACCGACGTCTTTTACCTCGTTGCCAACTGTTGTTCTTCCCTCGGTGGTCACACGGGCCGAAGTGCACCCACACACACACACGTGCACGCGTGCACGCACGAACCGTCCAAAAGGGAGAAAAGGTAAACTCTTGGCGAGAAAGATAGGTCAAGAGCAAGTACGAAACAGCTGATGCGAATATTCTGACAGCACCTGGCCTATATGAACAAGTGTTTTTTGTAATGTAAAGACAAACCGTTCAACACCCGATCCGTTCGCGGTGCATCTGTTTCGAGTCATTTAAAGATGAGGTTTGCCCATTAATTCCTTCTTTTTCTGTGCAATCACGTTCTATTTTTTGTTTTTTTTTGGATGAAAATCGAACGAACCGAAAAAACTCTGCCCTGATTTTCTTCCGTAACTGATTGAATACATTAATTGTTACAAAGTTAAATATTTTAATTATGAAATTTCCAAAAGAAAAACAGGAAGTGAAGAAAGAGAAGGCCGTAGGCACATGCTACAGAAGAACATGCTCACATTGCCATAAATGAACTGTAGCAATTTTAGCAGTTTTCACTGGTGGGGAAAATAAAGCAGCCTCCTCGGTCATAAATAAAGCCAGATAGAGACATGAGATGGCTAAGAAAGATAAAAACCTGAGGCCGGAACGGAGGGTGAAGAGATGACAGAATTGAACCGGGGGATAGAGAAGGGAGCGCGACCTCGTTTTCTTTCTAGACCTTTCATCCCCTTCGACGAGTTCCACCCCCTTCCGCACCCCCTCCCGATCCCCTGCCCGACTCGCACAATGCTCGCAGTGACGAAGAATTTCGTATCGGTTCAACGGTCATTTCCGCTCGGCCGATCAATCTAAATATCGACAATCACATTCTTATAATTAATTTGAAAAGCTGGCGGAAAGGGCAGAGAGAGAGAGAGAGAGAGAGAGAGATGGCGGCCGCTTCGAGAGATTATTCCCCTTCGGAAACTGTTTTTCCCAGTTTGAAAGCAATATGGCTAATAAAAAATCAGGTATTTCAACATTTAGGTATTTTTTAATCAGAAAAAATTCTCCGTATTAACCATAAAATCAAAGCTAACTTTTACTAATCTTAACTTTATATCCCAATTAATTAAATTCTTAATGATATTGTATAAACGCTAAAGAATTACTCAATTAAATCAACTGGAAAAGCCTAGCGCTTTTTGGCGCATCTCTTTGAGTCGGAATTAACAAACTATCGGGGAATTCAATCAATCAAACAGACGTTTGAAAGCAATAGAAACATTTACAGGTACTTGTGTCAAAAGAAAAGAAAGTACTCCAATGGTTTAGAATGGCACAGGGTGTTCCGAAATGGAACGCAAACACTCACAACCGACTGTGGCCTAATCTTGGGAAGAATCACTTAATGAAACGAGCGCTATAAGGGGTACAGCAACATGCAACAAATTCAAAACGTTCTCAAATGTCACAGAGAAAAAATACAAGACACTCTCAAAACACTCTCAATCTAAATCTTTTCCAGAACTTGATAAAATATTAACTGGCGACATAAATACAATTATGATTTTCAATATTCCTAAAAATACACAATTTTGATTAAGACCGTTCAGACGACCCACAAACGTCAAAGATTTTCTTATAAATCATTTCCACTGATCCGACACAGAAAACGAAATGAAAAGTTCCGCCCCGTCGCCGCCCCTGCTCGTGTTTACGGCACTGCACAAACGCGATGGGGGTGAGTTTCAATGAGACTCGAGTAGGAGGGTTGGTTAAAACGAAAGTGAAATTAAGTTTGCATCCGAGTTTTTCTTTAACGCATAATTCCCAGAAACAATTAAGGATGCTTTAATCAATTAAACCGCTTAAAATAATTAATCAAAGAAGTAAAAAAAAAATTTTGCCGCCTTTTTTTCGGGAACTGCAGTTAATGATTCATTCCGCAGTGAATCACAAAGTTGCAAAATGAATCAATAAAATGGAATGAAGGAAAGCTAGTTTCCGACTGGAGGGAGGTGAGAGATTAGGCGATTGACTGGCCACCGCCTTCTCTCCTATCTCCCGGCTCCCGTTTCGCTTTTATTACGCTCCGGAGCTCCTCTTCCCTTTTCGTTCCTTTCCCTGAGGAACATTTCAAGCTCCACTGTCAATGACAGGTACGGGAGCACCTTTCACAGCGTTTGGCAAACACGTGACCGTCAGTGAGGTGTTATGTGGTCGGGGTCAATAAAATACCCCCTTCGAGGTGAAAGGAAAACGGGTTCGACCCCTGACCTCCTCTCGAGTCCACTAATCCGTCCCCGTAACAGTCCAAGGATGAATTTTTACGTCAAGAACTGACACAAACTCGGCGAGTGGCAGCGGGAACCTTTGCCGACGTGATGACCTGTTATGTGAAAAGGTGACAAGGATAAGTCATTTTGGGGGAAATCCAATCGCCAGACAAAGTTTTCCTTTCTTTGGCCCAGACGTATTTTTTATTCCGGAGTTTTCCGCTTTTGGGCAAAAATTTACCAAAATCGTTCAATTCAAAATACTGAAAAACTCTCAGTTTCATCTGATCTTTTGATTTTTTTGAATTACAATTCAAGAAACTTCTAGAAATAAATTTTTCTGAAAACCAAGATTTTCACAAATACGTCACGCAGGAACAGCATGACGTGCTCGATGCGTCCGAAGAATTGGAAATCAGCGATTTCCCCGACAGAACACCGAGCCTGGCCGGTTGATAGGAGCCCCTCGCATTTGTTAAATTCATCTTACAACGGAGAAATACAATTACACGAATACAATCCTCTTTTTCAATGGCTTTAATTGCCTGATAAGTTTCATTATTAAACTGTCATCCTAAAAGAATAACGCGTCCGGGACTTAATTATTCCTTTTTCAGGACTGATAGTAATTGCACTTCCTGTAGCATTTTTTCTAGACAGTACAATGACTAGATGACTGGTCTTCCCATCTGCTCTGGCACGTTCTTCTGAAGGTAGTGTAAGTGTAAATGTAATAATACAACTGTAATGTAAATAATGTTAATTAATATCACGAAAATAATATAATGTTTACTGCCGTGGGACCACCGGCGAGTCGGTAGCAGTAGAGAGCTGGGGTTAACGACCAGAAGTAGATGACTTCGGCTGTCGTGGGGGCTGCTGCCCCGTCTCAACCCCTCTCGAAACGAGGTCAGGGAAAAAAGTCACAATTAAAAGTCCATTCCTGCCCCGAGTCATATTCAGGCTGGGCCGTCTGTCATGGCCGTCGAGAGCACGCGATCCTTCCGCTTCAATAAAAGGTTTTGGGTTACGGAGCTCATCTCCGAGGCGGGAATGGCACGGAATCCCAGATGCGGAGGCAACCCGGGGTTAAATCATTCATTAATTTGTCTTCTCCTGTTCTGGTTTCTCCCCGTCTGTGAAAGGACAACGCTGCCTAGGGTGAGGAAGAGGGCGGGGTGGGTTTTACCTTCTCTTCCTCCCTTTGTCGAGGTTTTAATTTATATATTAGAGATAATCATCGCGTTTGTGTGTCGGAGGAGGTTTTCGATTTGAGTTCAATGAAGGAGGGAGGCCGCGAGGGGGTGGGGGGGGGGGGAAAGGAAAGATGGGAGTTTTATATTACAGAGTTTTTGTGCTCAAGAAGTTTTCGTCTCGCCGTGGACGAGAGGAATCCTCAATATGTTTTTATGGGTTATTGTGATCCTGCGCCCCTCGACCGAAACCGTGGCGAATCACCCCCGCTGCAATGAAATTCTAGACCAAATCCACCCCGGCAAGGGAAACACGCTTTCCCCTCTCCGGTGGCAATATTAGGTCAATTCACCTTTCTCTCCATCTTTCTCGAGAGGGGAAAAAAAACATTCCTGGAAACCGAAAAATTCTGAAAACTTATTGCAAAGATCGGTTACAAAAAAAAAAAAAGTAAAATGAAAAAAAAAATACCTAAGAGGGTTCTTCGGGCAGTCGAGTTCTGATTGGTGGAAGCAGACATCGCACCTGGTGCCTGAATTTACTCCGACAGATGTTCAACTCGTTAAGTTGGTTCTTTACTATGTACGTTTTTTCTCTTGGGGGGAAAAATTTCTCATCTTGGGGAAATAATTTGTATCTTTGTTTCTTTCCTTAATTTATATTTATTTCTTTTCAGTGACAGTCCGACCGAATCGAATCGAGTCATGTGCCTGCGACCGGGGCTCCAATGCATATAATATACATAATATACCTGCGACTCCAACCCAGAAATGCTTTTCAGACGATTGTGAATTTTTAATGCTTTTTCTCCGAATATTATTATATGAACCCAATCCGTTTGATTGTATCTTTTTATACTGAAAAAATTCATGTTTTTCTGACATTAAGCTAAGAACACCGAGTTTCCTTTGACACCCCGAATGCGATACGAGAAACTGTACCAATTCCACATAGTGGGAGGCAACAGTTTGCACGGAGAAATGTGCAGAATGTTTATAACTCAGATATTTGATAAATTAGTGTTGAATTATTGAGCGCGAGAAGGTTTTAATCGACTCGGACTTGTTTTATTTGAGCGGGGAGGCAATTGGGCGGCTGCCATTCAAATTCCAAAATCTTTTATTCGTTCTAAAATATTCTCAAGCGAAAAATTCCAACGCCGAAGTTCAAGAGAAGAAAAAAAACACTTCTTTTTGTGTTTTTCTCCATTGATACTTCATCGCCTGGCGTTTGGCCAGAAAATTTCCTTCGCACTAAAACAATTCTTTCTTTTTTTGTTTGTCTAATGAGTCATTTATCTCGCGAAGGTTTACGATTTCGATAACTCGAAACTGGCCCGGAGATAATATGCCGATTCAACGAAAGCGACGATTAAATTTTGAAATTTGCCTCGAGTGCCTGACTCGAGCGTTTTCGAAGATGGCGGCCGGCCCGTAATTTTCTTTTATTGATGGCAATCCACGTGAGATTATGTAATCTGTGTTTGATAATTTTTATCTGCAGATGCGCCACTTATAGAGTTTTATTGTCGCCTGAGTTCTTTAACCCAAGGTGCAATGGAGGCCCCGCTGCAGCGGCCCCGTAACCCGTTAAGCCTCCGCATGCGGTTTCGGCCTCTTCCTGATAAAGCATCGGTCGTAATGAGGACCACTCAGACGCCCCAAAGCAACCCCGAGGACGCCGGACCGCCTGATGTGTCCCCGTGCTTCTGCAGGGGAGGGTTAAAGGGGGAAAATCACTCGAAGCAACCCACCCCCCAATCGGAGCCCATTTGCAGTCACACCTTTATCGTTTGAGATTTACCTTTCCCATAATTACCAAGAGATTAAGCTCCGTTCTTAATGGTTCAATAAATGGCCAATAAAATCGTTCCCCTCATTGATTTCAAGACCCAATTCGATCATTTATCCTTGCAAATTTACAATGAGTACAAAATTTAACCAAACGAAGATGCAGTTAAAAGAAAAACCGTTGAAAAGTGTAAAGGCACAGTCCGAAGGTACAGAAAAGGGAAACCCATTAAAACCGGGAGAATTATATAAATAAGGAAGAAATAAAGTGCGAAACTCTCACGAATTTTATAAAAAGAACCGAGGGGGGGAGTTTTTTTTTTGAAGAGTTCCAAGTGTAAAATTTAATTCACTCGGGAAGAAAGCAGACGATAAATTAAAATTCGAAAATTTATTAGAAAGCAGACTGTCGCCATCTTTTAACTGGGAAAACCACCGCAGTTTCGCGACTTTAAGAAATATAAAAACACCCCCACAAGTATACTTTAGTCCAACCTAATCGGTAAATAAATAATAACTTTAAGTGTAATTTTTCGTACATTTTTGTTAGCTCTGAAAGAAAGGAAAAATCATAAAAGACAAAAACACTGATGACGATTTGATGTTCCGATTGGTACAGTTTTCGAAATGTGAAAAGGGTGTGAAGCAATGCAAAGTCGTCATTCCCGATGTCTTTGAAGGGTATTTACTGGCAAAAGACAACAGACAAGAACCGATAACAGCTTGGAAACTTTTCTCGTAAGGGTTTTTCTCCTGGGCCATTAACCCCTCCCATTGAGCGTTAGTGTAAATCGATTTTTTCAAACTTCTCTCATCTCCGATGAAATTCGAACATCCATTTTTCTCCGGGAAAAAAGCAAGGAAATAATATTTACCCACGGCCGGATTCTGGAAAACTTGTTCTTTCGAGAGAAAACCCCCTCAGTTTGGGGGTGTTTTCTGGAATAAAAAAAAAACAAAGGCGACGGATCCAAGTAGATAATAAAAGCTCACATAAGACCCCGATGACTGCATTAACCAGAGATGGGAGTTCCTTCGGAGAAGGAAATCCTTCGGGCTGGAAGGAAGCGGTCCGCTTGTCAGTTAATAAATAATCCCTTGTCAAAAAAAGAGAAGACCTCCCCTTGTTTCCTTCGGGAGGGAAAGTGACCTGGGCACCGGTCGCCCAATAATTGTTCTTAATGAGTCTCTGGCCCACCCCGAGATTTTATGAATTTTTTAAAACTCACGTCCACCATTGGGATTTTATTTGAGGACGTTCCCATTAGTTCCCCCCAATTCAAATAATTAATAAAAGATGGCGAGATGTTGTCTTCCTCGCTTGCTTGATTTTATTGCTCCGATTTGAACACAATTGATCTTCGTTAATTATTTTTCCCGGAACTTACCTTTTACAACGACAACTTAATACTCTATGGTCCAACGGACACTTTTGTAACTTAAAATCGTTCCGTAAAGTTAAACGAACGAAATTTGGCCACTTTTTGTTAATTTTTGTGTTCTTTACAAATATTTTTTTGTTTTTTTATCTTCACTATTTATGAAGTTATTAATTGTTGGTAAAAAATAAAAAACATCATTATCTAAGCGCCCTCCTTGCCAAATCTTCTTATTCAAGCGTAAACCACAGACTTAAAACCTTTTTTTGATAAAAATGGCTGCTCCGGTAATGACCGCTAACGTTTCCCAGCTTCGAACATCAAAACTGACACAAATTGGTCAAATTTGGGTAGTTCACATTAAACGTGATGATTTTATACAAATCTGAAGTTGAAATTTCGCTTTAAGGCAGAAAATACATCGACATCTCACCTGAGGATCAAAGGAATTGATGTGAAACACCATCGTATCCATATTCGGGGCAAACTGCGACGACTTTACTATTTCGCGGCACTGACTGCTCTCATTTTGGAGCTTTCACGCGGTCCACGGCAAACCTCAACCTCGAGGGCTCATTTCCAAACCATTCCGCTTTCCGTTAAAAAAAACCCAAAACCCCACCGAGAAGAAACAAAAAGAAACTCTCCACAAAATAAGGTACAATGAGTTTAATGACACTGAACAACAACAGGGGGGGAAACTACGAGGATGACTGAGGGTGGACGGAGGAAGGCGCGCGGAGGGGGCGAGAGTACTAGAATGAAAAAATAGGCAATTGAAAAAAAACGGCCGCCATCTTGAAAAAAAAACACAACATAAAAACATTTATGAGAAAACGACGCGTACGCTGACCGTGGGGCTCACGCTTGGCTTACGGGGAAGTCGGACAACTCCCGCGGAGACCCATCCGTTAAGTTCGAATTTGATCTGCCTATCTTAATGTGATCATACAAAAATTAACAATAACGAAAACCTCGTTCCTTGAAAACCGTCAGCCGACAAAATTCACCCTGTTATTCCGTCTCGGCCGCGATTACCCTCCGATTCGTTGATTTTTAAGCAAATCGGTCGTTTGAAATGCGAAAAAACATATTCGCCCAACGCAAAAACACAACGAACACAATTTCGAGACTCCGGATTCGAATACACGCCGACACACAACAAACACAACAAACACGACAAACACAACTCATGCACGCACATATCCCGAGTGTGTTTCCGAGAGCCAATTCTCTCGAGACGAGGTGTGCGTTGGTAAAGAAAAAAAAAAAAGGTCCCCTATGTTTAAAATTTTGGCCCATTAAAGTTGTGTTTCTTCGAGTCGGAGTCTAAGAAGAGGGCGGCGCGGATTCGGCCGCCGGGACCGTCCCCGCCTTCTTAGGATCCAACTCCACGTTTTTTCTCTGCTTATATCTCATTCGCCCCTTTTAAAATAAGAACAGTAGGAGAAGAATAACTAATGAAAACCACAGAAATTAAACGTGGAGGAGCGTATCTCCCGACTTCGGTTCGGGGGTTTCCTTGAGTCGAAAAGTCTTTGGGCGTGAGACTCGACACTCTCGCCGAAGATGAATTTCCCGAAGGGAGAACTTTGCAGAAATATTTAAATTTTAAAGTCCGTTTAATGAACATTCTAACTAGCTCAAGAATAATTAATAACGATCATGAGAACCGAGGCGGATTTCTTTTGAGAACTTTCTTAAAAATCCCTCCGGAGGGGGGAAATCTTTTCGTGAACGAGTCCCATTTTTATTCTCTCCGGGAAATTAATTTTCTCTCCGATTTCGGGGAAAAATCAAGTGTCATTCGGCGGGCGACATTTTCACAGTTGTAATTATCGAAATGAAGAAACTTACCCAATGCTGAGGTGTTGGCAAGTCAGTTGAATTATCCGAGGGATCGAGGCTCTGTAAGAAAAAAGTGCGAAGCGAAAATCAGTCAAAAATAACCCTCAGTCTGTGTGTTTTGGTAGTTGACTCTCCCCCCGACAGGTGGCTTTACTGTAGATGACACCCACAGACAGTCAAGTACTATTGAAATTTGTGGATTTTGCACGTGCATTCAATGCAGGGTGACTTCCAAAACCCGAATAAGGTGTTCCCTGTTTCGCAAATGATCGTAAAAATGGGAGAAAATTTCATAAATGACAAAAAACATAGGAAAAATGTTTCGCCATTCCCTAAAACTGTAATCAATTATCAGATGAAGGTGATAAAAGATAATTGTGGGTGGCCACTGCATCGACAGTGAGCCGAGAATTAAAAATTATTATAAGTGAAAAAATTACCAAATTTGAATTGCCCCGTTGATTAAAAATGTTGCTCACCCCTGTTTTAATTAATTCAACAGACATTAAGTAGTATTTTTTATAACTCTTTTTACCAATGGTTCCAATTCGTTTATCAAATTTTCAAAAAAAAAAATGGCGGTTCCAAATTGGTTTTTTTACTTCTCCAAAAACTTGTTTAATTTTTCAATGTCGATTATTAACTTTCCCATTTAACAAAAATCAAGATTCAAAGGGTTAAATTATTATTTTAATTTATTAATTAATTAACGTTTTTGAAGAACACTGGAATGAAAATTTCCTACCACGACTATGCACTTTTTAATTTTATGTTTTTTTTTTAAAGATTACTTTTTACTGTCCGGTCAACAATTAATTTTTAATTTTAACAGCACCAAATAATTAGTTTTAATCTACGCAAAAATCCTGAGTCAGAACATCGCCCGGCAGAAGACGGAACAAGAAGCCAACGTGTTGATTATTTTGAAAATTTCTTATAAAACCAATTTATACTCGAATTATGATTCGATGAATTGCACTCTTCATTCGGAGGCCCAATAAAAATTATTAGAAACAAAGGCCAGTCAAAAATAATCAGGAGAAGCGATCGTTTCAAAGGAAAGGCGGAGAGCATTTATTATGTTGAAATCTTTTTTTGGGTAAATTTTATTGAAGCAATAAAAAATTAATTGCTTGACCCCTGAAGCAGACGAAGGGGTTATAAAGGAACTTCTTGATCGCTCCCCAATTCCCCCGGATGAAAGTGCATTATTTTCATTATACATTCACGGGCTTCTGCATGACCGGCATATAAAACCCCATAACCGTTTGCCGTTATTATTGAAAACAATTACGAGAAGCTAAAAGCGTTGGAAGTGATTTTAATTGAAATCATCCCGAGGGTGGGAAAATAATATAAATAAACTGGGAAGCCCAAGGCCGAAACCTTTGGGTTCTGTTTACCTCGACGCCTTGGGATTAAGACCGGGTTTCGTTTCCCCGGTACAATCCACGCCACCCAAGTGAAAAAGGATCCTTCGGGTAACCGAAGACGAGCTCTTATTTTTCTCCCCTGGTCCAGGGGAGCCAATACAAATAAGAAAACAACACCCTGTCTATTTTGGCAGTCTTTGGAGAGAGAGAGAAAAATAACAAAAAAAAAAGAAAGAAAAGAAAAGGGTTCGAAACTGGATACAATAGCGATTGTTGTAAAAATAACTGCAGATTTCGACTACCTGACCAATCAAAGATATTTCTTATCTTTAGTGAATCTACGTTTGACACTAACACTTACTTCTTTCTTCCGTTTAACCCCTGAACCTGAAAATAAAAAAATAACCAATATCAATAAAAACAGTCTGGGAATACAATGTTATATTTTAACCCTTCGGGTCCTGGTGGCTTTGCACTGAAATTGTTTCAAACAATTCCGTAGACATTAATTAATACATACAAATACTTTTATACTGGTGATCCCGATTTGTTTATCAAAATACATAAAAAGATGGAAGTTCCAAATTGGTATCATTTTTCAATGTCTATTAACTAAAAAGTCCGGACTCGAAGGACTAATTAAAGTAAGGAACAAAGAATTATTCTTTACAATATCTCTTTAAAATTTAAAGAAAAATACAAATGAAATATAAATATTAATATAAATACAAAAAAATAATAATCAATTTATAAAAATATAGAAAATAAAAATTACTGAGTTAACGAATATTACAAATTAATAATTAAAATAATAATAATTAATGAATCCGTCACCACAATTACAAATATTTCAACGTATTTCAAACACGTTCAAAATCTATTTTATTGCTGACCTAAACGAGAGTAAAAGAAATAAAAGAAAATACAAAAAAGAAACATTTTAAATTTATATAAATACAGTATAAAAAATCAATTAGGTCTTTACTAAAAATAATGGTGCAACACTGACCTTGTGGCGGTGGTCTCCTTGGAGCACTACTAAATGGAAAATAAGGTGAATCTGCACTAAATGTATCGCTATTGACACTATTTGAAACAGTGTAACTATTACTGTAGGTCTGAAAACAAAAAAAAAATTATAATTAATATCTGAAAGTGTACTTTTCTGCCTTTTTTAAAACTTAATAAGCAAATTGCTGCCTTTTCTCAGTTATGCTTTCATTGTATCTGTTATTCGCCCCCCGTCAATTGTCCTACCATTTGCAATTATTCCCTGCAATGCCCATACGAGTGAATCATTCATGAATTTCTTCTGAAAATTCTCCCCCGCGAAAATCTTTCTCGCAAGAAATAGCAGAGAATATAAGGAAGGCCGAAGTGAATGGTGGTGATTAGGTGGACGTTAAAAAGGAGTTAGAAGTTCGGAATTGTTTTGCTGTTTCGACATTAATCTAATGTTTTTCGAGACTTTTTTCCTCCTTAAACTTGTAGGTCTCTCCCATGGGCCAACCACTCGTGTTGATCCACTCGTCTTTGATTCGTCACGACTTTTTTTTTTTTTAATTTTCTCGCCTGGAAATCCATTCGATTGACGCAATCCTTCAAATAAGAAAAAAACTCCGCACTGAGACAATACTCAAATGCATTCAAATAACATTGACCAACAAAATTTAAGCCATGTTTTATAACCAACATATAAAAACATGGTATATAAAAAAAAGTGAAAGTTAGCGCTCATTTTTTTTTTTTAATAAATATATTTGTGATTCTGAATAAGTATTAAGGTATTCGAGGTCAGATAAATTTCTAAGAAGGTCAAAATTGATCAAATTGTTCAGATTATAATAGTATAAAGTACAGAATATTATATTTTTAAAGGTATAACACCGATCCGATGCTGGGGAAAGAAATCAAAGCTTAAAAAAATTATTTTTTGGCAATTTTCAGCGAAATTGTAAGTTTCATCATAAAATTAGCTCAGACAAAAATTATAAGGGGGTAAAATTATCTACAATATACCAATACTTTTTTCCTAAGAGCCACCGTTTGTGAGATATATTCAAAATGTGCGTTTGCAACTCATCTAATTTTTTGAATGGCGAACATTAACGAAATTACAAAAACCTGGTAAGTGAAAACCTTTCGAAATGAAAGGGGCAGACGATGAAAACAATAAGAAAACTTATACGAGTGGTCGGATTATATGCTCCTCTGCAGTCTACGATTCCCTCCGAGTCCAAAGCATCCCTTTTTATGAGACTTTTTTAAAAGAAACGTCGGCTCCTCTGCGGAGTTTGCCGATTTATCTTCTTCTTAGGCCGAGACACATTTCAAATGGCTACGGGAGGAGGACTGGAGGAAGAGAAAAAAAGAGAGAAAACAGTTACGAAGTTATCTACGGGCCCGTGGAAAGCTCCCTTGTTCGCCCCCCGAAAATGCAACTCAATTTCGCTGATCCTTTTCCGCGAGATTATAATTTCAACGCCTTCTTCGGGTGGATGGGAAAACGCCTTCTTCTGCTTCTATCCTTGAAAACATGTTGGCAAATCCGCGAGTGTAAAATCACACCCTGGCGATTGGAAATGTTTGCACAACGACGAATCAAAATTTATATACGAGAAACAGGCCGGAGATATCGATCGATTCAATAATCAAATATGACAAAGATTAGATCGATCTAAGAATTTACTTAAATCATAGCCGAATGCTAATGAATTGATAAAAACCGGCTGATTTTTAGGCGACGACTCCAAAAAAAAAAAAAAAATTCGCCAACCTTTTGGCGCCTAAACCTACTCTGCGGAGTGGTTGAGTGGATTTTTCCAACTCTCCCCGATCGAATACATTTTTTTTTATTTATTTAAAAATTACGCGTGAACTGAGAAGAGAAAAGCGGGACATAACATTCTCATAAGAACCGCCGCGAACCCATGTGGGGGACGACGAGAAAAAAAGACAATAAAAAATAAGCTTATGACGATGTGACAATTAATGCTCGCGTCGCTTTTATATGAGAAAGATGCTGGTATTTGTGGGAGCTGACGGTTTTCTTCACCGCCACTTCTACGCCGAATGTTTTACCCTTTTTATTTGGGTTTTTATTTTGCCCCGCAACAATTTCTCTCGGCGGCAGATTTCTCAGAGAAGAGAGAGAGAAAAGTGTTTCGAAACAAAAAAAACTTCCATTCGTGAAAATGGAGAAACCGTTATGAGTTCTAAGCGAGTTAAAAGTTTGAGAGTCATCTGCGGAGAGAAAGGGATGCGTGAACGCAGCCAAGTTCGCGCGAATGGGCCGCTTTCGCACGAATCCCGGAAATTCCATGATCGATAACAGCCAGAAGCAGAAGACTCGTGAAAAGGATACCTGCCACCTTCCGAGGAAGAATGTGACACGGCCTACGAGTACGAAAAGCAGGTGGAAGACTTGTTGAATGCCGGGAACGATTGAAGAGGGTAGGAAACCATTGCAGACATGCAAAACTCGCCGAAGAGACGTAATTATGAGGTCGAATGTGCACAAAGGAACGCGAATTCGTGGGAAAAGAGAGACAGAACCGCGGAAATCGGCATAATTCATACGATAACAACGGAAGAATAATGTTATTATTAACATTGAAGCGAATACGATGTGGGTGACACGTCTTTATGCATCTCGGCCATTTCTCATTGCTGAAGTCAAAATAAAACTCCGCTTTGGAAGCGATTGATTTAATTCTGTAAATGGAAGACGAAACATCAAAAACACATTTCGTTTAATTAAATTGAAATCTTTTTTTTCTCCAACTTTTACGGCCGCAGCCCCCGTTTGCAAATGGCAAAGACACTGTGCTAACTCTCCCGATAAGCAAAATACCCTCTTAAATTGCTGATCAAAAAAAGTGCTTATGAACTCACCATTGGATTATCCATGCTATTTCCATAAGGCGACTGATAGCCAGGTTTCTCTGTAAATAAAACAAAAAAAAAAAACACATCAGAATCATTAACATAATCTCTTTTCCCTCCAAAATATCTCATTTTTTTTTTGGTAATTACACTTTGAGTCTTTAATTGGAACGCGTCTCTCCGAGGGGGGGCGCGCAAAAACTCCCAAACAATCCGGGGGGGGGGGAAAAAAAACCCTTTAACTTCGTCCATTTCTTTAATGTTTATTTCGCGGAAGAAAATTAAAAGCAAAACCATTTGTTTTGTGCAACCGCTTCGTAACTGACGCATAAAAACCACCGACCGAACATGGAACTCGTGAAAATTATGCATAGAAATTTCTGGAAGTCCGTTCGAAGCCACCATTTTGTAATGGTTCGAATGAGGGCTTATCCCGGACGTTTTCACCATTTCCTTCCCCTGTTTTTCTCGTACCAGTGGCCACACATATACACAAAATTCCTTCAACATGTGGCTCATTTCGGGGACAAACACACGATCACTCGAGAATACAATATCTGAAGATGTGAAAAAAACTTTAGAAAACACAATGGGGAATCGGGTCAAAACTTACAAAAGTGGTCTCTGCCTTTTACGCAATACAAAATACAGATTTACATTTGAAACCCGGACAAAAACAACTTTATGTAATTTATATAACCAATTTAGGAGAAGAGATCCAATCGAAATGGGACAAAAAAAAAAATCTGCACTCCTTTCTGCAGAAAGCTCACGACTCCCATCAATTACATTGTATTAAAATTGTTTAGGCCGGAATAAAAGGAAAAAAAAACTCGCTGATCCGTCACTGAATTGTTCGAAACAGTTTCAGAGCGAAATTTCTCATTTCAACATTCTATTTTTGGACAAAACGAGATTTCCAAAAATTACGTGTAAGCCAGCGCTAAATCAGGTTAAGGGTTAATAATGAATTTAATAACTCAATTACGTAATGTCTAAAAAATAAAACCCTTTGTCCAGGTTCGGCTCGTATGGAAAAAAAGAAAAAAAAAACAAAAAATCAGGATGTCGGCTCTCCGAGACACCTGGATACTGGTTTAAGGTGAAATGGCTGCATCTTCGGATGGAGGTCAAAAACCTTAATTTTAATAAGAGCCTGTCTTTTTTTTTTAACACGTCCGTTGACCCTCAATTTAAAAGATCCCCTGTCGGTCCTCCATGTTGTCCAAAGGGGGGAGACACCCAATTCCCCCTCAATTCCGGATAAATAACCCACGATAACCACCCCTTTATTGGTTTCGCATTTAAAATCTCCTTTCGGTTTATTTCCAAAATAACTTTTTCACCCCCTTCGTCGGGGTCCACCCCCCAAATTCTCTCTTCAGGAGGATTAGCAACCTCGCTGAAGTTTGATCGACAGGTCAAAACTTCGGGAGGTTATACCAAACTTAAATGGACATCATCCCTTCACAAAAAGGGGGTGGTTCAAAATTCGAGGGGAGAGGGGGGGAGGGGGGAATTTTGCAAATAACAGTCTGGCGTTTGATACGCTTCGGTAACTGCCAACTGTCTCGAACTTGCGAATTTTGTTTTCGACGTTTTCCACGACGGATATCGGTCAGGAAACAATGACCGATCCAAGATGGCCGGATTATTTAATTCGGTGCATTGGGATTATTATTATGCGTCTCCGAGTGTGTGACGATAATTCCTGCGATTAGAACCGGTTCGAGTACCCACCAGCCGGAGCCACGAAATAACCGAGTACAAAGCGACCATATGCAGGTGGCCATTTTTTTTTCTCCTTCCTTTCCTCCACTTTGACTCATTAAAACGAATAAAGAAAATTTTCCCTGTAATTTTTAGTGGTTTCTTCCGAGCATTTCCTCACGATTCCATGTTCGGATTTTTTTTTCCTTAATGCGGATTATAAAAAAAAATGCTAATTAAAACCGGGGCGAAGACGTTAATAAGGCAAAAGACAAAAGAATTGGGAGTTTAATGCCGTCATAAAAAAACGCACGGGAGGAACAACAAAAAAAAAAAAGAGAATCCTGCAACGAGCAAACAACAATCCTTCATGAGTGCATGAAGAGTTTCTGGGGGTCCCCGTATTTATTTTAAATTAAATTAACCATTGCTTAAGACTTCGAATTGCAACAAGGAAACCGCCTTTTGTATTTACACAAATCGGCAATTACAATAAAATACAATGGTATTTTAAGTTTTAGTAATTAGAATCAAACAGAAAGAAAAATAAGAGGGTGTGCATATAGAACTGAGACACTATAACTGAAGTGTCACAAATTTTCAATCAATTACTAATAACACATGAAATCAAAAGTTAAAAATGAAAAACCTGCTCCGAAAAGAAAATAATATATAAAATAAAAAAAAATATATTCAATAATGAAAATGGGGAAAAATTAAAAAAATGGCAAAAAGTTAGCAATTAATAACTCTTTAGACGCAAAGAAATGTCCAGTGTTACCAACTGTCCAATCCTAAATTACAAAAAATTATTAATATACTATATATAATAAACTATTAATATAATAATAATATTTTGTAATTTTTGTAACTTTTGTAATTTTTCAATATAAATTTGTCATTTTTGTATGTAAACATGCAAATGCTAAGACCAAAAATCCCTAAAACTACTGCAAAAATATAATTATTATTAAAATAAATTATTAATTATTATTACGCAATCAATCATAACTCAATTCTTCACATTTTTAAGTTAAAAAACCCTTAAAAATTTTTAACGAAGATTTCCGAATAAACCCGAGCTGAACCGAAATCTCGAACCTAAATATGGACATATTCCGAAATTTGTATATCTATAAAAAGAAGAAGATTATATAAAACCGTTTAAAAACGAAATTATATATCTGTTCGTGCGAAGGATTATAAAACGAAGTGACGGGGTTGCAAAATGACCGTAAAGAGCCGAGAGACGACCTTGAATTATTGAAAAAACAGGGGGAGAGCATGAAAAGGCAGAGAGGGTGAGATGCGATGCTTTGATCAAGTTCATCATTTAAATGGATGCGTTAAGAGAATAAAAAAAAAATTCGGAGAGGGAAATTAAAACGGTTTTTCCATTACGGAAGAAAAGGCTGACCGCTGAACTCGAATAAGAATCACAACCGAAAAACCCTTTCAAACACAACGAATCATAAAAAAAAGAGTCTTTTTATGAATAACGGGGAGAGAAATCAGTGACGGCCACCCTTAACTTCCCCCGAATGTTATATCACTTATCAATTTACAAACGCGCTTAATTGGTCCATTCCAACAAATTAATATCAATTTTCTAAATTAATAAGTTTTTATCAAACGGAGAAAGGAAAATGAAGGTTAAGACGGCAAAATCTAAAGAAAATATTTGAAAGTTTCAGGTCAAAAGTTTATCTCTATCAACAAATCGTTCATTTTTTCTTTTTTTGGGCCGATTACTTTTGTAATATTTTGGTGTATTTCGGGTGCGTTGGAGAGGGATTTTCCGGGGTTTTCCACGGGGCGGGTAAAAACAAAAATCCGATGACAAATAACAAAGAAAACAACCCCCGAACGAATAATGTTTACCTGAAAAGGGAAACCGAGCAAAGATGGAAACGTAAAACCGAGATATGTCCTTGCTGACAATATACACAAGGACAAAAGGCAATATTAATCATCAAACAATACCGTTCTGGATTTGCTCGGTGGAGAGGAGGACTGCGTCCAGGTGCAGGATTTCAGGGCCGATGCAAACAATTCCTCAAGGAAAAATGTATGCACATGAGGGCAGGAGACAGGTTGCATGTGAACCTTTCTCTCCCCCAGAGTTAAATATCGACACTCGATATAAAAGACATTCACAATTATTAAAATGCGTTTTGAGTTGGGACAAAAATCGGGATTTTAAACCCTCTGCAATTTAAATAATCAATATTAAGGGACATATTATTAGACGGGAGAATATTCACAGTAGCGCCCAAAGGTATTTTGACAATATAAAATTTAATAGTTTCTTAGTTAATTATTTTAATATCAGATTTTATTATGTATTATTTAATTATCAATACGTTAGTCACATTAAAATAACAAAATATACAGAACATAATATTCTTCGTCTTCTGCTTTTTCTTTAATACACTTACTTAGTTCTATTATTTGAAATGTTACTTTTCCATATATTTTATATATAAACTTTTTGTTTCTTCTGTTATTTAATTAACCCTTTGCGGTCGTATTAAATTTGGGGATGGGTATCTATTGGTCGGAATTAATTTCTTTGGAAAGAGCAGGGATACATATACATAATATTTAGTAATATTTGGTAATATTTTAACAACAGAGAATCTCTAATTACTCCTAAATATAATTTATAAAATATTTGTTTAGATTAAATTTTGTTATCTCCAATTGTATTAGTTGATGAAAAGGTTTAATAGAAATTGATGAAAAGTTTAAACTGATATAGGAATGCATACAATATAAGATTTGTATATATTCGTATAGTTCCTTGCTGTGGTGCCTGAGAGTAGACATACGACCGCTAAGGGTTAATTTTATAATTATAAATATGAAAATTGTTCAACCGTAGTAAAGCATTGTAATAAAAGCCAATGAAATTTCACTTTGTATGCAACTCTGAGGAAAAAGAAAAATTTTTGTATTGTCAAAATACTTTTAAGAGCTGTTGTATGTGGCCCAAATGAGCATTGAATTGTTTTGGAGTTTAATATTAAGCATTGCTTTTTTTCACTGCATTTGGGTAAGACAATTCAAAGCACTGTAACAAATGTAATAATACCAATTGTGGTTTGAGTGTGCATAATTTCTGCCATTACAGATTATTTTTTCATTATTAATTATTTACAAATAATAAATGTTAAACTATGACAGAGAATAATACACAGAGATGCAATAAACTATTAATTGTTAAATCATTATTTAAAGATTTTGAAATAAGTTTGTATTTATTTGTGTTATTATTTCTTAAAACAAACTCTCTGTCATTGGGCAAATGAAAGAGAAAAAAATAATTATTGTAAAATTATTAAAATTATTAATTATTAACGAACTAATTAGTTTAACTATTACTTATATATTCTATCCGAGAGATGATTCAAATATTTATTAAATGTTCCATTTAATTTTAATTTTCATAATTAAAGTAAATCTTTATCTAAAGCAAAAACTGTTATTTTCTTGCAGGTGACAGAATGGAGAGAGAATTGAGAGTGATATGCAAATGAAGTTTGATTGACTGAGGAAATGTGAAATCAGAGTTAATAATCAGCACATGCAGATGCAAAAGTTCTCAATCAATGGTCAATTATGAAATATTTGATTACCCTTTGACACCTTCAATTTTTCATCTGTTGCAATCATTTTATCAAATGTATTAATAACATAAAATTCTGCTTTTATGAATGATTCAAAATCAGTCCATTTTTTTTTTTAAATTTTTAACCAACTGAAACCTTATATTGTTAACTAAAAATCCCACTTAATATGTCAACAAATCCAATGTAATTAAAAAAATAATATAATTCCTGAAACAACAGGTTTTACCTTTCATTTTGAAAAAAACCAATCCAATAATATTGACTTAAAACATCCAAATTTTGATATTTATTTTTAACAATGATGTGAAATTCAGACTAATTTTTAAGTAAACCCTTTTTATTTAAGTATTTTTATAAAATAACCGAAGATATTTAAATTTGTATATATAAAAAAAAATTAATTAGAGCAATGAATTAAAATGTTATCTTTAAATTAACAGCTTTCAATTGAGAAGTGTCAGCTTAAGATATTTCTATGTAAAAATACTTTTTTTACAAACACAAATTATAATTTCATAACAAAGATATTTTTCAAACACTCATTTAAATGTGGTCAACTTTTCAATTTCATATTGTGATTATTTCACTGAATGCACAGGTCACATTTATATGAAAATTAGTTATTTATTTATTATTTCTGATAATGGTAATAAAAACTAATTTTTTTCCAAACACATGAAATCTTCACTTAATACTTATGAGTTATATATTTCACACATAAATGCTCGGTTTCACCTCAATGGAAAAACACTTCTCCAATATTTTTATTATAAAAGAGTATAATAATTCACAAAAAATATAATTATAATAAATACTAAGTAGAAAAGTATCTACTTTAAAGCAGTTCATGGCCTATTTAAACCATCCGTCATGATCAAAACAAACGTATTCAACGTAGGCAAAAAACACGAAACAACACAATTATCGGTGTTAAATTCGAAATGGTTAGCATCACACCTCACTGAAAAAACACCGACGTGAAGTCATCTTTTAAAAAATCATCTCGCTTCTTTGTTAGAGGAAAATATTCATCAAATAAAAGCACTTGTGCGAGGAACAAAGCAAAAAAGCCAAAAACAGGACGCGTCAAAAACACATTATTATTTACGGCAATTTCCGATAAATGTGCAATCAAATTCGGCGAAACGCACTCGAATCGGATAAATGCTTTCGATCCCCCATATTTTCATACTAACCTGGTTGTTTGTTCGCGATTTTATTAAAACAATTCTGAAAAACTTCATATAAATGCATTGGTTCATCGTCACTGGTCGCCATTTTCTTAACACGGACTGCAAGATGGACGCTGCTATTAGTTCCTTTTTTACTCAATGGCAGACGAGCTCATCAAGGCAACATCATTTTCCCCATTATTCGGATTTGTCGCCAAAAATCAGTCATAGAGTGCGATAATTCGCTCAATTATCCAACTCTCATTCAGTCAGCAAATTTTCTTTTTATCCCATTCCGTTTAAAATCCGATATAATTGCGGGGAAATTTTTTTTTATATTCCTTTTTCATCAACATATGATACGTCGACTTAACGGTGACCCTTTCCCTTTTATGGTTTCATTTTTGTTTTAAACGGTTCTTTTCAATTTTCAAAGCTTTACCAAAGTGTATGAAAAACTCATTAAGTATATTTAAAGAGCATTGTGGTTTTGAGTATCAGGCGATTTTAAAGATAATATAATTTTATTTAATGTTGATTTGCCCCATCTTTGAGTTTATCACTTTTACAATTTTACATTTTATTAATCAGAGCTGTCAAAGTTAGTTTGAATGAGTATCCAAAAACAAGTTATTTCTTATAAAAGTATCTTAAATACTTTGGGTGTCTAAATACTCTAAATAAGAAAAAAGTATACTCATAAAGATACTTTTTGAATTACTTTTTCGAGTTACAAATATACATTTTAGTTAAAACCCATTCCAATTAATAAAATATTGTTTAAATTTCAATAAACTCATATAATTTAAGTATTATAAAATTAAGACATAAGTTGAACCTTATATAACAATAAAAATAAAATTAGTCAAATTTTCTGAAACAGAATAATCACAAATTATTAAATACTAATTTATACAATAAAAAAATCAGCGCTTTATTTTACAGTTCACATTCTGAAAGGTCTTTATTATTTAAGTTAATAAACATTATTTATAAATCAATAAATAGACTTATCAAAAGTTATTTAAAACAATTTAGTATATTATGAGAGTGTTTTTTCCAATATTAAAAACTGTTCATAATTTTAAAGAATTTTTTTTCAACAAATTCTGTATCTGAAGAGATTAAATATTAAATTTTCTGCTGATTTGATATTTTATTAATGGTTTTAATTATATTTATGTATTGGCTTTTTGTTATTTTATAACAGATAATGAATGGAAAGATTGAATGAGTTCGTCCAATGGAAATTTGGATAATGGAAACGTTAATGGAAATAAAATAATGGATATTAATAATAAAAATAATGGAAACATTACCAGACTTCTTCAAAGACTTAAAAAGTCAAATGCCAAAGAGACAAATTCAGAAGACTTAATGTAAACTTTGTGTAAATATATTTCAGCTATGAATATTATAAATGTATATGTTTGTCTTCAACGGAAGAACATTAATTTTGTTTCTCAGTGTTGTCTTTACATTTCACAACACTAAGTGTAACTTATTATTCACCTACTGTATATTACTTATTTATTTGAATTTACAAAAAATTATTGTCAAGTCTGTCTTTATTTATTTTAAAAAAATTTATTATAAACTCTGACAATTTATACCATTTAAAAAAATACTAAAAATAAAATGACTGAATATATGAATTTGTTACTCTGTGCTCATTTTTTAGATTTTGAGAAAAACCCTAAAAAATTTTTAAGGCATAACTGCTGAATAAGTTTCAGTAAATAAAAGGAAATTTAAAAGATTTTGAATGAAACATATTTTAATACTGAAATTAAAGAATTGGAGCTCAAAATTCAAACTCTTATGAAATAATAAGTGAGTCATATAATTTTATTTTATTGCAGTCAGCACATAAATTAAAAGCAACAATTCAAATGAGCAAAAGTACTCAACAATCATATTTTACAGAGGTTTAGTGGAAAGTTTCATATTATTTTAGCAGCTTTTTTATGATGCATTTGCTCATCTTTTATCATAAAACAATGGAATATAATAATCATTTCTTTGCAGCATAATTGTCTATCATAAAAACTCGAAGAAATGCACTCTCATTTCCCTTATCTTGATTAATTAAAAGCCATATTCCTGCTAATTGTGTGCTGCACCATTTTAATGAAGGGTGATATTTTTCTCAAACGTGAAATAAAATTTTTAGAAACTTAAATGAAGACTGACAATAAAAAATAAAAGAGATAATCTTTTTTGTTCATTAAACTTTCTGAACTCGAACTAGATTTTACTTTAACAGTACTTCTTTCGTTATGAAAAACGAAACGAATTAAATACCGGAAACCCTAAAATTTTGAAAAACACAAGCTAAATCATAAATCTGATAAATTATTTTCACAAAATAATAAATAAATAATAAATTAACCCAATACTTACTGCAATAAATATTTAAAATTATTCTCCAAACTTTTATTACGGCCATAAATAGCGCTAACTGCTTCCACGACAAAACATTTGCAGTGTATTTAACCACCGAATTCATCGACAACAAAATGGCGACAACGTGGCAGTAGCATAAAAAGTCATATATTCACTTTTTAGTTGTGATTAACAGTTGTAAATGCTTTCGGTGATAAATTAAAGCGTTAAATTTCGACATTTTTGCTTTTTCTGAAAATCATGTTTTGAGATTTATTGGTTTGTTTGGAATTTCTCATTCATTTGAAAAATAACGGTAAGCATTTGAGGTTTTCCCGCCATAATTTGAAAAAATGTCTCTGCACTTTAAGAAATATATTTTACACATTTCGGTTTGGATTTTAAAGGACTTTTGTTTGTAAATAAATTTTTTAGATTTAGTCAATTTTGTTTTCGTCGATTTACATTTGTAGCGGTGTTTCCGTCTTCCGATAAAAAAAAATACGTCGGTTTTCGAATTTCGAATAAGGATAACACAAAACAAAAACACATTTTTATTCAGCTTCGTTTATTGATACCATGCAAAAATTGTACAAATGTTAAATCACAACGAAACGAGTTAACAGAAATAAAATAAATCTCCAAAAAAAAAAAAATTCAGTGGGGAAAATAAAAAGCGTTAGCGGCGCATAACGCCTTCATTTCCTTTTATTCAATTCTCAACTCATCAAGATAAAAAAAAAATGCATGAAATTAACTCTTTTCGTAGAAGCGATTCACATCCGCGGTAAAAAAAATTACGCAAAATAATTTTTGAGTTTTGTAAACGGGAACTTAAACCTCACGATCCTGTTTACAAATCCCACTGTTAAAACTCATACCCATACAAATGAAAAAATGGCACAAAAAAGTGCGCGATATAAAAATAAAACCTCACTACCATTCACTTGCAACGCTGACAAGAGGCTTTCGACATGGCGGAACTGCCGAGAGGATTTCAAAATGGCGGAACTGCCGAGAGGATTCCAAGATGGCGGTGTCTAGAGGTCGCCCGGAGGAACGACGTTCAGCATGAACGTCGCCATCGTCTCCGACTTCTTTCCCTCGGCTTTGGCCGTGTATTGGCCGACGTCTGTGGGGCCGCAGTTGGAGATTTCGAATTTGAATTTCTTAGAGCCGTCCATGACGAATTGATATTTGTTCGATTTCTCGTCGATGGGCTTGTTGTCCTTCAACCAAGTCACTGCGGCGAACACAGGCGTTCGAATTAGGCGTTCGTTCGAACCGAAAAATCCCAAATTGACTCACCTTTTTGCGGCGTTTTTTCCATTTCACATTCGAAAGAAGCGCTTTCACCTTCGGAGACCGTTGCTGATTGTGGGAATGTTTTAAATAGCGGTCCTTTGGGCTCTTCGTTAGGCACTGGAAAGGAGAAAAGGTTAGACGGAGGAAAGGCACCGCCTTCGCGACCGCCCTCGCGAGCCTCACCTAACACGTTCAGTGTGCAACTGCTGAACGATTCCCCGGCATCGTTGAACGCTTCGCAGGTGTACGTGCCCGAGTCCTCGGGGAATATCTCGTTGATCTTCAGCTTGTATATGCTGGCTTCGTTCGTGTACTCGAAGTCCTTGCTGGGTTTGATCTCTTTGTTGTTGTGGAGCCACACCACGTCGAACTTCTCCGCCCCGATGATGCGGCACTGCAGCACCACAGGGTCCCCGTCCTTCACGTACTGCGACACCAAATGGCTGACTATCTTCGGGGGTTGGTCCGTCCCCTTCTTCTTCCCCGCTCCCACCGGCATCGCTGAAACAGAACTCTGTGAGGAACTCCACTCAACACGGGAGCGTTAACGTGCTTACGTTTGACGGCGAGCTTGCATTTGGTCTGGGTCGTTCCCAAAGAGTTGGTCGCTTTGCAGATGTACTCTCCTTCGTCCTCAGGGAAAACCTCCTGAATGCTGAGAGTGGCGACTCCGTTCTTGTACCTGAGATCGATCACGTCGGAGGATCTCAGGACCTGAAATGAGCAACGCTTATCATTGGAGGCACGACTCTGGAGACACGTCAGTGCTTACTTGTCCGTCCTTGGTCCACTCGCACTGCGGGTCAGGATCTCCCTTGATGGTGCAGGTCAGGGTGAGCATGTCTCCGTCGTTGACGGTCATGTCCTTGAGGGGTTTCGTGAATTCGGGGGCGCACATGAGGGAGTCATCGGGCGGCACTGAAATTTCGGAAAACATTATGAGAAAGATGAAACCTCGAGCTGTCGTCACTTCGACTTACGAATGAGTTCTTTCGTCGTGCTTCGAGATCTCGATGGGCTGCTGGTCGAGTCCAATTTGGCGCCATATTTCTTGATTGGCCTTTTCTCTGTCAGTTTATCGGCAACCGCATCCCCCAAACCCGTCTGAAAAATGAGATTATTTAGCAGAGGATTCAAAGAGTGAGAGACTCTTTTTGATTGCTTACCACAGCGGGGGTGGATGGCGTCGGGGTGGATGGCGTCGTGATGGGCGTCTTCACCGGCGGAGTGTAAGTGGGAGTCGGTTTAGGTTTAGGCGGTTGGGAAGGAGTGGTCGAAGCGGTGCTGTAACTGCCTCTTTTTGTTTTCGGCGGTTTGTAAAAGACATCTTCATCCAGATGGTGATCTGAAGAGGCGTTCACAATCAGAATTCACTCTTTGTTATCTGGATTTCATTATCTGGAGCGAATACCCACCCTCAACGATGACAACACAACTTGTTTCGTCCGTCCCGTGAACGTTTGTCGCGACGCATCTGTACTTTCCTGAATCGCTCGGTTTGCAATCGATGATTTCCATCGTGACGACGCCGTCTGAATTCTGCATTGTGTACTCGTATTTGGACAGCTCACGGCCGTCTTTGTACCATTTCACCTTGAAAGAAAGAAACAGTCGATTGAGTGTTTGGGCTGTTGTGGGTGAGAGAGAGGACTTACAGTCGGGGTGGGCTTTCCGGATAAGCAGCACAACAGTTTGCAGGTGTCCCTCATCTGCATGACACGGGGACGCAGGAGGAAGGTGAAACTGGGAGCGTTTTCCTTCTCCTCCTGCCAGATCTTGTACGCGAGAGGCTCTCTTCTGCGGACTTGCTGAACGTCCGGTTTGTACACGGGGATTTCCTTCGGCAACGCTGCGGAGAACATACCAACGTTATGTAGGGGTTGCAGAAGAGTAAGAGAAAGAAAAGCGAAAAATGCTTACGCTGCACATTGAGGAAGACGATCTCCTCTCTCGATCCGTAGTGATTCTCCGCTTTGATCACGTATTCCCCTCTGTCGTCCAGCTTGACTCTGTTGATTATGAAAGTGTAGTCGTCGCCGACGTACCTCTTCATGAATTTGACCGACTGGCGCATTTCCTGGTTGTTGTGGTACCAGGTGAGAGTGGGGGTGGCCAGGGCGATCACCCTGCAGGTGAACTTCGCGCTCTGCCCTTCATACGCGAATGTGCTCACAGGCTTAATCACGAATCTGGGCGCGGCTTGCCTTCGATCTGCAAGAGAGGAACCCGTGAGTGCTGTCGATTACTTCTCCTTGTCGCCTTCCCCTAATTCAGCTCACCAAATGAAGTCTCGTAAATCTTGTATTTCTCCACCAATAACTTTCTCAGACTGGAATACTCGGCCAGACGACCGATGGGGAGGATGAATGAGTCCCAGTTGGTGTATTTGGCTCTTATCTTGTCTCTCATCCTGAAGTAGCGCGACGATTGTATCAGTTTTGTCTTGGACTTCTCGTCTCCCATCAGCCAAGGATGGACGAGGCATTCGTGGGCAGTCATCCGCTTTCTGCAAAACACAAGTAATGTAGAGTGGAACTTTTTCAAAGAGGAAAACATTCCGAGACTCACTCTTTGCTCTTAACCAGCAGACGACGAATGAAGTCCTTTCCTTCTTCAGAAACACCCGCGAAGGCATCCTCATCGAACTCCCAATCGCAGGCTTTCACATTCTTGAGCGTCTCCACGTCGTTTTCGCCAGCGAACGGTGACAACCCACTCAGCCTGAAAGCAGCCAGTACTCATTGGTTCCCGCGTCCCGAGACATCCCGAAAAGAAAGAAGGGAACTCACAGAACATATGCGAGAACGCCGACCGCCCACATATCGGTGTAGAAGCCGACAGGTTCGCGTTCGACTATTTCAGGTGCGGCGAATTCGGCCGTTCCTGTCGAAATCTTGACGACGTCGTTGGGTTCCAGTTTTGTCGCCAGCCCGAAGTCGATTAGCTTGATGTTGGTGCTGTTCCTCGTCTGGCACATTATGTTCTCGGGTTTGATATCTGCGAAAAGGAGATGCGGTGAGTGTGAGTGTGCACATTCACACTGAGAGTGCCTGTTACTGCGTTACCTAAGTGAATGATGTTCTTCTCGTGCATGTGCTTGATCGCCTCGCAGATCTGTCGCATGTAGTGGATGACCTCTGCCTCCGACATTTGGTAACCTTCGGCCGTTATCCGCTCGAAGAGCTCTCCTCCGGACAAACTGCGCGAAAATGCGTGGAATTAGCTACTACAAAAGGCTAAACTCACTTACAATTACTTACAATTCGAATATCAAAACCATTTCGTCATCGTCTTCGAAAGCGTCGTGCAAATTGATGAGCTTATTATGGTGGAGATGATTCATTATGTCGATTTCCTTTCGGATGAGTTCTTTTTCCATCACGTGAGAAATTGGAATGAATTTGGCAGCGAATATGTTCCCTGTCTTCTTCTCCCTGCAGCGATGAACGACGCCGAAAGCGCCCGTCCCGATTTCTTCCAGAATGTCATAATAATCGTAAACGCTGTCGGTCTTGATGTCCACAGGCTGCGGTATGTACTTGGAGTACACATCGAACACATACTGGTCGTAGTCCTTGATCTTCCCGTCGTACTTCCCGCGGATTTTCTTCCCCGTCTCGTCCACCTCGTACTTCTTCTTCTGGATCTTCTTCTTGCCCGAATCCTTCGTCTTCACTATGCTGCTGAGGGCGGGGTCGCTGCGCCCGTATATGTTCTCCGCGTACACCCGGAACTCGTACTCATGGCTCGGCACCAGACCCGTCACCGCCATCGTGTTGAACCTCGTGTTGCCCACGCGGATCCAAGAGGACATGGGGATCTCCCGCTTCTCCACCAGGTAGTTGGTGATGTTGGAGCCTCCGTCCCACTCCGGCGGGAACCACGACAGGGCGAGGGAGTCCACCCCGATGCTCTCGCAAATCGGCCTCTGAGGAGGATCCGGTCGGTCGCTTATCTGAATGTTAATCACAGCGGAGTCCTGGCCCAGGTCGTTCTCGACCACGAGTCTGTAGGAGCCGCTGTCGATCTTGCTGCCGTCCCTGATGGTGAGGATGGCGTGTCGCTCGGCGGTCTCGATGGCGAAATGCCCGCCGGACTCGATGACCTCTCCGTCCCTCGACCAGGTCGCTTTGGGTTTCGGGTACCCGATGAAGGGGATCTTGATGATTACGTTTTCACCCTTGTCGAAGAAGGCGGTGTCTCTGAACCTCGGTGGCACGTTTATCTTGGGCGCCGTCATGATGAACAATTCAGCTCTCGTGGATTTGACTCCGGCTTTGTTGACCGCTCGGCAGACGTATTCGTCCGCATCCTCCCCGAACACGTCGTTGATGATGAGGGTGTACACATCGCCCTCCCCGAACATGTGGAACCTCGCGCTTTGGGTGATTTCCCGGGCTCCTTTGTACCAGGTGACCACGGGTCTGGGAGAACCGGAAATGGTGCACTGGAATTGGGCGTTGTGGTTCTGAACGGCGTTGACGTTCCTGAGGGGTTTGACGATCTGCGGGGGGGTGGCAGCCTTCGGGTCAACTATCTTCACTGAGGTGGAGTTTGAGGAAGGCGGACTCATACCGCCCTCATTCTGAGCGAACACTCTAAACTCGTACTGACGACCCTCTATGAGGTTACTGATGTTGATCTGAGTGGGGGTGCACAGCCCGATGTTCACCCTCTGCCAAGCTTCGCTTCCGACTTCGCGTTTCTCGATCCAGTATCCCTGCACCCTCGAGCCTCCGTCCGAGGACGGTTTATCCCAGGACAGATTCACGAAGTCTCCTCCGACCTCGGTCACTCTTGGTATACCCGGAGCAGAAGGAGGATCGAACGGAGCTTTCGCCTTAATCGGGTTCTTGCCTTCGAGTGGTGGACCCATGCCGTTCTCGTTGACCGCCATCACTCTGAACAGGTACTCTTGCCCTTCGGTGAGTCCCTGAACCGTGAACGAGGTCTCCTTGCAGTAGGAGTACACCACGACCCAGTGGTTGTGGCTTATGTCTTTTCTTTCGACGACGTAGTGCGTCACTCTAAGGCCTCCATTATGCAGCGGTGGCGACCAGCTGAGTGTGCACGTGTGCTTGCTGATGTCGGATACCTCCAACGGGCCTTGTGGAGGACCGGGAAGACCGGTGGTGGTAATCGTGAAGGAGCCGCTCACAGATCCGCTGTCATTCTTGCACTCCAATGTGTACGTTCCACTATCGCTTTTCTCGACCTCTTTTATGAATATAATGATGTACTCGTCGAACACAGTGCATCTGATTCGCGAAGAGTCTTCCAGGCTTTGGCCTCCTTTCCTCAAGGTGACCGTCATCGGCTGATCGCCAGAGTAGTATATCTTGATCTTGGTGTTTTCTTTTTCGGGTAGGTACAAATCTCCAGGCATTTTTTCGATTTTGGGAGGAGTTCCCACTTTGAGCCGCGCCGCTGAAGTCGAGAACCCGATTGCATTGATCGCCTCGCAGATTATGTCCCCGCTGTCCATGTCATTGAGGTCCGATATTTCCAGTTTGAAGACCCCGTCAGCGGTCGAGGAGCAGGAGAACTTTCCTCCCATAGTGAGTTCTCTTCCGTTCTTCAACCAGCGGGCGCTCGGGGGAGGCACGCCCTTCGCCTGGCATTCGAACGTCACGGATTTGCCCATGGGCGCCACTTGGTTCGACAGCGGACGGACGAATTCCGGTTTCACGCCGCCCTCCACTTCTTGTATCTTTACGGGGGTCGTGCAAGAGCTCGGCTCGCTTTTCCCTGCAGCGTTCACCGCGAAGATCCTGAACTCGTAGTCACCGCGTTCGATGAGGTTGAGGCAAGTGTACTCGCAGTCGGTGACGTTGTAGTCGTTGCACTTCACCCACATGGCAGGCCCGCCGACTTCCCTCTTCTCGACCACGTAGCCGAGGATTTTGCTTCCTCCGTCCGAGGTCGGCGGCATCCATTTCAGATCCACGTAGTTCTTTCCGACCTGAAACCCATTCCTTCTTTACAATTCCGGAACAACAGCGGTGACAAGAAACCAGTGATTTTATTCACCTTGACAACTTTGGGTGAGTTCGGTGGCGAAGGCACGTTGAATTTGCTCTTCATCTTGAAGGCGTTGGAAGGCATTGAAGGTTTGCTCCACCCGGCAGCGTTCTTCGCCTTCACCCTGAACTCGTACTCGTGGCCGGGAAGGAGGTCGTGAACCATGAAATTGGTGTCCTTCACCAGGTAATCATTCGCCGATCTCCAGGATTTGTCTTCTGCCACGTCCCTGCAAAGCCAAGCCTCGTGAATTCCGCGTCAGCGAACCAGCATTTATGACTCTCTCAAGACGAACCTCAATTCGATTCTGTATCCCTGAATTCTCGACCCTCCGTCGAGTTTGGGTCTGTCCCAGCTGAGTGTCACATTGCCCATCGAATCCCAGTCGATCACTCTCGGCTGGCCGGGAGGATCGGGGACGGTGAAGGGGAATTTGGCCACGATCGAGGACTCGGTCTCCAGAGGTTCGCTCACCCCGTACTGATTCTCGGCCCTCACTCGGAAACTGTAGCTCTTGTTCGGTTCGAGACCGATCATGTCGTAGTGGCAGCTTCGCACGAAACTGCTAACCTTAACCCAAACCTGGAAGAGTGATACCGGTAAAGAGGTGCGCGTGACGTGAGAGGGAGAGAAAATGAGAGTGCACGCACCCCTGAGAACGGATCCAGCTTCTCGATGATGTAGTTGGTGATGGGAGAGCCGCCGTCATCCAGAGGGGGTTTCCAGGAGATGGAGCACGTGTCGGGAGTGATGTCGGACACGTCCAAAGGCCCGACAGGAGGCGAGGGTTTGTCCACGACCAGAACCTTGCACGAGGCGCTGTCGGATCCGGAATTGTTCACCAGCTGAATGGTGTACACTCCGGTGTCTCCTCGCTTGGCGGATTTATTCCGGAAAATCGTTTGAATGTCACTCGTTTCGAATTTGATTCTCTCCGACGAGAGAACTTCCTCCCCGTTGATGGTCCAGATGGGCTTGGGCCGCGGGCTGGCGACGTAGGGCACAGTGATGGAGAACTCCTCCCCGGCGATCACCGTCATGTCTCTGATGCTGAGGTCGCTCGTGATTTTGGGGGCGAAAGGCTGAGACTGGCACAGAATAGCGTCCGAGGATTGACTGAAGGGGCCCTGACCCGCCGCGTTCACCGCAGCCACCCTGAACTCGTAGGTGTGGTTGTTGAGCAAGTTTGGCACTCTGGAAGGGAAAAATGATTAGAGTTTGTCCCCTCGGAAGTCAGCTCGGAGCAGCCTTACTCACTTATAGGTAGTGTCGGGCACGTGGAGAGGACTAGCTTTGATCCATTTGTCTTCGGAAATGAGTCGCCTCTCTACCACATAACCGGTGATGGGCGAACCACCGTCGTGACGAGGCCTGAGCCAAGTGATCGTGATGCTGTCTTCTGTAGTCTCGACTCCTCGAGGAGTGCCGGGAGCACCGGGCGGATCTGTTCGATATCATTCAATTAATACATCTGTCGTGGCAGAAGACACGACTAGTGCGAATACCCACCGAATGGATGCTTGGCCCTGATTGGTTCTTTCGTCGACGCGGGATTGGACACACCGTATTTATTTTCGGCCATCACTTGGAATTCGTAGTCTTTCCCGACCGTCAGGTTGCGAATCCTCAAGAAAGGAGTCGTGACGTAACTGCTCACCTAAAATCAGGCCCGAGAGTTGCACCCGATCCGTTCGACTCACATCCCGAGTGCTAGGCGGTAACTACCTTCGACCATGAACTAGCTCCTGCTTCCTTCTTTTCCACGATGTAGTTGGAGACGTCGACCCCGCCGTTGTCTTTCGGGGGGCTCCAGTACAAAGTGAGGGCTTCGCCTGCAAACTCCTCAGCCCTGAGGTTTTCGGGAGGACCAGGTCTGTCGAGGACTCTCACATTGACCGTGGCGGTGTCGAACCCGGAGGGGTTTTTCAGCTGCAGTCTGTACTGACCCGTGTCTGATCTCTTGGCGTTTTTCACAATAAAGCTGGCGTATGTGTCCGTCAGCTGAAACAGAATATTTTCACGTCTTTTTCATGAACCTCAAATGCAGTTCCGCCATGTTGTCTTTTGCGGCACTCGCCTGTTGATGAATCCTGTCGTCTTTTTCATCGATGTTATTGTCGTTGAAGAACCAGGAAGCAGTGGGTTTCGGGAATCCCATGTAAGGCACGTGAATGGAGAAGTCTTCTCCCGCTCTCACGGTTATGTCTCTCACGCCGGAGAGATCCATGCAGGGCTTGTTGGGCTGCTCCTCTATTTTGATGGGACTTGTCGGCTTGCTGGGTTCCGATTCTCCCACGTCATTCACAGCTATTATCCTGAACATGTACTCTTCGCCCTCTTTCAGCTTCGGCACCTGCGAGGAACATACTTTTCAGTACAGTCGGGACGACGAGTGTTCTGTCTAGAGGATCAGGACAGCTTACGGTGTAGACGAAAGCGTTGACCGGGGAGGTGTTGACGGTGTCCCAGTCCTTATCTCCCGCTTTTTTCTTCTGCACGATGTAGCCCTTAACTTTGCTGCCTCCATCGTGGCGAGGAACGTTCCAGGAGAGGGTGACGCTGTCCTTGGTGATTCTATCCGGTTTGGGCGCATCCGGTGCATCCGGTCGTTCTTTGAGAAAAAAATTCCGGTTTAGAGAATTGGCAGAAGGTTATGTTCCAAAAGGTTAGAATACTTACTCTTCTGAGCCTGAGCTGTAATCGGTTCTGTCGGTTTGCTGGGTTTGCCGGGCCCGGCTTCGTTGACGGCGATGACTCTGAACTCATACTTTGACCCCTCGTGCAGGTCTTGCACTGTGTAATTGGTGTTGGAGGTGGGATAATTGTTGACTTTCATCCACTCCCCGCCGCGCTCTCTCTTCTCGATATAGTAACCCGTAATCGGTTTGCCTCCGGTGTGAAGGGGAGGATTCCACGTGAGGTTGCACGAATTGGGGGTGTAGCCCAAAATTTCAGGTTGACTGGGAGCGTCTGGCGGGTCGAAGGGGCTCTTCGCCACCACTGGTGTCCCGTCAAGAGGCTCTGAGACACCGTAAAGATTCTCCGCGCGCACTCTAAATACGTAGCGCTTCCCTTCCGTTAGGTTTTTAGCTGTGAAAGTGCACTTCGCGCAGAAACCGGGACATGGCCGCCATGCGTCCACCCCGAATTCGCTGATCTCGACAACGTAACCTGCAAAGGATAATCCGAATCAGACCTCGCCCGGCTCTCGTGTAAGGTACAAGTGCGATCCTCACCGGTAATTTCGGAACCTCCATCGTCTTTGGGGGGCAGCCACTCAAGGCCGATCTGGTCCTGAGATATGAGTTTGTAGTTCAAAGGTCCGGTCGGGGGTCCGGGACGGTCGACCACAATGACTTCGATGTCTGCGGAGTCTTTACCGAATTCGTTGGTGGCTTTGATGGTGTACTTGCCGGCGTCATCTCTGGTTGAGTTCTCCACTCTGAATTTGGTTTCTTCGCTGGTGGTGCTCATCTAAAACATATTTAAATTTTATGTAGAAAAATATAAATTACTGCATAAAAATTAACGGAAGTTTTATTACCGAGACTCTGTAGTTCTCAGTGACGGGAACACTTCCTTTGGTCCACTCGATCTTCGGGGTCGGAGCTCCACTCAAAGGAATCACAACATTGATCGGTTCTCCTGCTCTCACTCTGATCTTACGTCCGATCAAACCGTCCAGGTGAAGTTTTGGTTTTTCTGAAAGAATACCTTTCGTGATTGTCCCGTTCCAGAACTAATACCAAAGCAGAACTAACCTTTCATCGGCTTGGCGATGAACACGTTCGATGTGTCGCTGGGCTTTCCGGGACCTGCAGCATTGACCGCGACCACCCTGTACTCATACTGTCGCCCTTCTTGCACCCTCTCGTCCGTGAACTCATGGCCGGGTCTTGGCTCGGGAGTGAGCTTCACCCATCTGCCCGTCATCTTCTCTCTCCTTTCGACCTCGTAGCCGATGATGGGCGATCCGCCGTTGCTGATCGGAGGAGACCATTTAATCGTGATGTGGTCCTTATCACTGTCGACGATTTCTGGTTTGCCGGGCCTTCCGGGAATGTCGAACTGAGCTTTGGCCACGACGGGTTTCGAAGTAACCAGCGGGTCGGAGCGACCTTGTAGGTTTTCGGCCATCACGCGGAACTCGTATTTGGTGCCTTCCATCAGTCGGGGGACCGTCGCGTGGTTGTATTTGGCATTAACGTACTGCAAAGCGGGCACCCAACCGCCGCCGTGTGTTAGGTCGCGCTTCTCAATAACGTAGGCTGTGATTTCGCTGCCTCCGTTGTCCTTCGGAGGTTTCCAGGACAGCGTCACGCTCTGAGCGGTTACTTCTTCGTACTCGAAGGGCTCCTCAGGAGGTCCGGGGCGATCCAGGACATTTATCAGCAATGTCCCCTCGTCAGAGCCCCAGTCGTTCTTCAGCTGCAGGCGATAAGCTCCCGTGTCGGATCTCTTTGAGTTGACTATGTGTAAGACAGTGTGGTAACCAATCGAGGTGATGGTCGTTCTGGAATCGGTGACGACCGGTTTGGCATTCACCGACCAGATCACATCAGGTATCGGTTCGCCAATGAAGTTCACATCCGCGTGAATTATGCTGCCCGCTTTTACTCTGATCTCGTTCATCGGGGATTTTATCTTGGGCGCGAGATGTCTTGGTTTTGTGGTGACCACGTCACTGGGCTCGCTGGGTTCGCTCTGCCCGGCGTCATTCACCGCAATAATCCTGAATTCGTAGTCCTGTCCTTCGACCAGATCCGGCACCGAGCATTTCGTCTCCTTCGCCGGCACGTTCACGGCATTGCTCCAGTACGGGCTGCCCTTTTCTTTCTTCTGAACGATGTACCCGCTGATGGGTTTGCCACCGTCCGACTTGGGGGGCGTCCACTGCAGGTCCACATGGTTCTCGTCCCAGTCCACGACCTGAGGTTTGCCCGGGGCGCTCGGCTCGTCGAACTCGTTCTTTATCACCACCCCTCTTCCCAATTCCAGGGGCTCCGATTCACCGATGGCGTTAACCGCCTTCACACGGAACAAGTACTCCTTTTTGTGAATGAGCCTTATCACTTCGTGGTTCAGCGACGTGGACATTCCCGCGTCTGACCAGGTGCCTCTCGACATGTCCATTTTCTCGATAACGTAATGAAGAATAGGGCTGCCGCCATCGTCCTTGGGTTGCTTCCAACTGAGGTGGCAGCTCTGCTTGGTCACGCCACTCACGTTCAGTGGTCCTTCCGGAGGACTGGGTTTGTCCAGCACGGTCACATTCGCAGAGCAGGAGGTGGATCCCAAATCGTTGACGAGCTGCAGCGTGTACCGACCAGTGTCGGATCTAACCGAGAATGGTATCTCGAAATTAACGCTCGTGTTCGTCACCGTCATGTCGACCCTCGAACTCGGCTCGATCGTCTTCCCGTCGACGCTCCAAATGGCTTTGGGCTTCGGTGACGCTTCGATGGGAATCGAGTACCCGATCTTCTGGCCGACTTTCACGACGAGGTCCTGCATGAAGGAGGTGTCGATTATCGGTGCCTGGTACCTGGCCTTGGCGACCACCGCCGCGGACGGGTCGCTGGGGTCTCCTGGACCTCCTTTGTTGACGGCGATGACTCGGAACTCGTACTCCTCTCCCTCGGTGAGATCGGGCACTGTGGCCTTCGTCTGGCCGCCGGGCACCTCGGCACATTTCTCCCAAGGGCCGTACTTGTTTCGCTTCTCGATGACGTAGGACTTGACGGGGGAGCCTCCGTCTTTCTTGGGAGGCGTCCATTCCAAGTCGACGTGGTCCTTGTCCCAGTCGGTGACTTTGGGAGTTCCCGGTTTGTCAGGTCTGGCAAAGGGATCTTTGGCTGTTATCGGCTCGCTGTTAACGAGCGGGAGAGATTCGCCGATCTTGTTGACGGCCTTAACCCTGAATTTGTAGTCATGACCCTCGATCAGGTAATCGACCCTAAAAGTAAAGATAAGTCTCGCTCAGTTTTCATTGGGAGGGAGTAGATAATATACACAGAAAGGAGACAACCAAATCCTTAAGAAAAACACGCGATTATCACCTGGTAGACGGGGTCGAAGGTTCTGCGACGGGCACCCATCTCATGTTTTCTGTATCCATTTTCTCAACAACGTAATGAGTTATTTCTGATCCTCCGTTGTCTTTGGGAGGTCTCCATGTCAGCGTGCATGAGTTCTTCGTGACGTTATCGGGTCGAAGAGGTCCTTCAGGACTTGTAGGCACATCTGACGAAATACAAAACAATATTGGTACTGCGAAAAGCTTCTTGAGGATTCGTGGATCGAGGGAAGGGATTGAAAAAAAACAAAATCCCTACCAAGAACGGTGACATTGACAGTGGCGGAATCCGTCCCGTTTATGTTCTTCGCCGTGAGCTTATAAACACCGCTGTTGGATCTCTTCGCATCGATCACTTTCAGTTTAGTGTTGTAGTCCTCATTCGTGATCTAAAACCACGAAAGAGCATTAAGGGAAACGCTTAATACGTTCACGGATATTGTGATTTATGCTTTGAAAATTAAAAAGCATACTGAATTGTAAAGCCGAAAGAGAAAAACAGCTTTGCAGGAGAGGGTTGTTTACCTTAATACGATCTGTATTGAGAACAACGTCATCCTTAAGAGTCCATTCTTTGGTTGGTGGAGGTTCTCCGCTGACCGGAACGTCCAGCTCGAAGTTGTGACCTGCTCTGATCTTAATGTCGACCATTGCCTTTCGGTCAATGTGTGGTGGCACTGAGCAAAGAAATAAACAGTTTCACCACAATCAGGTAAGCGGCACTCATTTTCAATGAGAATAGAGGAACTCACGATTTTTAGCCTTGGCGGTGTGCATCGCAGACGGAAGACTCGGCTCCGATTGACCGCCCTTATTGACGGCGATGACGCGGAATTCGTAAGCGTTTCCTTCCACCAGATCGTCAACCTTTCCTGTGGTGACGTCGCCCTCGACTTCAGCACATTTTTCCCAGGTCGGGCTGCAAAGAGATTATACGTCAGTTTTCAGCAGTCATCGACGACCGAGGATAAGAGTTAATACCTGAATTTGTTCTTCTTTTCGATGATGTAACCGGTAATGGGCGATCCGCCATCACTTTCGGGCCTTGCCCATTGCAGCTGAACGAAGTCCTTATCATAATCTTTAATTTCAGGTTGTCCAGGTTTGCCGGGTTCATCTGAAAAAGAAGTCTTCGTCACGCAGAGACACATTCAAGTAAAAATGAAACCCTCCTGAATTTTGTGAACCTACCGAAGGGATTTTTCGCCTCTATGGCTTTATCGGCAGTCAATGGATCCGACTTGCCCTGTTTATTGACGGCCTTCACCCTGAACTTGTATTTGTGGTTAGGGGTAAGTCCATCGATGGCCAGGCTCGTTTCAGGGCCGATGGTTTCTCCCGCAGGCACCCATCTTCCGGTGGCTTCGTCTTGCTTCTCGACGATGTACTTCTCCACTGGCTGGCCTCCGTCGTCTGCCGGAGGGTGCCAGCTGAGTTTGGCTCCTTCCGAATGAACGTCGCTGACTTTGAGTGGTCCTCCTGGGGGTCCGGGTTTGTCTGCAATGAAAATATTTTAAGCAAACTGCTTCCGGGTATCTGCTAAATGGAATTTCCCAGATTGACACTAACCCATGACTATAACCTCGACTTTAGCAGTGTCGGTTCCGTTGATATTTTCAGCAGTTATTGTGTAAGTGCCAGTGTCGCCTCTCGTGGCCATTCTTACTACCAGTTTGGTGTTGTAGTCGTTGTGAGCGACTTTAATTCTCTCTGAAGACTTCACCTCTCGGTTATTGAGCACCCATTTGGTGGTGGGCATTGGTTCACCGGTCACCTGCAAAATTCTTTGGTCAGGCAACTGCTTTCCAAATGATGCATTTCCGAACTCGTTTTCCGGCTGTACCTTAACATCGAATGAGAAGGTCTGTCCGGCTTTTATCTTGATGGGTATGAGGTTCGTTCTGTCGATGCGAGGAGCCTGATTGCGAGCCTTGGCGACGATGGGCAGGGTGGCTTCGCTTGGCTCTCCAGGCCCAGCCTTGTTGACGGCTTTCACTCTGAATTCGTACGTCTGGCCTTCCATGAGATCAGGGACTGTGGCGGTGGTGGCGCTGGCAGGTACTTCCAGAGCCTTCTCCCACTGGCCGTACCTACAAGAAAAGTTGATATATATGTCAAGAGTATTTGATTGAATTTTAGATAGAAGGAGAATTAAATTTAAAAATGGTATTGATCACTTCAAGTACTCACTTGTCCTTCTTTTCGACAATGTATCCGGTGATGGGAGAACCACCATCGGAGTCCGGAGGAGTCCATTTAAGATCCACGTGGTCTGCATCCCAATCCGTTGCTTCGAGATTCTTTGGTTTTCCAGGCTCATCTGTAAAAGACATTTTCAATAGTTACACTGCTTAAAATGGCTCTTATACCTAGATATTGGCACGATTGCTTACCAAATGGATTCTTGGCGATTATAGACTGTTCAGCGACGAGAGGTTCGGATTCTCCTTCGGAATTCACTGCGGCGACGCGGAATTTGTACTCTTTGCCAGGAGTCAGATTAGTCACCTCCATATCTACAACCAGAAAACACTCCTGTACTCTCTGACAACGCGGCTGTTGGCTATGGCATCAACAGCGACAACGTACTCGGTTCTGTTGACCTGCCGCAGGGCACCCATACACCAGTATCGGGGTCTAATTTCTCCACCTGGTAGTATTCGATCGGAACGCCGCCATCGTCTTTCGGCCTCTTCCACTTGAGCTTACAACCTTCCTTGTTCACGTCAGACACCTGCAACAGCGGCCCTAGTAACCCCCGGTTCTCATTCGGGAGGCGGAACTCGCCTGAAGGAATACTCACCTGCAAGGGACCTTCGGGAGGGGACGGCTTATCGGTGACAGTGACGGTGACCGTGACGGAGTCTTTACCGGAGGAGTTGGTGGCGGTTATGGTGTACTCCCCAGAGTCCTCTCTCTTTACGGGTCTTATTACAAGTTTAGTGTTGTAGTCGGAGTTGTCAATAGTAACCGTTCTACCGCTCTTCAGCGTCGACCCAGCAAATCGCCACTCGATGGTTGGAGGAGGTTCACCAATGACATTCACGTCATATTTGAGCATTGAGTGACTGGAGAGGGTGAGATCCTTGAGGTTTCTCCTGTCGATCTTGGGAGCCACTGCAGAGATAAGAGCGTTAGTGGTGTTCGAGTTGATTCTTACAGACGAGTCAGCACTTACAGAATCTGGGTTTGGCGAGGAAGTTCTTGCTGGCATCGGAAGGCTCGCTGTAGCCCGCTTTATTGATGGCGGTCACTCTGAACTGGTACTCGTTTCCTTCGATGAGACCGTGGACCACGGCCTGGGGCGTGGCAGTGCTGGTCTCCAAAGCTTTCTCCCACATGCTGCTGTACTTGTCCTTCTTCTCGATGAGATAGCCGGTGATGGGGGCTCCGCCGTCCGACGCGGGCTCCTTCCATATGAGATCCACTTGGTTCGCGGTCCAGTCAACTGGTTCCGGAGCGCCCGGCTGACTAGGTACAGCTGAAACACAACCTTTTGTTAGGAAGGGGTCCCCATCGCGAAGGGACGCAGGAAGTACTCACAGAAGGGGTCCTTGGCGACGGTCGTTCCAATGGTCTCCAAAGGCTCCGACTCTCCTTCTTTGTTGGCGGCCTTCACCCTGAACTTGTACTCGTGTCCGGGAATAAGGCCCGTGACTTCCATTTCCGGTTCTTTGCATCGACCCACCGGCAACCACATTCCGCTGTCGGTGTCGAACTTCTCGACGACGTAGCCTTCAATTGGGGCGCCTCCATCGTCCTTGGGCTTTTTCCACTTGAGGTTGCACTTTTCTTTTGTGACACCACTCACCTCCAGAGGACCTTCCGGTTTACCTGGCTTCGACAGGACGTTCACTTCGATCTCCGCCGTGTCGCTTCCGTATTTATTAGACGCGGTTATTTTGTAAGTTCCCGTGTCTTTCCTTTCGGTTCTGTCGTTGAAGAATTTGCTGTTGTTGGGAATGTTTTCAATTCGGGTGTGACCCGTCTCGGAAACGGTCTTCCCGTTTATGGTCCACGTCACGTCTGGTGGAGGCTCACCGATGATTTTCACGTCGAAGTATATGGGCTCTCCTTCGTGCACTGTCAGGTTCTTCAGGTTTCTTCGGTCGATTTTGGGTGGGAGCTTTCTGGGCTTGCACGTGACTTGCTTAGACTCCCCGCTGGGTTCTCCAGGGCCTGCTGCGTTTACCGCCTTCACCCTGAATTGGTACGCAACCCCCTCGTCGAGATCCTCCACCCTGGCTTTAGTATCAGGGCTCTTCAGCTCTCCCGCCTTCGTCCACTTGGTCGAACCCACTTCTTTCTTCTCAATCACGTAACCTGTGATCGGAGATCCTCCGTCTTTCACCGGTGGCTCCCATTTCAGGTCCACGAAGTTCTTATCCCAGTCTGTCACCTCCGGAGCAGTGGGTGCGCCGGGCTCATCGAAGGGGTTTTTGGCCGTCATGTATTCCTCCGCTTCGAGGGGCTCTGATTCGCCCTCAGCGTTCACGGCAGCCACTCTGAATTTGTAATCCTGCCCGGGCACCAGATTGGCAACCTCCATCTTGGGTTCCTTTGTCCTGCCGACGGGTATCCACCTTCCGGTGTCCTTGTCCATTTTCTCGACGGTGTAGTACTCAATGGGCACTCCGCCGTCATCCGCCGGGGGGTTCCATTTCAAGTTGCATCCCTCTTTGTGCACGTCCGATATCTTGAGAGGTCCTTCCGGCTTGGAGGGCTTGTCGATGACCGTCACCTCGACGGTGGCTTCGTCTTTGCCGGAGCTGTTCTCGGCCTTGAGCTGGTACACCCCGTTGTGGCTGCGATTGGCCGGGAATATGACCAGTTTTGTCTTGTAATCTTCGACGTCGATCGTCACCTCGTCTTTGGTGCCGAGACGAGCTTTGTTCAAGAACCAAGTTTTAGTTGGAGGGGGCTCTCCAGTCACTTTCACGTCGAATTTGATTTGCTGACCCGCCTTTATTTTCAGGTTTTTCATCGCGGCCTTGTCGATGACAGGCGCGGCGAACCTGTCTTTCGCCGTGATGGTCTCGCTCGGCTGTGACGGCTTGCTGACACCGCCGTCATTCACCGCCTTCACGCGGAACTGGTATTTCATGCCCTCCACTAGATCAGGCACTTTGGCTGATGTTTTGTTCCCGATTATCTCAATGCCCTTCTGCCATTTTGAACTGAACTGGTCTTTCTTTTCGATGATGTACGAAGTGATGGGAGCACCGCCGTCGTTCGCTGGAGGCTCCCACTTCAACTCCGCGAAGTTCTTTCCCCAGTCCTTCACCTCCGGTTTGCCTGGAGCGTCAGGTTCATTGTAGGGATTCTTGGCTGTGGTCGCCGTTTCGGTCTCCAGCGGCTCTGAATCACCCTCGGCATTCACAGCCTTCACTCTGAACAAGTAGTCCTTTCCTTCGTTGAGTCCCGTCACCTCTGCTTCTGGTGTTTTGCTTTCCGCACAAGGCACCCATCGACCAGTGTCGACATCCATTCTTTCGACGACGTAATGGTCGACCGGGACGCCGCCGTCATCTTCTGGTTTGTCCCATTTCAGTTTGCAGCCCTCTGCGGTCACCTGAGACACTTCCAATGGTCCTTTCGGTTTTCCAGGTTTGGAGAGGACTTCGATCTCCACATCGACTTCATCGGAACCGGAGTCGTTCTTGGCCGTGACCGTGTACGTTCCAGCATCCGACCTCTTGATTTTCGAGATGGAAAAGCTGGTCTTGTAATCCTCGTTGTCGATCCTCAACCTGTCGCCGGTCTTTAGGACCTTGTCTTTGAGTTTCCACGTGATTGTTGGAGGAGGCTCTCCTTTCACGTCGGCTTCCAGTTTCAGCAGCTGACCCGAATGAAGAGTTTTCTTCTGCAGGTTCTTCCTGTCGATGTGGGGTGCCAGGAATCTGGGTTTGGCCACCACCGTCTTGGACGGGTCGCTGGGCTCGCTCTTCCCGGCCTTGTTCACCGCGATCACTCTGAAGTCGTACTCGTGTCCCTCCTGGACGCTGGTCACCTTCGCACTGGTGCGCTCTCCGGGCACCGTCATGCAGTCCTCCCAGTTCCGCGAGTCCTTGTCTCGCATCTGAATTATGTACTTCTCAATGGGCGCACCACCATCGTCTTTGGGGGGTTTCCACTCAACGTCGACGAAGTCTTTATCCCAGTTGGGTAAGTCGGGGCGGTTCGGCTTTCCTGGCGGATCGTACGGGTTCTTGGCGATGAATGGCTTGAGCTGCTCCAGCTCTTCCGACTCTCCTTCCTTGTTGACTGCCTTCACCCGGAATTTATAGGGTTTGCCTTCCTGCAGACCGGTCACGTTGAATTCAGGCTCGGATGATTTGCCGCAAGGAATCCACTGACCGGTGAGAGGATCTAGTTTTTCGATTTCGTAGTATTCGATGGGAGTGCCGCCATCGTCTTCCGGTTTCTCCCATTTAAGTTTGCATCCATTCTTTGTTATGTCCTGCGCCTCCAGCGGACCTTTCGGCTTGCCAGGCTTGCCGAGAACGGTAATGTCGAAGTCTGCCGTGTCTTCGCCCACACTGTTCTTCGCGTGGATGGTATACTTGCCACTGTGCGCTCGTTTCGCTTTCATTATGAAGAATTTGGTGTTGTAATCGATATTGTCGATGCGAATTTCGTCGTTGGAGACTATTTCCTTGTCGTTGTACTTCCAAGTGATGGTTGGCGGGGGTTCACCGCTCACATTCACATCCAAAGGTATCGAAAGATTTGCTTTCACTATAATGCTCTGAAGGTTGGTTCTGTCGATGTGGGGCTTCTGGAACCTGGGCTTGGCAGTGTGCGGATTGGTGGCTTCGCTGGCGTCACCAGGCCCGGCCTTATTCACAGCCCTAACCCTGAATTGGTACTGATTGCCTTCCTCTAGTTTGGGAACTGTCGCCTGGCAGACGTTGCCTTGAACCTCGACTGCTTTCTCGAAGGTGACACCAAACTTGTCTTTCATCTCCACGATATACCCAGTTATGGGAGCACCGCCGTCTCGGATGGGAGGCTCCCACTTGAGTTTGACCATGTTTTCGTTCCAGTCCACTATGTCGGGCATGCCGGGCGCCGAAGGGGCGTCGTATGGGTTCTTCGCCAATATGGCCGTGTCGGTTTCCAGCGGCTCTGACTCGCCTTCTTCGTTCACAGCCTTCACTCTGAAGTTATATTTGTGATTCGGCTCCAGGCCGGTGATGTTGAGCTCTGTTTTCTCCCCATCCGCATAACCAGCCGGCACCCACCTTCCGGTTTGGGTGTCCATCTTCTCCACGACGTAGCCGGTTATGGGCAGACCACCGTCGTCCTTTGGCTTCTGCCATTTCAGCTTGCAGCCTTCTTTGTGGACGTCGACCGCCTCCAGCGGCCCCTCCGGCTTTGAGGGCTTGTCCAGGACATTGATTTCAACCTCCGCTTCGTCCTTTCCGGAGGAGTTTTCTGCCTTGAGCAGGTACTTTCCTGTGTGCTGTCGCGTCGCATCCGAAATGTGAAGCTTTGTGTTGTACGGCTCGTGCTCGACTTTGGTGTTGGCTCCGGTTTTGAGTTCCTTACCCTGCGCGAACCAGGCAGTCGTCGGTGCGGGTTCTCCCTTCACGTCTACGTCCAATCTGATCGTCTGACCAGCACGCACCGTCACTTTCTGTAACTTCTCTCTGTTGATGACGGGCTTGGCGTACCTGGCTTTGGCCAGATGTGGTTTGGTCGAATCGCTCGGGTCTCCGGGACCTGCTTTGTTAATGGCACGCACTCTGAACTGGTACGTGTTGCCTTCTTTGAGGTCGGGCACTGTGGCCTTACACTCCGGCGTGTTCGTCGTGAGCACTTCGTCCCAAGAGCTGTGAAGCTTTTCTTTTCTTTCGATTACGTATCCCGTTATGGGAGCGCCTCCGTCGTTCTTGGGCGCCGCCCATTTGAGATCGACTCTGTTCTCGTCCCAGTCGACGATTTCCAGGTTTGTAGGCTTTCCTGGAATGTCGTACGGGTTTTTGGCAACGGTCGACTTTTCGGTTTCCAGGGGTTCAGATTCTCCCTCATCGTTTACGGCTTTCACGCGGAAGTTATACTCGTGTCCTTCGGCGAGGCCTTTCACGTCGAATTCGAGCTCGTCTGGCGCAGCCTTTCCGACAGGCATCCACCTGCCCGTGGCTTTGTCGAGCTTTTCAACGACGTAGCCGGTGATGGGCTTGCCTCCGTCATCTTCCGGCTTCTCCCATTTGAGTTTCGCACCATTTTTGGTCACGTCGGACACTTTGAGAGGCCCTTTGGGTTTGGACGGCGCCGCCAGGATGGTGACCTCGACGGTCTCCTCGTCTTTCCCGTGTTGATTTTCGGCTACTATTTTATACACCCCGGACTGCTTTCGAATGGTGTCCGAGAGCGTAAGTTTCGTATTGTAATCGACGTTGATGATCTCGACATTGCCTGCAGACTGCAGTTCTTTGTCCTGGAAGATCCACTTGACGGTTGGAGGTGGTTCGCCTCGGATGTCCACGTCGTATTTCACCTGCTTGCCCGCCTTGACGACGATGGGCTTCAGGTTCGTGCGGTCTATTCTCGGCTTGAGGGCGCGGTGTCGAGCCGTGTGCATCTTGGTGGGGTCTGAAGCGGGCGAAGGACCCGCTTTGTTCACTGCTACAATTCTGAACTGGTACTCTCCTCTCTCCTTAAGATCGGAAACTTTCCCTTCCGTTGTGTCGCCTGGAACTTCGCCGGCTTTTTCCCAGTCGGGTTTGTACTTGTCTTTCTTTTCGATGATGTACTTCTCGATGGGAGCGCCACCGTCGCTTTCGGGTTTCTTCCATTTGAGCTGCACGCTTTCGTTGTCGTAGTCGACGATCTCGGGGGTGCCGGGTTTGGTCGGCTCTTCGTATGGATTCTTAGCCGTTATCGCCACTTCTGTTTCCAGGGGTTCGGAATCACCCTCGTCATTGACCGCGGTCACCCTGAACTTGTACTGATGATTGGGCTCGAGTCCTTGAATGAATGCGTCGTCGCGATCTCCCGGAACCTTCGCCACTCGCACCCACTTACCCGTGGCCATATCTTTCTTTTCTATTTCGTACTCTTTGATCGGTGAGCCTCCATCGTCTTCGGGTTTCTTCCACTGCAACCGGCAGGACTCTTTGGTCACGTCCTTCACTTCCAGCGGTCCCTGCGGACTCGCGGGCTTCGACAGGACGGTCAGTTCAACGATTTCCTCGTCCTTCCCGGAAGCGTTCTGGGCGGTCAGTTTGTACCGTCCTGTGTCTCTTCGGGTGGCATTCACGATAGAAAAGTCTGTGTGGTAGTCTACATTCTCTATCTTTATCCGCTCGGTCGTTTTGAGAGCGATTCCGTCCTTCCACGTCCAGATAAGCTCTGGAGGAGGTTCTCCCGTCACGTCTACAGACCACTTATGGGTTCTTCCTGCCTTGATAGTGACGTTCTTCATGGTCGAGCGGTCGATCCTAGGTTTGAGGTTCTTGTGCTTGCAGAGATGATTTTCGGTGGGTTCACTCGCGTCCCCGACGCCTCCTTTGTTGACCGCCCTCACGCGGAACTGATAGACGTTCTTCTCTTTGAGATCCTCCACCTTGAAAGTCGGTTCGGGTCCCTCGGTCTTACCACATTCGGTCCAGTCCGAAGAAAATTTGTCTTTCTTTTCGATGATGTAGTTGAGGATGGGTCTGCCTCCATCGTTGTCGGGTTTGGCCCATTTGAGGGTGACACTCTGATTGTCGTAGTCGATAATGTCTGGTTTTCCAGGTTTACTCGGAGGATCTGAAAAAGAATATTATTATATTTTTACAGCAGAAGAAGCTGTGTGGGCATAACAGCTATATAAAGAAAATGGAAAACAGGAGATAGCTTGAAAGAAGGTTCAATGATTGCCAACAGTATCTTACCGTATGGATTCTTGGCCACGATTGGCTCATCCGTTTCCAGAGGTTCCGATTCTCCTTCTTTGTTAATGGCTTTAACTCTGAACTTGTACTTCTTTTTAGGCGTGAGGCCTTCGATCTTGAATGATGTGTCGTTGGGCCCGACTTCGCCCGCCGACACCCATCGACCAGTGTCCATATCCATCTTCTCAAGCACGTAACCAGTGAGCTCGCTGCCACCGAAGTCCTCCGGCTTCTTCCAGGCGACGGTCACGTGATTTGCACGCACTTCCTGCGCCACCAGCGGACCCTTCGGCGAGCTCGGTTTCCCCAGAACGACCACATCGGCCGTCCCCTCGCATTTCCCGGAGGAGTTGCTCAGTATCAGCTTGTACTTTCCACTGTCCGACCTCACGGACCGGCGAACGGTAAGCACCGTATTTTTCTCGTACTTGTCGATGGTGACTCGGTCGCCGTCGTCCCTTACGTCTTTTCCGTCGAGTTGCCAGGTCACCTCGGGCTCGGGTTCACCACCGTATTTGATGTCGTACTTGATGACCTGTCCTTTCTTCACTACGATGTTGACCAGGTCATCTCCAATGATGTATGGTTTCACTGGAAAGAAATAAATGTTTAGCAACAATTGGAGCGTGGTAGAGAAGATGGGAGAGGTTCTGTCTTACCAAATCTGCATTTGGCGATGATGGGTTTGGTGGCATCACTCGGCTCTCCCGGTCCGGCTTTGTTGACGGCTCTGATACGGAATTCGTATTGGGTGCCTTCTTTCAAATTGTCTATTGTTGCTTCGGTGACGTCACCGGTGATTTCTTTGCCCTTTACCCACTCTTTACCGAATTTATCCTAAAAGAGATTTCCGTATTATCACTGATTTTGTCGCATCCCCGGAAAAAAAAACAAGGAAAGGGAACTCACTTTGTACTCAATTATGTAACCAGTGATGGGAGCGCCGCCATCTTTTTCAGGTTTGGTCCACTTAAGATCAGCGTGATCCTTGTCCCAGTCGACCACTTCGACGTTTTTGGGCTTTGAGGGTTCATCTAAAAAATTAACAAATATTTTTAAAAATTAAAATATTAAACAAAGCTATTTTTTATGACGTTTACAAAAGGAATTCTCACCCCAAGGATCTTTGGCCAAGACGACTTTTGGAAATGCTGCAGGTTCAGACGATCCTATTTTCGAAACGGCCCGGACTCTGAATTTGTACTCCTTTTTATGAACGAGATCCTCGCATTTGTACTCCAAAGGAGAAGTGCTCGGGGGCACTTCGGCCACATTCACCCACCCTCCTGAAAGACAAACCTTTCGTTACCCGCCGTCGCGACCACCCACCGCGTCTCCGAAACCTCCCGTACCTTTGACACTCAGGTCCATTCTTTCAACAACGTAATGAAGCAAAGGTGAACCTCCGTCGTCGGGACCTTTTGCCCAGGTCACCACGCAGCTGTTCTGGAACACGTCCTTCACGTCGACGTTAACAGGCGGAGCAGGTACATCTGCAATCCAAACGCGACATTTGTCGGAAAAGGTCTTAGAAAAGGTTCCCCGAATGGCCGCCCATCATACCTTGCATGTTGATTGGAATGATTTTGGACTCCTCTCCTTTGGCGTTAGTCAGTTTGATCTCGTACTGACCAGACTGAGCTCTCGTGGGTTTTTTGAATTTAAAAGTGACTCTGTCATCCACCACGATGACCTCGACTTCCTTCAAAGGCAGAACCTTTCCGTCTTTGACCAGTTTCGCCTCCACAGGAGATGTTCTGGTGCCATCGACTGGAAAAGGACAAAGTATGAAACCAATCCATCAACCAATCCCAAGTTCCTTTGCACTTACTTTTGTACGGGATCTCGAAAACGATTGGCTTATTAGCGGGTTCGTCGATTCTGTCGGGGCCGAGAATGATAGGTTTGCTCTCTCCCTTTTTGACCGTGAGCTTGCAACTGGATTCCAGATTGCCGGATTTGCAGGTGATTTCGCCATCGTCCTCCATGGCCAGCCTGTTGAACAGGAGTTGATGCTTTCCTCCGCCCAGGTTCTTGATTTCCATTCTTTCGCTCGGCTGCACGGGGTTCCCGTTGATGAACCACTCGGTGTCTGCCGTCGAGTCTTGCAACTCGACTTCCAGCACCAATTTTTCGTGTTCGATTCCGGAGGTGTCCTTGAGCTTCTTGTTGAATTTGTTGAGGTCTGCAGAAGAAAAGATGGCGTTAGTTGTGCGGAAAAGCCAAGAGGCTGAGCAAAGCTTCACTTACAGTTCACGACCAGTTCGGCTTCGGTTTTGTCAGCGTTGCTGATGCATCTGTACATTCCTGCATCGGTAACCTTGCAATCTTTTATTACCAGTTTTCGTTTTCTTCCGTCTGCGCTTATCGCCATCCTGAAAGATAAGTTAATTTTGATTAAATCGACCCTTTTGAGTATTGTCTCCTCTGGCACCAACCTTTTGTCGGGTTTGATTTCTTCTTCGCCTTTGTACCACTTCACCTCACCGGAAGCGTCATCCAGTTCGCAAAGAAGAGTGATCGTTTCCTTTTCAATGATCTGCTGACTCTTCAGCACTTTCACGAATTTGTATGGGTATTCTAAAAAAAATCGGAAAACTCACCACCTGTTCGGCTAATTACCTTAACTCTCACCACACAACTCACCAGAGACGGAGACTTTCGTCGTGGTTTTGTCGTCCTGTTTGTCCAGCTTGCACATGTATTCGCCGGCGTCTTCTTCCTTGCACGACTTAATTGTGAGTCTGCAAAGGCCCGCCATGTCCTTGGAGATCTCGTAGCGGTCTCCCTCCTGCGGGACACCAATGTTATCAATGAGGAGAACTGTTGTCTCACATCTCCCCAGATTGCCTTACCTTTAGTTTCTCTTCGCCCTTGTACCAGTGGACGACGGCCATGCTGTTCGACACCGTGCATTCCATGTACATCTCGTGGTCGATGTAGCCTTCGTATTTCTTCTTGAGAGGTTTCGTAAATGTGTACGACGGTGGAGGTTCTGCGGGGAAATCAAATGAGTTCTTTCATTTCGCTCATTTTGAGGACGGCAAAACCTGGAATCCACTCACCATCGACGTTCAAGAACGCCGTGCTCGAAATCCCGGCGATTTCAATCGTGTATTTCCCAGAGTCCTCCACTTTCGGATTATTGATTATGAGTTGATAAACGTCGTTTTCGACTTTCATTTTGTATTTTGATCCAGGGAAAAGCTCCTGCAGTCAGAATAACCGGTTGGTGAGAACCGCAGAAACGGCTCAAAATCCCACTGAGGGTAACTCACGTCTTTTCGGAACATCCACTTCGGCTTGCAGTTTGGCTTGGAGAACACGGCCTCGAATACGACTTTCTTGTCTTTGCCCTCCTTGGCGATCTGATCGACCAGCGGCTTCAGGAAGGACTCTTGTTTCTGGAAGCATATGTGAATTTTCAGGACGGGAAAAGGCATAAATTTACTTAAAAACGCTAATTCTTCACCAAAATCAAAAGTCTATAAGAAAATACCAGAAATAAAAAGCGGAGGTCGAAATTTAAAGTCCTAATTAGAACTACTTTCGAGAGTTTTCTTACTGTATAATCTACTTTTGTCAAATTCGAAAGTAAAGAGTATAGTCGGAAGATAATATTCTTTATACCGAAATTACCAGCGGTAACTACAGAGGCCGAAAGTGACACATCTAACTACCGTTCAAGAGGAATAATATCTTATATTGATCAAACCTCCCGGAACGCGTTCGATGTTACCGATCTTAACTGCGGCCACTCAAAGAATTTCGAGGTGTTGTGCTTCTTGTTGAGGGAAAATAATTTTTTCCACTCACCTGAACACCTCTTATGTCGCGTACAGTACTCCTGAACAGTTACAAATTCCGCTTTTGCATTATTTATCATAGCAAACACTCCTCTTTTCAATTGCAATGACAGCTTTACCTTTTCCACTTTCTTCAGCTGAGGCGTTGGCTTCTCCACTTCCTTCAGGTCTCCCCAGTCGGGGTCCTCCTTTTCCTTTGCCCACTTGGCGTACTTCCTCTTCCTCAGCATGGCTCGGAAGTCCATGCCGCTCGAGTCTGAGGACGAAAGGGGACATCAGCCGAGTAAAGACACCTTTTGTCTTCATTGTATCCCGGCACGTACCTGAGACGTAGAGCATCATCTCGGCGGAATCCTCTCCGTGAATGTTGCTCACGACGCATTTGTACTTGCCCTCGTCGTTCGGTTTGATTTTCCGGATGCACAAAGTGATGGAGTTTGTTTCTCCATCCGTGACGATTTTGTAGCGGCCCCCCTCGATGATTTCCGTCATTCCTTTGTAGAATTTGTACTTGGGCGCCGGCGTTCCCTCCACCAAAACCGTGATGTATCCAGTTTGATCTGGGGAAAAGAAATAACGTCGAATGAGACAACGTTCGCAGTAGTATCAGACGTTTATTGTATCAACATGCCTTCGATGGCGCTGTAGCTCTCCTGGAAGTCTATAATGGCCGGAGGTCCGACAGAGCCTGTGTCCTTCAGAGGCGTCGACGCTTTGTTTATCAGGTCCTCAATGTCGGCCACGCTCGGTCTGCGTGCATCGCCCGATGGCCGTCTCCTCTGTAATCATCACCAAAAAATCGAATTAACACGAATTCCATAAAAATACTCCCTCTCTCCCCGGAGGAATAACATTCAAAAGGAAGGATTACAATTGCGACTCGTGAACTGCCACTATTCCTGCGAATAAAAAATAAACCTGAATTCGGGTAAGAGAATTGGAAATGATATCTGACGTGTGTAGTGACGGTGGTTTTGTGTTGTGATTCTTTCTATTAGGAAACAGAGCAACAGGAAGATACAAACGAAGAAAGTTTTGTTTTTTCTGACCGTCCTGTATGCCTAGGGCTGCCTTGGGTGAGATGAGAGGAAGGAAAGTCGGTACAAGTTTTTCTCAATCGCTCAGCACAGTACTTCTGAGACGTTTTTGTCCCGTTTTATTGGGACATTGGATTAGTCTGCTCTTGAGGAGATCTTTGAGACTTTCATTGACACGTAAAACCTAAATTTCCTGGTCTTGGTTCGCTAAATACCAAAAATTGAAGGAAGTTAGACGTTATTGCAAAGCGGGGAAATCAATTCTGGAAATGATTTCCCCGAAGTAGGAGAAGGCAGCCCTGTTTTCACTGTTGCCAACGAAACAGAGAAATAAAGGTTTTCAGGTACAAGAGAGGAGCGCTTAAACATATTTGAGACTTACACTAGATAACGTTAAACATCAACAAACACCATTAACAACACTGTGCTTAAAATTAATACATCCACGGGTGCATTAATAATCAGGGTGGAGTGAATTACTGCTGTTAGGAGGAAAGTGTACCTCGGACACATAGCACAGCATACATTAATGAAGTGTGTTTAGTGGATTTGTTTAGTGTGATCACCGATCGATCAACCATGTGCGAACAATGTAACGTGCAATGGTGCAATGAGCAAATGCGGTGAGTTGTGGTTATGCCAATAACGACTATGCCATCCTGAAATAAAATAACCGATTAAAGTGATTAATTGCCGATGGGATTAAATGTGCGAGTGTGCGTGCGACGGCCCCGGGGCCGAGGGGTCAATCCGACCCTCAAAGAAGGCCTCGGCCCCGAGACCCGTGATTTTAATTGTGACCAACAGGTGAGAGGATAAAACGTGATTGACTAAATACGAAGCATACGTTGCCGATGACCTTCCGTTCAGCCTCTCCGTCTCACCTTTGTTTCCACGACTTCACCGGGTCGTAGTTTTCGAGTTTCCTAAAATACAAAATCACAAAGTCCGGTTTTATTGGCGAGACCTGTTCTTCGGACCAGTCCTTCATCGAGGTGGTTGGTCGTGACAGTGTCACGCGAGTGGTGACCCACAAATGGGTCGGCTGGGAAATCATTCCACATTTTGTATAGCTGCGAAAAAAGGTGAAGGAAGAGGAATGGCTACTGTTTTTAGCACACTAAGGACCGCTCGCGAGTTATCTCTTACTAAGATGCCCATTACACCCTTAATTCTTTAAGTAAAAATTTATTTTTAAATAAAATTTATTCATAATTGTAGCTTTTAATATTTATTTTTCGCATTGGAGTGCCTTTGACCACTGTTATTTCTGCCAATTCTGCTATTTTCTTCTTTTCTCTCTGTGATCCATTCTTTGTCTGTTTGAGCCTTTCCTTTTCTTTGAACCTGGTCTTCTTTGCTTTGTCTTTTAATTATTTTATATCTTTTTGTAATTCCTTTAACCACTGCTTTTTGTTTTTTTCTTTGGGAATTTGGCGAACATTTGTTGGCGAATGGGCACATAAGATCTTAATAATGTCTGTAACTTTTAATTAATAAAATAAAATCTAAAAATCCTACCTCACAATTTCAAAAATTTTTTAAGTACTAAAAAAGTTATTAAAAAAAACTTTTAAAATATCCAGCGTGTACCTTATAATACTATACGTATTTCTAAGTCTCCAAAAAAATCATGATTTTTAGATCGTATAAAAACATTGGTTTGTTTTGCATGGATTACTGTGCGGTCCTTAATGTGTTAACCTTCATCTGAAGAAAAGCCTTTCCGGTCGAGAATTGGCTCTCCTTTCGAAACACAAAAGGTGCAAGGGAGCTTTATATAAATAATACAGTGTGTTATGCAACACCCACACCGACACATCATTGCATTCGAACGCGCACCCCATAAAAGTAAGAACCGGCGATTTGTCTTTATGATAAGAGCTTCACCATTAGGGAAAACGAGAAACCACTTTTTGAAGCGCTTTATTTGCGAAAAATCAGCGAAAATCTTTGTTGACGAGGCTCAAATTCCTAAAAAGTTCCTGAAATGCCATCAAACTGTAAGTCCACAAAAGACCCCCACATTTCAGGGACCTACAGAATATTCAAATTTTCGCCCCACCTGAAGTTCAGACTGTTCCTCGCCGCGCTGGAAGGGTTTCAGTTCCGGAACGGTTAATCTATCAAGTTGTTCCTTTTCCCCCCGCTGAACAGGTTTCAGTTCCGGGATGGCCATTTTGTCGGATTCTCCTTTTTCTCCGCGTTGTACGGGTTTTAGTTCCGGGATGGACATTTTTCCAGGCTGTTCTTTTTCGCCCCGCTGAACGGGTTTCAATTGCGGGATGGTCAATTTATCAGATTGCTCTTTTTCGCCTCGTTGCACGGGTTTCAGTTGTGGGATAGTCAGTTTATCAGACTGCTCCTTTTCGCCTCGTTGCACGGGTTTTAGTTCCGGAGTAGACATTTTCCCAGTTTGCTCTTTTTCGCCCCGCTGAAAAGGTTTCAGTTCCGGGATGGTAAATTCATCGGGTTGCTCCTTTTCGCCACGTTGTACGGGTTTCAGCTCTGGAATGGCCATTTTCCCAGATTGTTCTTTTTCGCCCCGCTGAATGGGTTTCAATTGTGGGATGGCCATTTTCCCAGCCTGTTCCTTTTCGCCCCGCTGAACAGGTTTCAGTGTCGGGATGTTCAGTTTCCCGGACTGCTCCCTTTCGCCGCGCTGCACGGGCTTCAGACTCGGGATGTTCATTTTCCCAGGCATGTTTCTGTCACTTCACTGCCTTCTACGACTAAACTTTTCCAACACCGCCCGAACCACTTCCCGGAGTGCCAAATGGAAAAACAGTTTCGGTTCCGTGTAATTCCCCCCCGCGGGCTTTCATCTTCTGAACATCGGTTCAGGAAGACCCCCCTTCGATGTCACGCAGAAACTGATGGCTGAAAACTAACTCGGGCAATTATGTCCCCAGACATGCGCAAAGAGTGGGCCGAAGTGCCAAAAGCTTCGAGTGACATTGTGGGCGGAGGGCGTGGCTTTTCCGGTTGTCCACGCCCCTCGAAATCAGGACCGCCGTTTCGTTGGGGGGATATAATTTACAGGTACAGTTCGCAAACGCCAGATGAATTTCGTCATCCGGAAAAGCACTCAACGGAAGATTTATGAATACCTGCATAAGTGCTAAATGTCAGCGAAAATAGTTTAACGAGCAATTCTCAGAATAATAAAATCGTCCGGGGCTTTTCTGTCCGGATGAAGGTTAATTTCATAAGTTAGGGTCTCCTTGGCACTGAACTCCGATTTACGGTTTTTTCTAGCAACCTCAGTGTGAATTCCTCCCTCGACTTGGCTCGTGAATGCACATAAAACTCTGATCTGAATAGCTGTACCTCATCGGAGATGATAAGACTGGCGCGCCTGGGCTGGTCCTCGGGGGGTATAAGGGAGCCTCTTCTGCTGGTGTTCCCGGCTCCGGGAGCCAGGGAGCCTTTTCTGCTGTCTATAGAGGGACTCCTCTCCCTGATGACCTCGATCTTGGGTGCCTCCGGCGCCTTGATTTCGGGAACTTTAACCTGGAACGAGAAACACTCATTTGGATCCGTGTGAGAATTTTTGGGTTCGTTTGCTCATCGAAATCGTCCGACGATGGCGAGTGGTTTTAATGTGGGAAAGATTTACGTAAGTGGGATATTTTTATTTTGACGGGAAAATGGAGCAAATATTCTAAGGAAATATCTGAGTGTCTCATGCTTATTAGCTGCGACCTTGGCGAACCGCTTTGCAGCTGCCGTGAAGTTGGCATTTGTCAAAAACGAAATGGTGAAGAAATTAAAATAAGATAAAAAATTAAATTAATGGCCCCCCATGATTCGAAGACGGCAGAGAACAATGCTCATTGATTCACAAATAATTGTTTACACAGAAACCTATTATACCACTGAGGCTGGCCACATAAAGCTCATTGTCCGCCGCTTGATCTACGGCTCCTCTTAATTGCATTGCAGGGAGCGATTCACTGCTTACAGACCTGATTCGCTCCGATGAGCAGGGAGCCCTTCATGCAGCAGGGGGCACTCTCTGCCCCCCAAGTGCCCAGAGGGGGGCACGTGTTTACTCTTCTATTAGTTTCTACACATCGAGAAAATTTTTCATTCCAATTCCTTAATATTTTCTATAAGCAAGTCATTTACGTAGAGGAGGAAGAGGTGTGGCGACAAAAGACTGCCTTGAAAAACTTTCTTTTTCATAAAATACTCTAAAATAAACCTTAAATAAAGATTAAAATAACCCTTCTCTTTAAAAACCTTTCTTATAATAATTAACTGTTACAAGAAATAATAAATCACTTAACTAAACTTTTTTTAACGGAAAATATAATATTAAATTCTTATTGAAATTGTTAAAATAATATAAGACATTAGTTAAAACTAATAAATACGTTATTTATGAAATTAAACATTTATTAATTAAACCATTAATTAATGATTTGAATTTTCATTAACCCGCGTTTCCGACTTTTGTTGACTTAATATTGTTAATTGTTCGATTTATGGACTTAATGTTTAATAAATTAATTATCAAAAAAACAAAATTTGTTATTTATTAAAAAAGCAAAATATTTTAGTTGAAATTTTTATTATTGTTTGTATTTATTTATTACTTTATATTTTCATAATTTTCAGAAAATAATGTTGAATTTTTTATGTTTTATATGATTTAATTATTTAATTTTCAATTACAATAAGTAAAATTAATTTCATTATTAAATAAATTTATTTTTTCTTTTATATTTTTATAAGAAAAAATTTTCTAATAAATGTATAAAATTTTAACAAAAATCGAATTTAAAGAAAAAGAGGAAAAATAACAAGAAAATAACTTGGAGTTTTAAATGAGAATCCTCAACAGATTTCAGTACAGCAGACGACATTCCATTTCCTTTTCCGACAGTCAAATTAATTTTTTTATTACTAAATTTCTCTCTAAATCGGTTTTGTTCGAAATCAAACAGTGAAAAAGTTTTTTCTATAAATAATATCGGTGTTTTTTTTACAAACTACAGTAATTTCGGTAACGATTGCATCAGGTGTAATTAGCTGTAGTGGGATTCCTAGATATTTTTGAAACGAATAATTCTGAAGCGGTTCAGCTGGCAAAGAGATAAAAGAGAGAAATCCAGTAAAAAACTGTTCACTTTGAGCGAAATAAAACGCATTTGGAGGCCACCCTAAGGTGAGCTCTGTCCAACCCTCTCCCCTTCCTCTTCTGGCGCCCCCCCAAAGACACATCCTCTTCACCTACAGCGATGTCGGATGGGGGTGGAGGAAGCGGACGAGGCCTTCATTGCCGCAATAACGACCGATTGTCTCCGTTGATAAATGATCATAAGCGATCATAATTAAAAGAACAATTAACGATGAAAGCCAGCATTGTGGGATATTTTTGGGAGGACCCGCGCTCGCACATAATTAACGAGATGAAAGCCTTACCATTTGGAATAGCTGAGCAAACGATCAAGTTCGGCTAATGAAGAGGCCTAAGTCCATTAGATTTTTCGTATTCCTCCGATGAGAACATTTCGCACTGATTCGCAATTAAAATAAGAAGAAACAAATCGAGCGGATTCACATAAAATTTTCGAATCGGAGCATTTTGTGTCGATTTGTAATCACGCAACTCCCGGTTCTTTCTGTCGACAATTCTCTCTCTTTTTTTGTTCTGGCAGTGTGCAAGGTAATTTGGCAGAAGCTCTTTCTTACATATTCTTTGTTTATTTAAAAACAAACTTATGACTTAAACCGGCCTGCAGATGATTGCTGTCTATCCGCACGCCCAGAAAAATTGAGAAATTTTAGCAATGTTTTCTTTTTTCTTTCTGAAATATGAGGTCGTTTAAAAATAATGTCAATCTAAATATGTAATCCAGGTTACAAAATTTCGGCAATTCCCACGTTTTTCACTATTGTCTTCGCTATAAATAGCGGAGTGGAGTGGAAACTTTGTTTTGACCACGAGCGGAGGTGGCCGACATGTGAGATCCCGGCGATTTGGGGGGGTCGAGAATGGGGGAAGTGGCCGAGCTCGTAAAAAACATAAAACCATCAAAAGCAGAAAATATGAAAAGAAGAGTTTCTTAAATCAAAATTTTCCCTCTGAGCAAAATCTAACAAAGCGTTCATTGTGTCGATTTACATATCAATAACTGTGTCGATAAACATGTCAGTTCTTTCCTAACAATATTGCACCAATTATTTGTATCTTGTAGCACTTTTCCACTCCTCTTCGTGCGATGCAATCATATGCAAATTATGCACTGTTTTTGGCGTCCGACCTATAGTTTTTGTCTGAGTGACTCTTTGAGAAAAATGCTGAACGGTCTGAGACGCAAACAAATTAAGGGGCAAGACGACTTTTTAGTTTTCGAGAGCGAATTTAAAAAATTACAGTTTCAACTTGGGAATCATTATGTAGAAATATCAAGAGGACGAAAATCATAACCAAAGATTTGAAAGTGAAAACATGGACAACATCCTCTCGAAAGCACCTAAACTCTCCTGTCGGCGACAGCATTTCACAATTCTCACTCTGGCAAATCGGACGGGTTTAACAGATCAAAAATGGCAGACGCGACCTTCGTTTTCTTTCATCGTGTCAAAATTTCGACTGCTATTAATCACGAACGTTCCCGCGAATAATTGCGGGGATTGACTTGTGTTACTTGTCGCCGGTATCGACCGTTTAATAAGTGTCACTCAATTTTCATGGCAGAGTCGAGAAAAAAAAAGCTTTACCTTATCTTCTGGTTTGGCGAGAGATTCCTTTCGGGTCGTCTGCTTGACGGGTTCCTCCTCTTTGGGTGCAACGATGGAAGGTTTCCTCTCTCCTGGCGGGGCGAGTCCATTCTTGAGCTGCAATTGGTAAACCATATATTGTTATTAACTGCTAGGATGATGAATTGCAACCCCTCATTGAAGGTACAGTGGATACAAGGCTTCAACAGCAAGGGAGATATGAGATCCCAAATACATCATGAATAGAGTACAACATCAAATTTGCCAATCATGCAATTGTTTTGAAATTTATTCATGTTTTAATAACATGCAAATGAGAGTTTTACAAAGCCTCAAAGAGCGATTATTGGCGCCAGAATGTTAAGGTTGGCAACATTGACTTTTCCCGGCCAAATTTTGGCGCCGTAATTTTTCTTTGAGCTTCAATAAAACCCTTTATTTTAACCAAAATTATTTTATCGGTGTATTTTAAGTAGTTTTTAATTGTTTTTCAGTTTATTATCAAACTCCAGACGAAGATTTATTCGGAAAAGCGAAAAGGTGTCACGACAGCGCGAGTTCGTTTCGATGATAACCCGCAGTCTGTTGCGTCACCTGTCGCTTTCCTGTTTAGAAGAAGTGCTTTCACCTCAGTTTTTTTTATTCTGTCTTCTCTTATTTAGTTATTTCGACATCGAACCATCTATGCGACTCACTACAGCTCCGTGTTTCAGCGTCGTGTCGAATTCTGAACTTTCCGGTTTTTCGACCGGTTCCCGTTTTACGGGTTTTAGTTTAACTGACAGCCATTCGGGCTCGGGAGGCGGAATGTATTTAATTACTCTCTTTCTTTTTGTCTGAGGAGGTTCTTTCGGACTGTCCGAGTGATGGTTTGTATATATCTCTCCCAGCGGCTAGATCGAAAGTTAAAAGAGCTTATAGTGTTTGTATTGACATGTGTGAATGTTGCGATCGAACAACAGCGGCGGTCAGGGAAAGCATCGCGACAAAATGAAATTTTTATTAAGAAAATATGTGGAAGAAATGCATGAAAAAGATGACGCGATGGCCTTTGGAAGGGACTCCATCATTTTAACGTCGCTGCCACCTTCTTTCACGTCTCTGCCAAAAAATCTTACAAATTATCATCTCAGACTTTATTTTAGTATATATCGTCGAGTCTTGAGCTATTAGAATTCATACAAAAAGGTCAGTTAACTTGGCCCCAGCACCCTTAAATCAGAAACGGAACATTCTGTAATTTGGCTTGGCAATTGGCATCAATCTGGTTATGATTGGGGTGAAGACCGTTGAGAGAGAGAGAGAGATAACGGTCATTTCAACGGGTCAAATTAACTGATTTCAGGAAACTCGAATGAGCAAAAATAGGTGAACAGAGCAAACTTTGACCTTCGCAGGAAAAAAGCAGAATTACTCCCGCCCAAAAGGATGAGATATTTATCGAAAAATTCGCTCACCTTCTCGGGTTCTTTCTTTTCTTCCACCTTCTCCGCGGGTTTCTTGGCTTCCGGTTCCGCTTTCTGAAAAAAAACCGATTCATTAGCTTTTTTTTGGTGTTGGAGATGCATTTATTTTGTCTTTTCTTGAGCCAATTTAGTGTTTCTGTTAATATTTTCTGTTTGGTATGATCAACATATTGTGTTATTGAACATAAAAGAAAGCAAATTCTTACACAATCAATAAATCCTGAAAGCTAGTCTGTTGTGCACATTAAGTAATTTGCATTCGTCGACCATTGGTAAAACGTAACTGTCGTTAAGGCGTTCGACGCGCCATCTCGTGAGGACATAAAACTACTTCGAACTTAGGCAAAGGTGCGAAACCTTAAAGAACGCGAGCACTATATTTAGCATATAGCTGCCGAAGGCTTTGTCTAGTCATCCTTTCAAAAGGTTCTAAAGACCTTTTCAACTATACTTCGCTTACGGGAAGGTGTAAATATTGTAATTGAGTTCCTTCAGAGACAACGGAAAGTGAAAAAAATTAAATTGTTTTATTTTTTTAAACGGTTTTTTTAAAATGATGTTTTGTGTTAATATCGACAGGAAGCTGTTTTTTCGGAGGTAAGTTTTGGATTAGGTGTGTCAGATGTGCTAATGAGTGAAAGCTGAGAAGTGTGATGTGAGAATGGCAGTTAAGGTGTGATTGACAGATCTTCCCCAATACCTGCTGGCAGAGATGCTCAGCAATTGCCTCAGTTAATACAAAGATTACCATAAATCAGCAGCTGAGTTGCTTCATGGCCTCCCCGTCCCTCAGCGATGCGCAGGAAGAAGTTTACAGGCAAGGCGATGATGAAGAAAGAAATGTCTATGGTCAGACAGAATGTGACTTAACCTCACCTGGTCACGGATTGTGTCGTCTGTACTTCTCTTTCTGTCGTCTGCTGTAGGTTTCTTTTCCTCGTCTTTCCCGAACAATTTTACGCTTCCTTTTCTATCCGGGATCTTCTCACTCTTATCTGTCGGTTTTCCTTCATCTTTGATGTCTTTAGCCTCCCTTCCGAATGGTTTGAGGCTGTCTTTCCTTTTAAGGACATCTTCCTCCTCCTTCACTGTTTTAACTTCCTTGTCTGTAATGCTGTCCTTTCTGATCTCCCTTCCGAATATTTTGATGCTGCCTTTTCTCTCAAGCATTTGCTCGGGCTTTTCCGGCTCTTTGATGCTGTCTTTCCTGCCGGTAATCGGGTTTTTCTCTTCTTGAACGCTCGGTTTTCTCCAGTCTTTTATGCCGGGCTTTTCTTCCGGCTTGGATTCTTTCTTATCTTCTTCCGGTTTGGTATCCCTTTTGAATTTGGGTTTTTCTTCTGGTTTAGATTCCTTCGTTTCTTCTTCAGGTTTGGTATCCCTTTTGAATTTGGGCTTTTCTTCTGGTTTGGATTCATTCGTTTCTTCTTCAGGTTTGGTATCCCTTTTGAATTTGGGTTTTTCTTCTGGTTTAGATTCCTTCGTTTCTTCTTCGGGTTTGGTATCCCTTTTGAATTTGGGCTTTTCTTCTGGTTTGGATTCATTCGTTTCTTCTTCGGGTTCAATCTCCCTGTTGAACTTGGGCTTTTCTTCTGTTCTTGAGGCGGGACTTATGAGTTCGGGTTCGTCGGGCTGTCGATAATGTTCAGGATTAAGCATTCAAATGTCGGTAAAGGAAAATCGCCGACAGAGGGTTTCAACAAAACACTTCAATTTACAAAAAGATAAAAAATAAAACGTTTCTCAAACTACTTCGACTATCGATCTACTTTATTTTATGATGCAACAGGAATTTTGCAAAGGTTTCACCATTTTTTACACGAGTTTTAGGTGCTGTGGCAATCCGTTAAAAAGAATATAAAGTCTTTGGAAAATACCAAAAAAATGGCGACAAATAGAGCTCGGGAAATTTTAATGAAAAAAATTAAATTTTAAATACTTAAAAATGAGAAAAACCTTAAATTATTTCTTATTTAATTTCGTAATTTTTTTTTCATTAGTTCCGCCATTTTTGGAGCATTTCTTTTCAACTTCTTTTGTTCTTCTTTTCGCCTCTTCCACTATTTTTTACTCTTTTTCTAATTTCTTCTACTTCTTATCTTTAACCTACCAGAATATCTTACAAGTTCCTGTCTTTATTCCTTTATCTTTTTTACTCCCATGAACCATTTCCCGTAGATGTCCCTTCTATTTAATTTTTATGACTTCGAATTCTAAAATGTTTGGACAGACAGACATACAAAGAACTTGATAGATGGTTTATCACTTTGCGATATTTCTGTTGCACATATCTACATTCAGCAAATTCTACAGCCCTACAGGAATGCAATGCCGATTCTAGTGAGTGTTTTGCTGTCACTAGTATCTACTGTCTTTCATCGGCCCATCTCACAAAATCCCACAAAGAAAGATGTCTTCCGCAATGCCTACCTTCTCCTCCGCAGGTTTCTTCGCCTTCACGCTGGGCCTCTTCGCGTCTTTTATGCTACCCCTCTTCTCCTCCAGTGTACTCATCTTCTTCTCCTCCACCACGCTTGCCTTCCTCTCTTGGATTATGCTTTCCCTTCGTTCCTCCGTGATGCTCGCCTTCCTCTCCTCGACTGTTTTCTTCTCCTGTTTTATACTCGCCCGTCTTTCTTCAACTGTTGTGGCTCCATTCACTTCCGTTTCTTTCTTCTGCCGGATTGAAAACTTGATTAGTAGTTGAATGTATTTCTATCGAAAGCATTTGAAAGAGAGCAAACCTTGACTTCCACTTTTTTCTCTTCTTCTTTCTTCTTTATTGTCTTCTCTTCTGTAAGCTCTGCGATTTTCTTCTTTTCGATCTTTTTCTCTTCTACCTTCTTTTTCTCCTCAGTCTTCTTTTTGTCTTCCTCTTCCTTCTTCTTTTCTTCTTCTTCTTTCTTCTTTTTCTCTTCGATCTTCTTTTTCTCTTCCTCTTCCTTCTTCTTTTTCTCCTCTATCTTCTTCTTCTCCTCTTCTTCCTCCTTCTTTTTCTTGTCATCCTTCTTTTTCTCTGTCAAGTGGAAAACATTTGCATGAGAACAATGTCCGAGTATATTTCTGCCGGTTGTGGCAGCTCACCTGTGACTTTTAGAGAAGCAGCAGACGAGTCTTCGCTGACTGCGTTCGAGAACTTCACTTTGTACGTTCCGGCAGATTCCTTTTTCACATCCAACACCTCCAAAATGGCGGTTTGACCGTCGAATGATATTTTGTAATCTTTCGAGTCTTTTATTATTACGGCGTTTCTGTGAAGTTCCAAAAGGGTTGATTAGTGTTTGGGGTGGTTTTCGCAACCTCTCATCTTTTGTACTTACTTGTACCATATCACTTTAACATTTTTGTCGAGCGTTTTAATCGAGCTGGAGAATCGGGCAGTCTTGCCTTCTTCCACTTCCTGCAGGAGTAAACTCAAATCAACCCTCATTCGTAAGATCCCAAAGGGTGAAAGTCCATTCAACTCACCACCGAGGAAAGGCTGTCCGTGATTTGAATCTTCTCTACCTTCTCCTCCTTCTCTTCGGGAATTTCGGTCAGTTCCACAGTCTGGGAAGTCGCCTCGCCCTTGTCGTTCTTCGCCAGCAGCTTGTACGTACCTTTGTCTTTCTGTGTCACCCCCTCTATTTCCAGTTTCACGTTGAACTCTCCCTGTCGCCAACATACAATGTTAGGCATTGCGTACACCCCGGTGTACTCTCCCGACTTACCTCTTTCACTTGTTCCACGTGCACACTATGGGTGGAATCCTCCTTGACGGCTTTGGACTCCTTGTACCACGTGCACTGGGGAGTGAACGACGACTGCACTCTGCATTCGATAATAACGGTCCTCTTCTTGACGATCTTGGTGATCTTCGGCTTTTCCTTGATGACAGGAACGACTGCGGGAGAAGCGGATGTTGAGTGGGGTGTCGGGATTTGGTCGGGGGTCAAAAGAACTCACTTTCGATGTTGAGGGTGAGATTGGCGTTGAGTTCCCCGAAGGGGTTTTTGATGTTGCACTTGTAAAGCCCTGCGTCGTCTTTGCCGGGGTCTTTCAGCTCTAGTCGGATGTAATAAACGTCTCCCTTTTTGTCGATTGTTATGTTGACTTTGGAAGACTTTTCGACGACTTTGCCTCCGTGATACCAAACGATGGTCGGGGCCGGGTCGGCTCTCACGCTGCAGTCCATAATTACCAGTTTCCCATTCTAAAAAAAGGGGATAATTAGGAGCGGTCATTAGAGGGTCATCAACCCTCTAAATAACTGTGAAATAATGTAAATACATTTCGACTCATTAATTTTTAATGACAGGGCTTTGAAGTTATCGAAATAATTCAAATCATCGCTCATAAGCTGTTTGGCGAATTTTTAGAAATGAGGGAAATCATTTATGACAGCAATTTAAAAAAATGCAATTGCACTGCCAAAAGATAAATGACAATGACCGTCAAACACATTATTTTTGAACCATTATTTTGGAGGTAAAAGAATAAATGAATTATTTTTATCTAAAAAGTAACAAAAATGATATTTTTATGAATTATTAAAAATTTATAATTTCTTTAATATGAAATGGTGATAAATTAACTCCTAAAATTTTAAAAAAGTGAGTGAAATAAAAACAAACTATAAAAGAACAGAAAAAAGTAAAAACAAACATAACAAAACAATAAGAAAATTAATATAACAGAAGAAAAAGCAGAAGAGAATTATAGTTGGTTTTATAATAATATATATTTATGGGAGAAATTCTGTAAAATAAATTTTAGAAATGGTTGGCGGGCTGCGTTTCGCTCATCTCTCTTTTAATTTATTAATGACCAGATGTATTTTTAAATTTAAAAACTTTGTTTTTTATTTCTAAAAGTTATTTATCATTTCTGTTTTTTATTCGCCCCGTTTAATGTCTCCGGAAAGAATAAAGGGATGTATTATATCATTTTTGGCGAAGCAACTTAAAGTGACAGTCGAATTTTTCCCAATAATTTAGACGGGTCGCCTTTAATTTTCACCCTTTTTGTTGTTTAATTCTTATGAAGAATTGGATCAAAAATTTCTTCTTGGATTTGATTCGGCCATTTCTGTTCGAAGAAACATACAACAGACCCAGTCGTGTATTTCATGTCTTATTTTCACCCCTTGTTTTTTCTCTTCGCCCTCCCTTCATCCCCCTCGCCTTCTCTCTTATTTCTCCACATTGCCTCCTACCTGTTCGGATACAATTCGAGGTTTTTCAACGAAAATGGGTTCTTTTCCCTCCGGTTCTTGATCCGCTTCTATATTCAAATTCAGGTTCGCGTTGCTTTCTCCGTAGTCGTTTTTGGCATTGCATCTGTATGTGCCTCCGTCCGCATTGGTCGGATCCTGAAATCGATCGAAATTCGGGTTCAGGTTCGTTTTCTGCCTCCCTCTGCACTCGACCTCTGAATTACCTGTATCTCCATGATTATCTCGTAAGTGTCATCTCCTAATTCGATCGTCTTCATTTTTATTTTGGAAGACTCTTTGACAGTGTTCGTTCCCTTGTACCACGTTATGACCGGGTTGGGTTTAGCTTTGCACTTGCATTTCATTGTGATTAGTGTACCTGAATCGTTTGGAATGATTCTCGGCTTGTCGACGAATGTCGGCGCGAACCCCTCCTCGTCCCCACCTGTTGGAACCCAAGAATGGTGAGCTATCCTCGGGAGTGACCGAACTCCTCGACAAAGACTCACCTTGAAAGTTGAGGGAAATGTTCGCGTTGCTCTCTCCGAAGCTGTTGAAGGCGTTGCATCTGTAATTGCCGCCGTCTTCTTTGGTCGGACTGGATATCTCCAAAGTGAGGAGATATGTGTCTTTTCCGGTTGCTTTCCTCGACATTCGGACTCGATTCGTGTCGGCGATCACCTTCGTGCCCTGATACCAGGTTATATCCGGTACTGGATTCGCTTCGAGCAAGCACTCCATTATTAGCGTCTCTCCTTCTTGTCGTATTGTCGGCTTTTTCGGAAAACGGGGAGGTTTCCCATCGGGGATTCTGAAATTTTAATGTCTTTATGTTTGTAAAGGCATTCGGGGTGGGACAGAAAGGGGCCGCGGAACTCACTTGGGTTTGCCTCCACCTTCGAAATTCAAATTGATCGTCGCCACCCCTTCGCCGTGTACGTTTTTGGCAATGGCTTTGTACTCTCCTCCGTCGGAATTTTCCACATTGGTTATTTCCAACCTTGCCATGTGGTACAGCTTCTGGTCCAGAGTGAGCGACGTCTTGTATCGTCCTCCATCTTGAATGGGGGTTTTGCCATGGTACCTAAACACGAAGCAGACTCTCTCACCGGTTGCTCCCTTCGAGTGCTGTCTCTGGCACAAAATTGGGGAGCACATTACCAAGTGACTGTCGGTTTGGGGTCTCCGACGCAGCGGCATTCGAATGTGATGTTCGTACCGTCATCGGATTGTCTGATGACCGGTCGTTCTGTGAATGTCGGTTTTATTCCGTCCTCCGGCACCGGCGCTTCGTCACCTGGATCGGTTTATTGTATAATTAGTCAAAAATGAGAGTCGGGAGCGGAAATCGTGGGGGAAGCACCGTTGATTGGTCAAAAACATAAATACAGAAAATAACCAGAAATACAGAAAACCATAAATACAGTGTTGCCAACTTAGGGGTTTTTTTAATTTATGTATTTTATGAACAAAGTGACCATATTTTTTTATTTCAAATCCGGAAGGCTAATTTATATTAAACTCATATTAAAGTTAAATAACTTTAGTATGAATTTTTAAATAAAAATTATGCATAAAAAATACTATTTAAGGATATAAGAAAAATCAGTATTTTTTTAAATGCATCAAAATTTTTTTAAAATTTACATTTAGTTTGAAGATAAACATTTTCAAATTATTTTAAAAAGGTACAATTTGCTCAAATCCGAGCCCACAACTCTTTGAGGACACTTACTATCGAAATTGAGGCTGATAGTGGCGTTACTCTCTCCCAATTCGTTTTTGGCGGTCACTTTGTATTTGCCTGCATCTTCTACGGTTACATTCTTTATCTCCAAAGTGGCGAAATACGAATGACCGTCCTTGTCCAGCAAAATCTGGAAAAAGCGTTCGATTAAACTTCGGTCATTCAGAACATTGTCAGTGGTTCGCCAGCATTGCTTATTCCTGAAAAGTTTCTTGCGATCAACGGATCGAGCAAAAGTGAAAATAAATTGGGTTATTTCAAAACAGAAAAGTGCCAAATGATGGAAATGGAGTTACCATTTAAAATGCAATTAATCGATGAGGAATTTAATCATAAATTACACAGTTCACTGCCAACTTTTACTTAATTTAATCTCTATTTTCAAATTAGCGGACTGTAATTATTTTTAAATTATAAATAATTGAAGGTTTTCGAGATCTTTAATTAGGAGGAAATAATAAAGCAATTTTTTCATTACTTACTTTGTGTCTCGGGGAATTCTTGACGACCACGCCGTCATGCAGCCAAGAAACGGAGGGTTTCGGGTCTGCCTGGATCCTGCACTCGAACAGCAGCTTTTTCCCGTCTTCCTCCTGTCGGATGGCCGGTTTCTTTGTGAAAGTGGGCGCCAACCCGTCGATTTGCCTGAAAATTCAATGGTCGATTTAGTTTCGGACGGACGGAAATAACGAAAGTGAAATGAAAGGCGAAAAGGGAGTAAGTGAGGGGCCTTAATCTGAAAACGTTTTTCATCTGAGTCATTCTTTCGTTCATTGATCCGGATTTTGTAGATTAAGCCAAATGCTTGTCATCTCTGTCGGGAAGATTGGCTCTTCAGAAAGGAAATTCCCAACAGAAGAAAATTTCAATTTCGGAGATCGAGGGCATTTTCATTTTGAATTTATACAGAAATTTTAAATAATTTATGCAGTTTTAAATTTAAAATTCTCACCGATATTTAAAAAAAGTGAAAGCTTCGCAGCAAATCAGCCATTATTTTTATTACGTCTGACAAAAATTACGCGGATAATTGTTAAAGACAAATCGGAAAAGCGCATAAAGTTGACAATTCAGTTGCTGGGTCGAGAAAAGATTTATTGAATTTATGAAGTCGAATTTTAAATAAAAAAAAGTGTTTTACGTTAAAAAAAATTAAAATTTTAACATAAATTACAAATTTTGGCCAACATGCTTCGCAGACGCCATCGCGTTTGCCAAAATAAAATTCACCGGGGGTTTTTCTTTTTAAATTGACGATTCGCTTTCATTTTTTCGCATTTTATAAGCGAATGTTTAATGTTTAAAACATTGCATTTCCGGTCTGGAAAATTTGAGGGAATGTTTTAATAACCGTAAAAGTTAAGGTTTTTTTCAGTGGAATCATTTTTTGAAGGAGTGAGGATTTTGCAGTGCGAAATTACCGCCCAGGAACTCGATCGCATTGTTTCCTTTTGTTTTAAATTTTGCGAGTTTTGTTTCTCGTGAGGGAAAACACTTCGCCATTTTGCTTCCGATCCGAGCTCCGCCTGTCGGCCGCTTCGGCAACCATCCTCGTAAACATTAAAATGGCTCCGATGCGGTGCAACGTCTGTCGGTTGAGTTTAGGAACCAACGGTTGGACTCGCAACGGATTTTATTTTACGGGAACGTAAGAATCCATCTGTCAAATATTTTGGAACGCGGCCCAGTGTTCAGAAATAAAACTTGCCCAACTTACTTTTATAAATATTTTTTTTCAACTTTCCGATTTTAATCTCTGCAAGCAATGAAAATATGCATTCGAAACTTTTTTCTGGTAATTAAGAGTCCGACGAAAATTGTTTACCGATGCAGTGCTTCACCGATTCCCTTTCCTGCTTCCATCACTCGACGTCAGCTCTCGTTTGCATCTTTTACTCGCCAAACCCGCTCCCACCCACAACCACTGCTTTTCGCCATCTTCGCCCTCCGCCCCCCGCTCAAATTCACTCATCCTCAGCCTTCTGTTCTTTCCGTTTTCCGTCGAAGACAACACACCCACCGGGACAAAGGAATTTGGCGGCGGTCTCCCAAATGAAAAGCCCACTTGTCGCAAGTAGTCAGACAGTAACCGCCACTAATGACTCTGAGTCATTTTGAGCGTCATCGGTCTCCGATGGCGGCTTTGGGGTGAAGGAGTTAATTTTGTCTCTGGCAGGGGGGCCTTGTCGCCCCCTAATGCTTTCGAAAGGATCTGTGAGAGCGTCGGTGTCCCGCGGGGTTGTTAGGACGGCCGAATGGCCATTCCTCTTTATATTTTACTAATTTCTTTCGTGTTCATGTTTGTTTTTACTCATTATCATCCACTTTATAATGATTTATTGGTGATTAGATTATTACAGTATATTGTGTGATGTTCATACTGACTCCTCAAAATGGGCTTTATTAAAATAAGTAATTAAAAAAGCAATTATCCCTTAAGAATTTTTAAAAAATATATAAAAATAAGGTTCAAACCAGTCAATTGTCGAGTAGAGAGGGACATTGCAGAATTAAAGCTAAAGAAAGATGATTTAAATAAAAGAAAAGAAAAACAGGGCCAAAATAAATCAGAAAAAGAAAAGAACAGAAACAAAGTGAACCTCGAAAACAAAGAAAGAACAGGAACAAAATGGAAAAGGGGCGAAAAGGGAAACGAAGAACATAAAATAACGGTTGTTAAAATGAACGTAATCCCAGTAGGCCGAAACCAAAATAAAAGAAAACTCGACTTCTTGAATAAAATTAAAACACAAAATTTGATACATAAATAATAATAAAGACATAAAAAAGCTCTCACAATATTGACAGTCACATTTTCAATAAAACATTAATTGACTGCCTTAGTTTTGCGTAATCGCTTTCAGATTATTTTTATAAAAAACAAAAGTTTTAATTGTTACACTTTGGCCTGTATATTATTTACATATTTTATATTTTTAATTTATAAATAATACTTATGTATGTTATTTTTTTTTTGTTTCGGCCTATCTTGGACCACGATAATTCAACAGCCGCTTTTCTTCCTTCTCCGACTTCTTTTTCGCCCAATACTCTTTCATTCTTTTCCTATGTTCTTCTTTCCTTTTTATGGTCCATTTAGCTTTGCTTTTACTTTGAATTGGTGTTGGGAAATTTTCTTTTTTGAGTTTTTTAGATCATTTTTGGATATTTTTGTTTCTTTTAAGTCGTTTATGTTATTTTGTTAATTATTTTGTTACAATATTTGCACTTTTCCAATCTTTTCTTTTAGCATTTAAATCTTCAATTTCCCTCCTTTAAACTCTCACAATTCACTCTCAATTATTATAAAACCCTTCCATTTATTCTGGGATCTCCACCCCAATGTTCTTTTATGGGGTGGAAGCTGATTTTACACCCTCACCGAATTTGGCGTCGGGCAGTCAAGCGTCAGTTTTGTTAGTCGAGGACTTTTCTGTCTGATTATGACTGTTCAGGGCGGCACGCACAAAGACTATAAAAACAGTAAAGTTAAACTAAAAAGCACATTCATTCCCATAAATAGTGGATAAAAACACCAGACCGCATGCATTGTTTGTAAATATTCGGGCAAATGTCACTACTGCATCAGTGATTGGGTTTAGAAAATGACGTACGGACAGACATTGGCCAAACCATTCAAACATCATCACTTACTTTTCGCGAGGCTCATCCACGGCTGAAAAAGAAACAAAAATTCATCACTATGGGAGACATAAACGCCGTCGAAAGCTGCGGGGGTGATGAGCTCCCCTTAGCAGAGGGTCTGTCCTCGGCTGGGGGCACAGGGAAAGCCCTCGGCCCGTGGGGGGACCGGCAATTACAAAAAAGAAAACAAATATTATATCATTTGGCCTTAGCCTTTCAATTTAGCCTACTTTCTTTTTCATTAAAAATTTAAATTTGGCAAAGGCTCACCCAAAAATTTGGCAGAGTGTGCACCCGCTGATTAAATAAGAGGCTTTGAATTGTCGGCATATTTCTCGCACTTAAACCGACTCGTCCTCTCGGGGTGATATCCACCCCTACTGCCCGACACATTTTCTTTTGAATAAGAAACTGAGTTTTCCTCGTAGTGATTAACACTCGGCCAACTTTAATTAAGGGCTTGGATAATTATTGTGTGTCGGGTGAACCTTCGGCTTTCCTCGATGACCCCAACCGAAGTGGAGTCGTCTGCTCCGGGTGAGAGAAAACCTAATTGCCAGGCCTGAAACCTCAAAATATACACTTTGCGTGCATCCGTTTGGACTAGAAATTTCCGCGGCCACCATTATTAAAACTTCTTTTTAGCTCCGTTTCCGCTTTAGGAGAAACATCTGAGACATTTGCCATTTGGACGGGATCGAAGCGAACTTCGTGAGAACGACTTAAATTTCGTCGAAATTTCTGCTCCGGGGGCGGAATTCTGTGCTTTTTCCCTAAAAAATTATTTTGCAAACTCGAAGAAATCTCAGATTTGATGGAAACGCGTTTATTTGTTATCCATTTTGTTTTTCGTTTCTGCAATCTCTTCCTTCTGTTTGCAGTTTTCGGTGTGTTTTTTCTTCTTCTCACTTTCATTCATTGTTTGCTGTTTATCATATTGGATTTCTAAAATGTCATTCGAACAGTTTAACTTTTTTTTTAACTTAAAATTCCTCTGAATTCGTTTCCTTTAAAGCTAAACTAAAGGAATTTGGTCATTTTAAGCTGGAAAACCGTTAACGGTCATTACGAGAGCAGCCATTTTGATCAAAGGAAATGCTTTTTTTAAAAAGGTTTTAGTTTATGGTTTGTGTTTCTCATGTTTGAGTAAAACGGTTTGGCAAAAGGAGCGCTTAAATTATTATGTTTATATATTTAAGAAAAAATAATTAAAAACTTGATAAAGAAAAAAGGAAAATACCAAAAAAATTAGTAATTGAAAGAGTTGGGAAATTAAGACAAAACGGCCAAACTTCGTTAGTTGAGCTTTGAAGGAGACAATTTTATACTATTTTTTGAGGGATTTTACTCAAAATAAATAAATAAATAAAATAATTAAGGTTAAGTATTCCTCTTCATCAACATTTAGTGTCTTTTTGGAAATAATTCGGGGTTCATTTGGTCTTCGCTTTGTGGTTGATTTTTAATTTTAAATAAATGTCAACCAATAAATGTGAAAGAAATTATGGATTTAGCCTTTGATCGAACAGCTAAATCAGGTTCTGAGAGTGCCTGAATTATATAGTTTTCAAGGAGGGAATTGCCATGCAAATGCATACGCAAACATCCCCATAATCGCAACCATCAACTGCCAATTATTGGAATTTTTATCAGAAATTAATCCATTATAACTTAAAACACTTATTATTTGTCCTTTGCAGGTAAAGCCACCTCAAAAAATTTTTGGGAAGCAGAAGAGACGGAGTTCGAATGACAGAGAAAGGTTTTTATGACTACAGTAGGTGTTAGTTTTAGATATTTTAGATTTTAGAATATAAACTGAGTGCCGGTAAAAGACTTCTGTGAAAAGTTTTGCACACTCGTTTGGCTTTTATAGATGAGAAAATAAAAAGATGAAAGAACTATCAAAAAAGAGAAGATAAAAAAGCCGAAGAAGATACAAGAAGTGAAAAAAAGATGAAGATAGAGGAAACAAATGGAACGACTAAATGTATTGCCAAATATTTATTAGTCACTCAACTTTATGAAACTTCCATCACCAGTCATTTCGACCGGTGGGTTTTTTACTCGTAAGGTATACAGTTGGGTACAAGACTTATAAACACCAAATAGTTTTCCATAAAAAAATTTTTAAATTACTGTTGGCCTTCAATGGGTTAATTCTTCTCCGCAAAAGCATTCAATCTGATATTATTTTCGTGGCCCATGTACGGTTTTCAACAATTAGTGTGCTTTCTTTTTGAGCCGATAACCGAATTTTCGGGGAATTAATTAGAGCAATTAATCTGGGCCACAAGTGACGTGTTCATTTTGGCATTCGACGGCCCCGCAATCCCTTTTCGATTGTTACCGACCGAAATGTCGGCAACACAACGACAGTATTCGGTGCAGGTTATCTTCTGCTAGGGTCGGCAAAATCAAAAGCGGCCGTGGCAGTGAATATTATAACTATCCCATAGAGAATTTGGCGAAAGAAGCACCTTTGGCTCCGCCCCGACATCGCCATCAACGTGCTTTTATAAGCGCATCGCTTTTTATTCCCTCCGGCGTGTTTTGCTGACCTACAAACGAGACCAAACTGGGATAACGGGCTTTTATTTTTAAGACCCAATTTTTGGGGTGAAGCAACTCTGCTGAAGGAATCCAGGAATTCAGAGTAGCCGAGAGAAAGAGAGAATGATATAAGTGGAAAGAGAAAATTTAATACTTTTTCCTTCTTCTGGATTGTGGGTAGTCGTGAGAATGTTAGACTGTACACCGGCCATTGTATGTTTGCCTCAGGCACAGGAAATAGCGGAAGATAAATACTCACGACTGAAATTAAGGTTTATAGAGGCAGCCACCTCCCCCATTTTGTTCTTCGCCTTGACTTTGTACAGTCCCGCATCTTCCTCGACGACGTCGTCCAGCTCGAGGACAACCGTGAACTTGTTGTTCCCTATGGGCTGGATCTTGAACACCGTCCGGTTGTCCTCGGAAAGCTCCGTCTCTCCCCGGAACCATTTGATTTCCGGTTTGGGCGACGCTAGGAGTTGGCACTCAAAGACGAGACGGTTCCCCTCGTCTTCTTGTCGAAGTTGAGGCTTTTGCGTGAAACTAGGAGCAAAATCCTCAGCCACTCCCATCTTGTCCGCTTTATTTTACGTCATCTGAAAAGAAGTGCCGGATGATACAGTGCTTCTTCCGGTTGGTCATGTCATCAGACTGCCTTCTGGGAGTACCGTTCTCATTTTCCACTCGGTCTTTGTATAGCGAACTAATTGATCATGCCAGTGGTCGTGGCACGCAACCGAGAAAGACACTCTCTGTAATGGCGGTACACAAGTGGGTCCCGCTGGCGGTCGATCGTTCGGGGGCGAATGGAAAATGGGTGCGATTTTCCGGGGAGGAAAGGCGGCGTGGTCGCCTTGAGGTGGTCAGTCTCCGGCGAAGAGAGCAGCCAGGAGACTGGCACCGGTCCAGAAAAAACTTCGCAAGCAGAAACGTTTGAGAAAAGCTTTGTTCGACTTACCGGAGAGAGAAGTGAAGGAGATGCGACAAAGAAAAGTGCCCTCTCAACAGAACCACCGACTTTTCATTTGCATTTACGCTCGTTTAGAGAAAAAATAGTGAAAGCGGGGAGAGTGCAAATGCAAAAAGTTTATAAATAAAAATGTCGAACGGACGAAGAGGAACTCGCGTGCGCGTGCCCAGTAACAATATCCTCTATCCTTATAAGTCAAGTGAGGCCGTTACGAAAGCTTTCGACAGAAGTGGCCGTGCGACACCGAACGTTTCGTTGCGTGGACGCCGGAGGACTGAACAACTGAATGGAAGCTTTATTTTTGTGACTTCGGAGATCCCACTCAACCCCAAGCCCCTCCCCGAAATCATTTTTAGACTCTATTCTAAACCCACTCTGCAAAGCTTTCGCCTTCTGCCCTCTGCTGTCTTCCAGTGGCCTTTCCGATCAGAGAACACAACGATAGTGTGCTTGTCCACACGAGCCGGTGTTCGGTTGCTGTCATCTTTCGATATCTCACCGTGCGAAATTAGAAAAACGGTTAAGAAATTTTCCGGCCATTAAATTTCTAAATTTTACAGGAGAGTTCAAAATCCGGATTTTGGGAGGGAACTGCGGCGCGGCGAGCGGAACGATCATTGTATCGTCTCCGCTTCGATTGTCTTTCGTTTTTTGTTCCTGTTGGCTTCTCGGGACGATCAGCTGTTGGCTGCGGTCTGTTGGACAAACATTTTGGCTCTCTTCTCTACTGGAGATGCACGTCTTTATGAATATGCGCCACGTGGCCATTTTGCTTTAATATATTATTTCGTTTCCCACTTTCCTTTATATACGATTCCGTATGTATACAATAAAGATTTGCCGTCAAATATTTTTGTTTTTGACATCTTTTGGCAAAAATTATGCCAAATTTTGCATTATCTCGACTTGATTTTTTTATCTTCCCTTAATTTATTGTATAATATTTAATTTATCTTCCTATTTAATCCGTGAATTGTTTATGTCAGGGGTGAGCAAACTTTTTAATGAATGGACCAATTTAAATATGGGAATACTTTGGGGTTGAACATAATTGCCTTTTCCAAATTTACAGGAAGGGTTCATCAAACTCTAAAACTCTGTTACCTAATGTAAGAATGCAATAGGCTTTATAGGGATGGAAAATCGCCCTCCAGTTGTGGAGAAAAATTACTAAGTTGAGAAAGAAATGTTTGTTTTCGTCGTGGATGGAACTTCCATTCACCGCGGAAAAACAGAGTTAAATTTGGCCAGAGAAAAATGTTTCATAGCTCCGAAAAGTTTATTTTCTCACAAACGGAGATCATTGATATCTATGGAAATCATTGGTAAAAAAATCTCGCCCACGTGCTCGAAATTCTTTCGGCCTCCTGTCATTTTCTTATTCTTGATAAAAAACCGTTTTATGATGAAGAACGGTGGGATCTGCGCCAACTAAGTCATCAAATTGATCAAACCGCCCTCACCATTTCCCTGCCCTTATCTTTCATCGAACGCCCTCCCACAATTGATGGACCCATTTCCTTTGTGTACCTTTGCCCCACTCCCTGACCATACACAAGTCTCATTTACATGTAATTCTCTTCATTTGTGTTTTGAAAAAACTGTTTGTCCGGTTTACTTTTTATGGGGACGGCTTAAAAAGTCATGAAATTAAATTTTTATCCTAAAAAAATGAAAGATAAGCTTTAAAATTTCTCCCAATGTAAGGAAATGATAGGAAAAGGAATTAATTACATGCGATTGTTTTCATAATTAATTTATTAAAAATATATTTTTCTGTAGATTATAAATAAATAATAAATAAATAAATAAATAAGCTAATAATCGTATTCTTTGGCAGAAATTTCTCAAGGGCGGGAAGTTGTCCTCACCCCTCGCTCACCCCCCGCACCCCTTGGGCGACCCTGAAAGACTCGACGGCTCCTGCCACCCCCATATCCACCCTCAGCTGGACGCCTCCCCGTGGGCCCTGAAGGGCTCCTCGCTGAGGGCGGCCACCAGGGACCGCCCGTTGATCCACGCCCCGTATTCCTCCCCCTTCTTGTAGCCGTAGTGCTCCACCCTTATCTTCTGGTAATCGTCGTCTTTCTTTATGCAGGTGTTCCTGAGGAGGTTGAACCCGACGAGGATGAGGGCCATTTTGCCGGCGAAGAGGGCCTTCATGGCGAGGAAGAAGAGCTTCTTGAAGACGAAGGGGAGGAGGGTCATCTGTATGAGCATGGGGAGGAGGAGGTAAGGGATGATCTTCTTCAGTTCCTTCGTCTTCTTTTTGAGTTTTTTCTTTTTCTTCTTGTCCTCTTTCCGTTTTTTCTTGGATCCGCCGCCTGCAACAAGATAATTTTTGCATTTCCGCTTGTTTATGCAATTAAACTTTTCAAGTTTGAGGAGCTTTCCGCTGTTGAGTTTCTGATCAAACGTATAAATTGCAGTTTTTGATAAATCCCAGAGACGCCAAAGAAAGTTAAAAATTTAAAGAAAACGTTTAAAGTCCTTTGAAATATTAAATGCCGCTTACTCTAGTACAAAGAACATTAAAAGACAAGGCTTCTTAAAAAAATCTTTGGATAGTTTAGAAATTTAAGATAAATAATCAGTTTTAACGTAAAAGACGGATACTTCGGTCAACTTAAATTTCCTAAAATTTAAATTTAAATATAAATTGTCCCTTATTATGTTTTAGAGAACGTGTACAGCCTTGTCTTCTTAAAAATTTTCTGAAACCGTATTTAAATTTAAGATGAATAGTAAGTTTTTAATAAAAAATACAGATGCTTCAATCATCTTAAATTTTCAAAAATTGGGATTTTAATATTAAATGCCGGGTATTATAACGTAAAAAACATAACTATCCTTGTCTTCTTAAATTTTTGAAGAAAACTGCCTCTAAATTTAAAATGAATACTCAGTTGCTAATGAAAAAGAAGGATACTCTTATCAACTTAAATTTACACAAATTTTAACTGTCATTCATGGAATTTTGTCTCTGCTGCTGTTGGAATATTTCCCCTCCGTGCCTGAAAAAAACAATCTTACCGTCGTCGTCGTCGAAATAGTCTTTCGGTTCAGGTCCATCTTTTATTTCCCTCGTCATGCTTTCGTCACTGGAAACCTCCTCCTCCTCCGATTCTTCCGAAGAGTCCTGAATTTCCACATCGAAAGTGACACCCCCGTTGTGGCTCCTCATCATCCTCGCAGCCGCCCCGGGGTAGAACCTGAACTTGACCATGTAGTTCCTGGACAACATGTCCAACACCGACAGCAATTTCGGATCCGCCATTTCCTTTTTCAGTTTCTCCTCTTCTGCTCTCTCCACGTTTTCATCCTTTAGGGTTCTGATCAGCTCCGACAGAAACGCCTGACTGTTCTGGTTGATCCGTTGCAGCTGGGCTTCCTTTTCTTCCTGCGTTTGGTTCCTGTACGCGTTGAACTTTTTCCTCTCGTTCATCAGCTTCTCAATGGCTTTCTTGTACATCTCCGCGTAGTCACTCATCCTGTCCGATTCGAATTTCCTTTCCTTCTGGCCCTCGCAGCTCCCGCGGCCTTCCCCGCATTCTGGAATCTTTTTCAACTCCACCAAACCGTTGAACAGTTTTATGCTGGGCGACTCCCCCAATCGCCTCAGCATGTTGAAAATGAGGGTGATTTTGAAACAGTTCAGGATGATGTGTTTCCCCCGGACGAAATCGGCCGTTATTTGGTGTTGATGTTCGGCCAAACATTCGCTTATCTGCGAGGGAAAGTCGGTGGCGACTTCCGGTTCTTCGAGATGGGGGAGTGCGCTCTGGTGGAAGTTTTCCGAAGTTGTGTTCCTCATTGAAAGGATTCTTTCCGGTGTGGAGAAACGGTTGCTCATTTGAATTATTCCATCTATTCGTCTGGCCTCGTCAGCAGCCGTCAACCCGAACGTTATTATGATGAGTAGAATTTGAGTATAAAAAGACAATTTATACTCCATTTTGATTTACTATCGTTTTTTTTTCTTTACTATTGACTCATAACTGGTTTTCTCGGCGATGCTTTAGAAACTGGAACAAAAAAATAAAATCTTAATTGAAAATTTTTATATTTTGACGTGAAATTATGGCCGTTTTTTAGTCTCCACCTTAAAATTTTATACTAAACTGTGAGTTCCACCCCGAAAAATTAATTAAAAAATTAAATTTCTACTATTACTTAAATATCTACTTCTTATATAAAAATTTTACACTGAACTGTGAGTTCCATCCGGATTATTAATTAAAAAATTAAATTTCTACTAAACAACTAAATCTAAAATAAATAAAATTTACTCCATAAATTAGAATAAAAAATGATAAAAGAACCAAATGAATTAATTTCAAATAAGAAATTAATTTTCCTTCTAAATTGAGAAATGAAAATTGAGAACTTTAAAAAGGAAATAAATAAAAAATTTTAGCAATAAATCTCTAAAATCTCTGAAAATGCAATTAAATATTGAATGTCAAAATAAAACTTTTAAATTTATTTACTCCATTTTTAAAACAAATCCAATTTAAATTATATTTATTACGCCTTTAATTTTAAAAATAAATATTAAATTTCGGGACGTTTATTTCATTATTTGTAAACATTATCAAAATAACAGTTGGGGGGAAACATTACAGATTTTCCGGATGGATTCGAAACAACATTTGGGTATTTATTAATTTTGAAAATTAATGTTTGTTTAAAAACCACCGGGGCGATTCGAATGGGAACAAATCCAAAAAACGGAGTCTTTAGATCGGACGTAAGATAATTGAAGATTAATTAACTTTTCGAGGGTAATTATGCATAAATGTTTATCCACTACCTGAATTTAGCCGAAAAAGAAAATTCCAGTGGGATTTATTTAGAAAATTCGATCAAAGTCGTATCCGTTTTTGAAATGTCTGTGCTGCTGATTTATCAACAGCAAAGCCCATTTACAGAAACGTAACTCTTTGGGATTTATTTATCGGAAATTTGCTTATGCTTATACAACCAAATGAAGAAATCGTTTTTCATCGCCTGCTCATCTTTCTTCTCTCCATTAACAGATCATATTCTCTCCATTATCAACCAGAGACATAATTTGCATACGGAAAATGAGCTGGCGGAATAAAATAAATAAAAAGGGTTATCTTTATACGGTTTATTTTTCCGCTCTTTAATGCGAACATTGTCATTAATGATTTTCCAGAATTGAAAACCATAAATGGGTTATATAAAATGATGTTATTCGATCAGTTCACAATCGGAGCCGGTGTTTTAATTGAAAACAGCCCATCGAAAGAGAAATTTTAGAGGAATTGGGTTAATTAAGTATGGCTATGTTTTATTTCCTCGTATCGAGAACAGAGTTTCGCTTCTGAATTGATAACTTGTTCACTTGAAAACGGGTTCGCGGATTCCCAACATTTTCAAAATATCAGCTCCTTCTGCACCCCGACACACAATCTACTAACCTTCTCATCCGTCCGCACCGACCGAAACAACCAAAACGTTTCTCTCCGTAAATCCAACCACTACAGACTTCACTCCGCACTCATTCGGAAGAAAGTTGACAAATAAACAAGACTGCTTAGTGCCTCAGGTTTATAAGAGTAACTGGGCTAAGACAAACTTCCACATCGAGTTCACTTTCAAACAGATATTAGTGATCGTTGCTCGCGTGGGCAGTGGACCGTTCTGTCGGGGCGGGGGCGCGCCCGGAGGGTGGTTCCCGGCCACGGGGGTGGGCTGCCCTCCCCGGGACGTTCGCTCGATCCCCCGGGGGTTGCTGCACCCCCTCGAGGGCGGCCGCCCATTTGCACCGATTCACAGAATCGCCGCTTAAACCCTTCCTGCACTTGGCTACCTGTTCTGCCCGAAAATTAGAAACCTGTTTTACGTCCATTGATAAAAAACGTTTCGGTTGTTACCACATGAGGTGCTCCTCATCGGAATCCCCACTTTGAGTTGGGGTCGGTTTAAAGAAGAAAGATAGTGGCAAAAAAGTGTTAAACGAACACTTTTCTTCGGTTAACCTTTGCCGCTGTCAGTGTTGTACTCATAAATTCTTGTCGAGGGCCAAAGATACAAAGTAAACTTGAGATGTGATCTTTTTTCTCTTTCCGTTTCCGGTTTTTCATCCAAAGAAAAGGCTATAAAATTATGCGAAATGTATTCCGTGAAAAGGGATGGAAACTTGGAAAACCTATTTGTCTTTTCTCTCTTACATTTCTACAAAAGTTGTAATTTACTCGCAAAAAAATAGAGCAGATCGAGACAAATTTGGTTGTCAGTAGAGCGTTTATTCCTCCAATTCAGATTCTCGTATTTATCATTGAAAATCAGCGATTGGAATTCTCGTTGTCGTTCATGTTTGTAGTCTGCGATGAAATGGGCAAAAGAGAGACCAAAGTGGACCACAGCAGCCGATCCGCTGCTGAATCTTAACCATTGAGCGCTTCTTTTCCTTATTACCACTTTAATAAGTGGGCATTTCACGGGCAGTTGCTGTCCTCTTGTTACTCTCTTCGGAAAAATGTTAATTATTGCGTACATGTAATGGCTAATAACGCGGTCTAAATAGCTAAATGCCGCCCTCCCATTTGGCCAATTAGATTGCTCGCAATGAGGAGGTAATTTCATTGGAAAAGGCGCACGCAGTGGCCGCCATCACGCGACCGTAGAAAGTTGGAAATTGAAAATGAACTCTGAACTCGAGAATCGAACGGAGCACACGAGAATCACATATAAAAAAGAGGAAAATTCTCATCAGCGATGGTTTTTCCTCAGAAATTCTCCGTCTTTTTGTTCTCCTCTTTCTTCTTAGTTACTGCTTTTTCTTGACATCCTTTTCTTACTTTTTTGCTTCCTAGGAATTATTATTAAGGGAAATTCTGGGAATGAAGGTGATACACCAAAGATACGACCTTTGGATTGACATTCTTAGAAAGAAACACCGGCCATGTGTTCATTCCACTGAACCCTTGAGCAGTAGACGTTCTTCTTCTGCTGCTTTCCTCCTGTTCGATAACAAAAGATGTCACAGCACTCATTATTAATCGTTCTTCTAAACCTGAGAGAATCGCTTAAAGGCGGGAGGACTTCTTAAAGAATCAATGACACAGATAAAATAAATTTATATGTTCACAACGCAGAAATTTCCATATTTGCCCATTAGAACCGTTTTCATAGTTTACTTCATTTCGTGGCCGACCGACATCTCTTTCGATGCAGTTACTTCTTTCTTTGTTGAGCACCCACATCTGCACCCATCGCCGCCATCTTCCCCGAATAGATAACACAACCGGTGCTTATCACTTTCATCGGAAGTCGCCGCCACAAACGTTGACCATTTGATCCTTATCCGAGGGACACCCGTCGCCTCGACAATGTGCACTGACTCATGTTGTGAACAATCTTTTCCTCCTTTGCTCTAAATATTTTCGGCTATCTGTTACACATAATACAATACAGTATAATATAATACAGTCCTGAAAGACTGTCACAACTGAACTTGGGTTCTCTTTATACATTTAGCCATTGTCAGTGCTTTCAGGTCCGTTTTTTCTCTTTTTATTGGTTCTGCTTTTTCATGACGCCGTCTTCTCGTTTCTTTTCTTACTTTTTTATTAAAATTTTTAGCACCTGATTAGAATTACTAATATTACAATATAATTATTATTATTTGATGGAATTCGTTCATCTTACAGTGCTTAGAACTTTGTTCTGAGTTGGAGATGACAAAAAGAAATCGATTAATATTTTTCTTAACTCCAACGGACCTCTTTCAGGTACAGGAAAATATTATAAAATGTATATTAATTATATTAATAATGCCCGTATATTGAAATTTAATAAAAAGTAAAAAATTTTGGTGGGAGAAATATTTTTTGGAGTCAAAAAAAGGAAATCACTTCGGTAATTTGATGAATGCGAATTCCACTCATCAGTTTTTCGTTTTAACCTTACAACAGTCTCACACTACAATATATTACTACACTTAATTGTAATTTATTCTGTGAAGATTCATAATTTCTCAAACAATTATCATTGGCTTGATTTTCAATATGATAAAATGCATAACTTTTTTAAATCGTGGTTGTGTACAATTAATTTATTTATTTTATATTTAAATTAAATATTGTACATCTGTAGTTTGAGGACAAATATTGGCATTGATTAATTTATTTTGAGTCACTCAATTATTTGCTGTGTGGAAATTGCATAACTTAAAAAATTGAGGAGTTGAGCGTTGTTATCAGAAAGTTTGTATCTTCGAGGTAGACGTTGCGCAGATTCACGCCTCTGGGGGCTCCTCTTCTCATGCCAAAAGCGGTTTGAATCTAACCATGGCCGCCGAATTCTGAATGAGTCGTCTCCGGTAACTCTCCACATCGTCGTCCGTCAAATACGCACCGGGATGCACCTCGTCCGCCACGCGATCCCACGGACCTGCCCACACAAAACACAACTCCTCATCTCCTCTCCCAAAGAGTTCCCTCGGGAAACCACTACTTACCCACGGCGCTCGGGAAAGAGGTCACCTTGTGCCCGTCCTGGGAGTGGACGTGGACGTGGATGGGCTGCGTCGACTGGTAGGAGTGTTTGTGGAGTTTGGTGAAGTAGTTGCCTGTAAGGGGTGAGAGAAGGGGTTAGTGGGGTGTTGGGGGCGGAGGGGCGGAGGGGCGCACTCACCGAAGGCGAATATGAGGAGGATAACGCCGATGGTGAGGCCTTTGAGCACGAGGACGGTGAGGCCCGTGAGGAGGGTGGTCATGACGCCCATTTTATACATAATTGGTAGGAGGACGAATTGCAGTCTTCTTCGGAAAGTGAACCTTTCGCCCAGTTTGAATCTTCTTTCTCCTAAAAAATTATCCAATTGAATCTCATAAGACAAAGATTCAATACTTCTCAACGGGAAAACCACCCATAAAAAATAAAAACGTAAACCGACACCATAAAACAAAAAAAAAGGAAGCGAAATCCCAAATCAATGGGACAGCAATTTAACACAGAGAAACAAAGTTAAAAAAGGAGAGAAAAAATAAGCAAAATCAGCTGAAAAATCATTGAAGAAAACTCAGTGCATCAGCAACGAGTTTGAAAGGAAATCATTCATCTCTCAAAAAGGGTAAAAAAAACCCCCATTAATAAGAGAAGACAAACTAATGCTCTAAATATGTATAAATAAATAATATAATATGTACATAAAATGTATATAAAATATGTATATATGTAAAATACTCTAATATGTATATAATAATACGAAAATAATATCAGAATTTTAAATAAAGAAATTATGACTCATAAAATTCTCGGGCAGAAGGAGTACATGAGAACAGGAAGGGAATCACGAAAGATACCTTAAATATATCGTCCCAAGAGGAATATAAGAGTGATAGTATATCTTTTTTTATTATAAGGAAAAAGAAACCCACAAACTCAAACGTCCCCTTAAGATTCGAAATCAAAAATAACTGTTATTGTAGGAAGTATCAAAATAATCCTGTTGCACCTGACGCTTCCTTTTCTGCACTCTGAACAGCTCTCTTAATTGCAAGCAACCGCCCCGAGGTTTAGGCCAGACATTTGACAGATTTCGCCAGGATTGGCCGTGACCTTCCGAAGGGGGAGACGGCAATTGTCCTTTTAACATTTCGCTTAATTATTCCGTTAAATCTGAGTAATTTAATACAAACGATTTCCTTAACAGTTCACCTGACAGTATTAAATAACAAAATCGGTGTCGAATTACTACAACTAATCATCCCAACATTCTTCTCTTCTCTTCTTCTCTTATTGGTCACAACGTGGGGGCGTCGCAGCGTTGACTACAAACAACCGTTACGTTTTCTTTCCCCCCGAGAGGAAAGTCCCTCCCGCCCGGGGACACGTCTCGGTTTCCCTCCAGACGACTCCCCCCTTTCGAAACGAGCTAATTAACGAACCCTCGCATGTAATAACAATCATTAACGAATGGTTAAGTGAAGTCAAAGAGTCAAGTGTGGAGGAGGAGGAAAGTGGGAACCACTTTCGTCGGGGCAACCCAAATTCTTGTGAAAACCGTCAACGGTACAGCCCTGTCATGGCCGCCACCACCGGTGCTTGCCTTTGTCGACTTCCTTGTCGAATATCCAGTGGAGCATTTTGTCGAAGCCCGTGCTCACCAAGACGTTACCGTTGTAAATTGTATCATTATCGTTTCTGTGATGATCGGCCCGGTAAATTTGTCCTGAATTTTCCGGCTCTTTCCCCGAGGAAATTTCCATTTCGCGTGAATGAGAGTGAACGTGATTGCTAATTATTCCGTTTATTTGTGTCGAGAACACAATTAAGTATATCAGCGTCCGCACTTCCAGACGGCCGCCATTTCTCTCTCCCGTTGTCATCCTCGGGATTTATCGTTTCCACCTGAAAAACAAATCAAAAAACTTTACAAAAAAACTCTCCCTATTCTTTCGACTTTCACTAAATACTTTACAATTAACAATGGCGGTGATGAAAAAGAAAGAAAAGAAAAATAAGAAGAAAAAAAGAAAAAGATGAAGGAGAACGAGAAGGAGAAAGGGAAGAAGAAATAGAAGAACAAAAAGAAGGAAAAAACAACACTTCACTAAAAATGAAAAAAAAACAACATTGTCTGCTAAAACAATTCAATTTTTAATAGTTAAGGAAACTTATGGTCATCTTTGACCTTTGGCTTTAAGTTCACCAAAATATTTATTCGAATTAGCAAATCAATCATTCTAACCTCATCTGGTCACAATTTGTATTGGCGTTCGGTTCCATTTTGCACGAATAATTAATTAGTAAATTTTATCGGGTGACCGGCGAAACTCTCGCCGAAAGTGCGGCAACCGAATGAAGAAAATTAGAATCAATTCCAGTCAGAAAAGTCTGACTACTCCGAATGAGGAAAATGAGAATCGGTATCAATCAAAAACGTCTTTCTATTCCGTTCCGCCCCTAAAAAATAAGATCGATTTTGCAAATAAATTAGCCTGAATTCAGAAGCGATTTTTGCAAGGTTCTCACGATTTTATTTGCCCTCATGCCTATTATTATAATCTCAAATCTGAAGCATTTTAATAGAGATTCGTAACGGTTAAACCGCGTCCATATTTCACTGCTGTCGGTTGCGGTGGCGCCAATGAGTTTTTGAATTTCCTCATCAGAGTGCGCTGTGGGCGTCGCGGGGGGATTGTTAATTGAATAAAGCCCCCATGTTTTTCTTACTGAAAAGCCTCTCAAACAAAGTTCGCGCGCTTCTTAATTTCGCATTCTCCCCGAGGCCACAGAGTGTGCACACTCTATGGCGGCCGCTTTATGAATTTTCCCATACTCATTATTTTTTTCGTTAGACATCATCTTAATGAGTAATGAAGAAGAAATTCTTTCTTCTTTCCTCGATGTATGATTCGCAAACAAGTGCAAGCGCCGCGTGCATTTTGATTAGGGGAAATTCAAGAGTCATTGTGCGAAGGAGAGAATGGCCGATTCGCGCATTTGATAGCCTTTCGAGTGGGCGCCGCTTTCAAAAGAAGAAAAAACAAATCGGGGTCTCAAACTTCAAAGGGAAATAATTCAACATCACTTTCTCCATCACTCTTATTACCGTTACTCACTGCGTTCCACGTTCACATGCGTCGGGGGTCATAAAGTGGGCGTTTTGTTTAGATGGGAAACGATCCCGTGATTACATCTCCCATCGAAAGTTCGACTGCCGATTACGCGGAATCATGGCGTCCCGGCGTGGGCCACTCGTGACCACCACGAGCCCAAACGGCCAATCGAGGGCTGCTTTCGGTCGTTTCGGAGGAATCCGGACACGTTTCCCCCCGTAATAAACCCGAGCGCTTTGTCATTAGACCATTAAATCACCATAGAAATGGAACGATCTCTCATGGCACATACTCTAATAACGTTTCTCCAATTTGGAGTTTCATTATCGACCGTTCGACACGGATTTTTTGCCGGATACAAAGCGACATTAGCTCGAGCTGTGAATTGCGAGACATTGTCATGTCGTCCCGGAATTCCTTCTCTTTTCAAATGTGGGACTCTCCATTCGATGCATGAATTGACTCTAAGGTAAATATTAAATAATTAGCGCTGTTTCGGAGACTGAGGTGTTAACAGGTTCAACGTAACCGCTTTTCGAATGACTCTGACTCGGGTTTTTATATCTAATAATCGTTGTCAGCTCCCTAATGGCGCGGGACACACTTTTAAGTGTTTTATCTAAATGTACCCCCGAGCGAAGTGAGTTGTTGAAACAGAGATTAGTGTGACTTTTAATTCCAGAGTTGTTCCGTGGCTGCTGCAGTCGATAATGATTTGCTAAAACTTCATTAAACTTCAATTGAAAGCGACACAATGATCATGAAAGCCTCTTTCTGCTGTTTTGACTTTCTCAACTTCTTTTCTCTATGTCCCGTTGGCTCCCACCAACGGTTATTTGATCGGATTTTGGAAGTTTAATACAAATCTCAGTCGAAAGTCATAAAATGGGGAATTTAAGCAGACGATACACCACATTTTCCCGCCGATTTATGCTTTTGAAAAAATAAAATGTCGGGAATTTAATTGCCTGTCGACGAATTTATCTGATTCGTCTGTTAATCAGCAGGTGAATAATCCGTATCTCGTCGAACTACGCAGTTGAAATTGTTTTCTCAATTATAATCAGAACGAATAAGGAGATTAGGATGATAATAAACAACGAAATAACCGCGACAAATCCCCCGTGAATTTTCCCTCTGTTGAGGGGAAAAGGCGATTTGGTGGTCATTTGGACCCCGAATCGTCCCAAAAAAAGATTCGCAATGAACATTTAAACAAATTTGCTTGCGTGGGCACTCGCAACCACTTAATGGTGACTTAAAAAGCCGTTTGCGAGATGTTCTGTCATCGACTTCGTCAAAGACTTAAACACTCACATATTTTACCATCGGAGTGTACACTGATTACAGTAGCACTCAAAAGTACTTTCACAGTACAGAATTTTTCCGTTTCCACCCGTAAGAATTACTCACAAAGTGAAGTTTAAATAAAATGCTTTACAACAGTCCTCAATTTAATATTAATTAAATAACAGAAGAAAGAAAGGGTTTATCTTTAGAATTATAGAATAGAACCAACTAATAATAGACAGAATACTAAGAGTATTAATGAAAAAGCAGACGATTTTAATTTTAAAAATTTTTTTAATTTGCAAAACTTAATTAATTTTTTTATATGTCAAATAAATATTAAATAATGAGAGTATAATTTTTATTGTTCTAAATACTTTATATATTCAATTTGGATTTAAAAAATTAAATTTTGATGTTGTTTGTTACCTCCAACGGCCATCTTTTGAGGCATGGCTCTGTTTACAGTTCATTATTGTTATTTCTATTTAATTTGTGCTTAATTAAGCTTAATTCGATTTGAGAGAGGAAAGGCTCAAAAGATTTGTTTATGAAGAAAATCTTAAAATATGAAAATGGCGGAGAAAATAAAAGAGGAAAAGTTAAAACTCCGTCCAGTTGAAAACAATTTGGGTAATTAGTTCACTTGTTAATTAAGCAAATCTCACAATAATAAATTTTCGTTGGAGTCCTCGGCCATAAATCTCCCTGAGGGGCACCGCCGAAAGATAAGGCCAATTACGCGCCGCCAAAGATAATTACCTCGAAATCGCACTCTCGGGTGGTGTCACATCAACATGACTCACACACTCTCATGTCACACACCCCAAGGCCACCCCTGCACTCCCCAGACACGAACTGACCGAAACGCGACCGACCGCGGACACCAGCCGAAGAACACGGAACTAGTTCCCAAGAAGTTCCCGCCTCGCGCGAGTGGGGTCGGTTCTCGGGGGAAACTCGACCAAAGTCTGCCCGTCTCCGACCACGATCAATGCTCACTCATCAATGACCCCGTTTGGAGAGCCATTTCTGTGTTTGTTTTGTTCTTCTGCTCAGTGAGGCCTTTCCGTGCGCAGGGTGTGCCGAGGAAGGCCGAGGTCGCCGGGCGGCGGTGTGGTCGAAGGGTGGCCGGGGGTGGTTCCGGTCGGCAGCCCCGTCGTGTGTCGTCATCGTGAGTGAGAAAGCACGCGGGTGGTCGAGTAATGCCCATAAAAGTCACATAAAACGGAAGAGGTGGTTTAAGCGATCGCTTCGCCCACCACGCGCCATTTGCAAAACCTGTTTTGGGCACCACTGACCGGGCTCATAAGAGAACCGGTTGTTTGAATTTCTTAGAAAATTTTTAACATTTTAATTTATTTATTCAATTTCGCGATTAATTGCCAATAAAACTGTTTAATTCGAGATTAATTTGATGTTTTCGGCCGTTTCGGTTCGGTTCCCTTCCGAATCAGCGTTGCTGATGATTTCCCTCTACGCTCTTAGACAGACAATCGGACAGACTCATCAAAGCCTCGGGAGTGAAATATTCACAACCGGAAATGAAACATCCTTCCGTTTTTGACGCGGTTTTCCATTCAATTCTGATTCTGTTGGTTTATAGAAAAAGACGATGATAAAGAGATCATAACATTTATGTCTTTACAAGAAAGTGACCACAGACGTTCTGATTTTGGCGGGACAGTCCCGCTTTTTGGTCCTTCCAATTTTTAAAAATGTCCCACCACTAATTTTGATTAAAAAAAGGACAAATTCACAATAGGTTTTTTTTTTTAAATTTTATTCTCGTAATTTTGAATGAGTCTGATATTTGGCATTTTAAACACGTTTCCCGAATGAAATAAAATTCCACATTTCTCATTTCCGGTGACCGAATTTTAACGGTTGTTTTCGAGGGCGAATAAAAAGCCAGAAATATAAAATAAAATTGAAAAATTAAACAGTTAATAATTTGTATTCTAATCTAAATCAAACACATGATATCAACAAGGACAACGCTTTACTCTTGATAGTTTTTTTATTTATCTCGACAAAACTGCTTCGGTTTGAATTCAGGCATCATTTAAAAAATTTCGTGCTTCTTTTTTTAAATTTATTGCTTATTAATGAATTTAATTATATTACGGGGAAAAAGTGTCCATTTTTATTTCCTGCAAAAAATTCATTTTTAGTTATCAAAAATAACTATTCACGAGTGCTGCGAACCGTGATTAATTTAGACATGAGATTTGACAAAATAACGCGGACCGAATAATAATGCAATTTTCTAATTATCCCAATAAAAAAGGTTTTAATTTACTCCGAACGATTACGTCGATGACGCCATAGGCTTTCACGAATCTTATCACTCTGTGGCGACGATCCGCTCGCGCTCGCTTTAATCGTCTGTGGTAAAATCATGCGATGGCGCTTGTTAATGTTTAGTTTGAGTAATATTTAGTGCATTAACCGTTTCATTCTTCGAGTGCCGGTTTTTGTTTCTCTCATTGCACCGATCGAACCTCCATTCGAGGATGTAGACTTATTCTGATCGGCGGTCATTGAAGAGTTTCGCGAGGCAACACCAAACACTCATGAATAATGATTTGTCATCAATTGAATCTGATTATTTTGTTTTGGGAATTATTTTATTTCTCAGGAATCGGTAGGTGAATCCGTAGTCCCGTTTTCTCCCAATTGGGCCTACGTAAGGGAATTCGCATTCCGCTTGCCATTCATCTCCAACCGACTCGTGGTTCAGTTTCAGGAAAAACATGTGCTTTGAAGGAACTCTTCGCCTGTTCTGATGACGAAACATGTCAGGAATTGAGGAATTCCTCTTCGGTTGGAGTCTGTACATGCAAGAACAAATACTTTCGGGGTCCCAACGGCGTTTGTCTCAGACAGTCTGACACCGATCACCCATCAGACCACCCAACGGCCGAGGGCGTTTACTCTCAGGGCACCTCCGGTATGAGTCCACCCTATGAAATTGTCTCATTTCATTACACTCTCTGAGGGGATGTTAATTCCCATATTTTTTACATTTACAAGCCAACATTTCAGTTAAATTATTTAAACTGGTTAGGTTAACCTCTTACATATGTGCAGCTATCAGAATGGAAATTTTAATAGTTTGATTTTTATAAAAAGAAAAGTGATATTCACTAAAAGCTTTGAATATTAGTGAAAAATTAGTGAAATGTGATTAATTCAAATGTTGGGTCAGTTACGAATTAATAGTTATGTTATGTCAGTTAAGTTTAATAGTTGGGTTAAGAAGTTATAACTGTAAATATGAAATCCCAAAATATCTGCCTTTTTACACATCTGTTGTTAATAAAATTAAGAAAAGAAACAAGAAAATAAAGGAGACTAAGAAAAAGAAGAGAAAAATAGAGAGAAAGTGTACATTTGGGTTACGATTTTTATATTTTGTTGTTATTTCAATATCAAAAGGAGGAAAATGTATTAAAGATACAAAGCACTACAATATGTACATGTTTATGTACAATACAATCAGCCATCTTTTATTTAAATAAAATATTCTCTTAATTTATTTTGATGACGAATGAATGTGTACACAGACTTTTTATTATTTTTATTTATTGATTTATTTTGATATTATTTGATTTATTTATTTATTGGTAAAATAAATTAAAGCAAAAGTTTTATTCAAATGAAAAACCTTTTGTTTACTCTAAGACTGTTAAAAACCATAAAATTGTTAAGGTTTAAGGTCCTTTTGCACTCATAATTAATTAGTTGTTTTATTATTTAGTAAAAGTTTCATTCAGGGTTTAATTAAAACTATCTTTAAAAATTTATAAGTGTAAATAGTGCCCATGTTGTAGAGTAACCATAGGAAGATGAATGGTGAACTGTGGTCCTTTTATAAGTATTGTGATTGTTTCAGTGTCGGCGGTGGTTGGCGGACTGGTGACGGCAGTATTACTCGTGGTGTTGGCAGTGGTGCTGGTGCTGGCCGCGAAGAAGTACCGATGGGTCCATAGAGTGAGGGAGAAGGCGCAGAGGTTCCGCGAGAGACACTACGACACAGTCCTGGTCAACCACGAGGATGACCCGCCCCTAGCCTAATCCCGGCCGAAGTCATGAACAACCCCAAAATGCTCCTGCTGCTCACCTTCTGCCTTTTCATGACCTTCTCCATGCTCGCCTACGTGTTGAGACTCACGGACAAGTGCGGGGGAGAGCTCTGCCTGAGGGTGAGCGAGAGTCCCCCCCACAAGTCGGACTACTTCTTCTACAACCTGAGCGAGGCGGGGAACGCCTCCACCGCCGCCGCCAGGTGGACGGCCAGGGAGGTCAGCCAGGAAGTGCAGGAGACGTCGACGAGCGCCATGATGGACGTGTACGCGCGGAGGCGGAAGGAGCTGCAGGGCGTCTGCCACAGGTACTTCCGGGTGGAGGAGATCCGGAAGATGAGGAAGATTAAGCTGAACCACATCCTCGTGGACGAGAAGCATAAGCTGCTGTACTGCTACGTGCCGAAGGTGGCGTGCACGAACTGGAAGCGGATCTTCATGGTGCTGACGGGGAAGGCGCGCGACATCGGGGACGTGATCAACCTGCCCTCGAGCGAGGTGCACGCGAAGAACCTGTTCAAGAGCCTGCAGAACTGCACCATCCCGGAGGTGCAGCGGATGACGGAGGAGTACACCAAGTTCATATTCGTGCGACACCCCTTCGAGCGTCTGCTGTCGGCCTACCGCAACAAGCTGGAGCAGCACTACGACAGCTCGAAGTACTTCCAGGCGCGGTTCGGCAAGTACATAATCAAGAACTTCCGGAAGAACCCGAGCAACGTGTCGCTGGAGCGGGGGGACGACGTGACGTTCGGTGAGTTCGTGAGTTATCTGCTGGCGAGGGAGCCGAGTTCCTACAACGAGCACTGGCAGAGGGTGACGGACCTGTGCCACCCGTGCCTGCTGAGGTACGACTTCATCGGGAAGTACGAGACGCTGCGGGAGGACTCGGAGCACCTGCTGAGGTCCCTCGGGATGAACGTGAGCTTCCCGATCCTGGCGAAGCCCTCGACGACCGCGGGCAACCTGAAAAAGTATTACAACACTTTGGGGAAGAGCGCCATACGCAAACTGTACAGCATTTACCAAATGGATTTTCGATTGTTCGGCTACGATTTGTTGAACGTTTCCGATTGGTCGAATGATTCTTAGCATAAGTATTTATTTCGCGCGATTGGTGTATATTTTGGGTGGTCGCTGTCGCAGCTTTGGCATTCTGTCGCCCCCGAGTCGTTTTCGCGTCTGCAGAAGAGGAATGTTCGGTGATACCGGTTGTAGCGACATTCCAAAATATTTTTACGTTTGCGTTTAACTAATTTGACCGCAGCTGATGAATTTTGGATTGTAAGTCTAGTCAGAAGGAGATTTCGCCCGGCGGAAAACAACTCGGGGAATTATTTTTTTAAGGGGAGATGATTAATTCTTTGTACAGCTTTTAACACGTAAAATAAATTGTTATTTATGATAATTTGACCGAATTATTTACTTCCCTCAGCTGAAATAACTTTAGTGACGGTTTATCATCAGGTGTAGTTTGTTCGGTTTAGAGAAATCTCCACAAGATGTCGTTATATAATATATATAAATTATACGTATAAATTTATATAATTATATATAATTTAGATATATTATATAATTTTATATATCTAAATTATATAATTTTACATTAAATTATATATATTATATATCTAAATTATATAATTATACATTAAATTATATGTATTATATAATTATATATGTCTAAAATTATATAATTTATATAATTGAATATATAATTATATACCTAAATTATATGTAATTATATAATATATAAATTTTTTATATAAATTATGAGGTAAAAAAGGAAAAAACAGAGAAAACAGAAATATATATAAAAAAGATCTAAGGAAAATTTGGAAAATGAAAAATCCGAATGCGCAAATCTGCGTTTATATTTTCATATAAAAATTATAAATAATAAAAATTCGATTCATATGCTTTAGAGCAGTTCGATTAGATTCGAATTCATTCAAAATTTCATTCAAATTTCATTACGATTTCATCAAAATTTCCTTAATCGAGGCAAGACGAGACGTTTTTTACTGATTTACAAAAGCGAATCTGTACTCATCCGCTCAGTATAAACAAATAATAATATAAATATAAACGGACTTAGAAAGCGTACAAAATAAGAGAAGCGAACCGCTGCTCTAAAAAAAAAAAAAAAACAAACAAACAAAATATCACATTTAAGGCACAATTACACTGGAAAACAATTTACAACGGAATGTGTTCGATAATTGAATGAGCTCATCAACTCATAGCTGAGTCGTAAGCACTGTTTTCCTCAAAATGGCGCCCCCCACTGCGGCCTCCTTCTTCCCTTTGCCTTTGCTGGCGCTGCTCACAGTCGGCACAGACTCGCTCGCCACCAGCCACGGCGACAGCTGATTCAGACTCGTCGGGGAACTCTTCTTCGCGCTCAGTTGCTGACTCTCAGACTCTGCTGCTGCTGCTGACCCTTCACTGGACGAGTTCACGTTCGCTTCCTGGAAATTACACATTCGTTATTGCAACTACAAGTTCTCACTAAGTGTTGGAAATGTTCCACATAACCATTCGGTGACTTTCATCGCCTGATCTTTGGTTTTTTGTGGAGTTTGTATCAGTCAAAGAATCTCGACGCGTGCCATTCTTGAAATTCCGGGAATTGCGCCCATCGCACTCCGGACATTTCCGGATTCCCGGAATTTGCCAACAAATAATTTTTTCTTCTTTTTTTTAATCAGTCGCGGGGCGAACAAAAAGAAAAAAAGAGAAAATAACCACACATTACAATGACCATACAAAAGCAAATACAAAAAAAGCAATACCAGGACATCTCCAAATACCTTTTTCGTTGGGTCTTTGCTGAGAATCTCCATCTGATTCTTGACGTGCTCCGTCAGACTCGAGAGCGCGTCCTTGTGAGCGTCCTTCTGCCCGGTTTGGCTCCCCACGAAGGGGTTGGAGGGCTCCAGGAAGGGGTTGCCCCCCGCCCTCGCCTCGCCCTCGAAGGGGTTGGAGCACGCCTTGAAGGGGTTCGAGAAGGGGTTGCTGCCGCCCTGAGCCTCCCTCTTCTCGGGGAGGGCGAACCGGGGCTCCGCGGTGGGCGTCCCGTCCAGGAGCAGGTCCGGGACGTCGGCGTCCGCCTCCCCGTTGTTGGCGGCGTGGGGGTTGGAGTTGGGGAGGATGATCCTCTCGACCGCCCCGTTCTTCTCGTTGAGGGAGAAGTGGGTGACGGTGACGGGGGTGAGGGGTTTCCTGTCCTCCTCGGGCTCCTTCTCGGCGATGGGCTCGAAGTCGGGGATGAAAGTGGCGGAGGCGCTGTTGGGGCCTCCCAAAGCGAGGGTTAGTTTATCCCCACCCTGCACACACAAACAAACACACATTACACAAAGCTCCCTGCCTTTATTAGAGGAACAATTCACAAAGAAGCTCTGAACAAACAAGCAAACGTTCAATTGTCCTCTTTTGAGTGCATTTCCCGACAGACGGAACACAGACTCGTGCGATTACTTACGACGGATATGAAAGTGGCTTTGCTTATGTCGGCCTTCATTGGAATTTTCTTCTCGTTGCTGCTGATCTTCTCCTTGAGAAGGTTGCACTTGAGTTGGTCGGCGGGAATGGGTCGCGCCGTCGTTCCCCCCATTTTCAGACTGGCGATTTGATTGTTCAAATTGACCGGAGACTCCGACCTGTTTGAAATCTTATCCACGTCTGAAAGGAAACCGGAAGTGAGACACATTCAGCGAAATGAAACTGCGATCGCGTCGACGTCTCATTACCGTCGCGTTTTGTGTTGTCGTTGAAATTATCTTTGTTGGGTTTCTCTAAAGACTTCAATAAAGTGTCCAATCGGTCCTTCGGATCATTCGAGTCGAAAATGTCGCTTTTGTACTTTGCGTTTATATTTTTCTCGTTTTTCGAGCTGTCGACTGATTCATTGTCGCATGATTTAACGAAAGGCTCGCCCAGGTATTTCACTTCTTTTGATTTCGACCCCAATTCGCTGGCATTCCCTGAAAGAAAAACTATTTTATTATTTGGTCACTGAACCTCTTCTGCATCTTTTTGCGCAGAAAACCTTCCCACTGTAGTGCCAATTTACCTGATGTGTTTGAATCGCTGCTTCTGATACTCCCCGATTTCTGTGCCATTTCCGTTTCCGAAGTGCATTCGGACGGCGTTCTGTTCTCCTCAGTTTTGTCCGAATTTTCCGTCTTGTTTTTCTGCTTTTCCCTCAGTATGTGCGACTGACGACGTGCGTATCTCTGCGAGGGTTTCCTCTCGAACTGAACCGTTCGCCTGGCGCGATTCTGCTGCGTCGTCTGATACTCCGTCTTCCCGCTGATGAGAGACAAACCGTTGGGAAATGCTCTCCGACGGAAATAACGACTCTCGAGAAGGGTTACTTACCTGTACCTGAACCTGGAGCCCATCCTGAAGAAGTTCTGTCTGGCATTGGGCCCTTTCACGGGGGCGTTCAGACGGAAGAAGGCGTGATGCTCGACCGCGCATTTCCACAAATGCTTGCAGGCTTTTTCATTGTGCAATCTAAAGCATATCGATTAATTGAATTAAATGATCTTATCAATGTGAAGGAAACCGTCGTGTGGGTACCTGAAAACGAAGGTGTGTTCCTGTTCCCGTCCCTGATCGTCATCCTCGACGACTACGAGCGTCAGTTTCTTTTTCTTGAAATCCAATTTTCCGATTTTGGGCCAAAAAAACAGACCGATTTTCTGACTTCCTTCGAAAACTAAAATCCCCGTCGGTGTTAAACCCAGACTGTACTCACATCCGTCTTTCCCCTTCAAAGAAACACATTATGAGAATAACATTCACTGTGAAATCACTCTTCTGCTAATGTTGCTTACAAGAACTGTGTGCATGTCAACTCCATACATCTCCAGCCATTTGACTTTATTTAAATAATTCATTTCGGACTGTGCGGGAGTTAACCCCTTGCATTTCTTATATTCTTCGAATATCGCAAGCTCGATTTCCTCAGTCTGATTTGGCACAAACCTGAACTCACTCACAGTCCCAGGAGTGTGATAACCTTCTTCGTAGTCTCCCAATTCAGCTGAAAGAGAGCATTTCGTTAACTTGTTTTCTTTGTGAATGTTTTTTGGGATTGAAGGAAACACAGACTTACACTGAAGGGCTAAGGCACCAAGTTGAATGGCAGTTTGATCAGGGCAGTCTAACTTCCCCTCAACAATGTCCAGTTTTAACTGGAGGAAGAACTGATACCTGGTCAGTTCTTCTCTGAGCATGTTTGGCTCTGAAGAGTAGAACTTCACTCTTAGTCTTAGTGTGTATGGAGGCCCAACTGAAATTATCACAAAATGCAATTATGGCAATATCCTTTCTTTTGCAAAAAAATTAAAAGAAGTTTGACAATCCAATTTCAATGTCCCCAAACAATGGCTTCCTTTGTCGATTGAGAAACTTCTTTAAATGAATTGATTAACTTACTTTTAACTTGTTTCTTGATTGGTTTTGTAGGATCCAGCCAGTGTTTGACATGGTTGACATCTGTGTATTGCAGCCCAAAATAATCCTTTTCTATCAGGTCAAGGGAGTAAAACACCTGCTCATACAAATCCGCTCCAATGGCTTTTTTCTGTTGAAGACAATTTAAAAAATTACTTTTGACTTAAAAATCATCACTCTTATTATTAAATAAACACGAAATATCTCCGAGATCTTTCATAAAAATGAGAAATAATTAATTCTGTAAAAATCATATGAATGTAAATGAGGATTTCGTTGCGTTCATTTTAAACCCACAAACTTATCACTGACAAACAAATCCAAGAGTATTTTTTTTGAAATTAATGCGCTTCGCTTTAAATAAAAAGTCGTAATAAACTGAATTTATAAATTAATTTCATTAATCATAAAAATGAAAAGAAATGAAAAAACGTTTGGATTCGCTTTCGGTTACGAAAATCCGTTACGGCAACGTGACGTCAGAGGCTTTCAACAGGTGACCGTTCAAAAATTGGATTCCAACAGAATTTAATAAATTCCTTCCTTAGTACCAAATTTAATATTATTTCTTTCATAATTAGGTGAGATCTACCGTCCTTAATGACCATTTTCCCACATTCGGATTTAAAAATGAACTCAAAAGTGCTGACATCGCACAAATTAATTATAAAATTAATACTATGTTTTTCAAAGTAATCTTTGCTATGCATAAATATCTACTTTGTAGTTTTACATGGGACATAATAAACTTTTTTATCATGGAGTTTAGCCATTTTGAGACTGATGAATAAAAGAACCTTTCCATTTTGTGAGTTATGAATTTAGAAAACAACATAATCAGACAAATTGCTGAACAAGATCATTCCCTCTCAAAGAGAAGTCAGAGTGGAAAATCAACATTTAATGTACTGTAACTACAATTACACTTACAATAACCAAATTGCAAACTGTAAGTCCTTTGAAAAATTGAGAATTTTAAAAATTTTGTAAATGGTTGCATTCCATATTTTTAAGTATTTACTTACTTCCGAAATGATTGGAACTACATATTCTTAATTTTGCTATGAGTAATAATTGGAATTATTCAAAACAACTGCATTATTTACACTATTCATTAAACTGTAAAGGTCATTTGTGTGTAAAGCGAAGGGCATAAGTTCACTGAATTACCATTTGAATTCCTTCTAACTTTATGTGATTTAACAAAACTATAACTGTTCTGCCTATTAAATAAATTCATCTATAAGCTATATAAATCTTAAAACAAAAGCATTAAACAGTTAAATAATTTGTTTTTCTTAGGTACTTTCAGTGGTATTTGAAGTTTATTTTGAAACCAATTCAAATCTAAACAAAAAAGAAATTTCCCATTACTTAACTATTACTAAAAGCTATTAAAAAGGTATGTGTTCAGGTAAAAACTCCAAAAGTAAGCCTAATGTGCAGATTGTTTATCAAAGATAGTTTTGTTTTATCGCATACACGGTTAAATCACCAGGTGTTACAGCTCACCAGCATTAGTTTAAGCTCAATAAAAACAACTTTTAAAATTAATTAGGAATTTATTTTAATCTTAAACTTAATGCCAAGGATTTTGGCTTTGGTCGTTTGTAACCGAAGAGGTTTAGGCTGTTTAACCGACATTTTCAAATAAAATCACTTACCGACAAATCAAAAGATGAGTCGGTGCCATCAAGTAAAAGCACTTTGCACTGCACTATGTTTTTGTTTGGAACGATTCTCTGAGATCCGAAATTCGATACGTTTTTCTGTGCATTTCGCCCTTTTCTTCGGCTTAAAAACCGCAGCATTTCGCCCGCGAGAATTGCCTCTCAACGCTTGAAAATCACTCACGACTCGAATAAACTGCCACCGAAAGCATAACTTCCCCGAGGCACCGAGTTTGTGCAAAAAAAACCCAAAACCAATCCGATTCCCCTATTGCCACATACACGACATTTTTAGTTTACAGCCATAACTGAGCCTCAGGTACGAATAGAACTCGTTTCGAGAGAGCGATGACTTGGTGACGTATTAGGTCGGTTTTGAAACAAAGTTTTGAAACAATTTACCGCGAAAATATGCCGAGGGCTGTTATCCGTCCTGTGATAGACAAGTTTAATCCCTCACATTTTTGAATAGATAACTTTTTCAGATAATGCTATCAGTGAGATGTCTGAATTCATTCCGTTTCTTAAAAAGTTTAAATTTATCTTCCGATCTTCAAGTCTTTAAAGAGGCATAAAGAGAGAACTTTTATAAATCATTTTCAGGGGTGCAGTCATTAGAGTAACTTCACCATCCCCACGTCATAAAAAATTTGAAATAATAAAAATCATATTCTTAAACTTGTATTCAATTCAGCTTTTATCATTTTATTGTAAAACCACAAACGTTGTAACGTTTTTGTACCGGAAACACTCAGAAGAATATTTCGGTATTTAATTAAAGCCGTCTTTCAATGGCTGTGTTTCAACCCCCGACTGAAACAGCAGCTGCAAATCATTTTTAAGGGGGTTTTTCCTCATGTTGCAGGTTTATACCTGCACACGAAAGAAAAATGCACCTTTTTGTAGTTGGGTCGGAGAGTCATTGTGGGACACTTCTTTCTACCTGACACTTCAATTTTCATGAATCCCTTGTTTACTTTTTACAAGTTCCATTGAACGGCAAACAAACTCTTGTATTGTGCTTTCTTTCCACCGTGACGGGGATGACTCGACATTTTAGTGTCTTCTGGCATCGACCGACATAATTATATGAAATTAAATCTGTCTCATGCTTCGAAACTGAGTTGGAAAGTCCTTGGAAACGTTTGGCAAACATTTACTTTTTATTGTACTTATCAGCCACCGCCATTGCGGCTTTACGAAAATGTCCCCGAATAAAATAGTTATTAAAAAGGAATAACAAAATAATTTATTAACGACACATATTCTCAATTGTTTCTTCGCTCTTTCAGTTTTTTATTTTTCCACTCATTCGGACTTCCTAACAGGAACAACTGCTCGCAGTCTTCGATACAGGACCGGCCAGTTTGAAGTTATCATCCAGACTCGCCACGACATTCCACGTGTTCTCCTGTCTCATCATGACTTCAATGAGGAACCTGCGAAGGAAATATGGCAATCAGGCGAGAATTCCGCGGACAACTGCTGAAACGCGAGCTCATTAAAATAATGCAAAAGCCTTTGCAACGGAAGTCAATTTTAGTGCCCCCATTTTACCTCATTGAGTCATTTACCATAAGTCCCTCTTTGGCGGAAGTTTCCGTCCATCCACAAAAATTATGTTCTTTGTGGAAAGCTTCTATTTCCGCTTGATCGACTGCTCTGTGATTCAGATCGCACTGCAACGTTTAAAAAGCAACGTTTGTATGAGTGGATATTTTGGCGTGGAAGACATTTCAGCAAAAAGCTCACCTTGTTGGCCAAAAGCATGCAGGGAACGGGCCTTCCATCGGGCAGACTGCATTTCGAGTCGACGTCTTTCTTCCATTTGAGGCTGTTCACGAATGAGTTTTTGTTGGTCAAGTCGAACATTATGACGCAGCCGTGGGCATCTTTGTAGTACACTCTCGTCATCCAAGTAAATCTTTCCTGACCTGCAGCAAAACATTTCCCATTTTCAATCGGAATGTTGCAGTCTTTGCTTACACCCAATACTAATATAAAAGAAAGTATACTTTCTACTGAGACACAGAGTAAAACATTACACAGTATCGCTCAAAAGTATTTTGACAATACAAAATTTAATAGTTTTTTAGTTAATTATTTTACTGTAAGATTTTATGCTTTGTAATAATAATATATAATATATTAATTTGCAATACAAAAACAGTATAATAATATATATTAATACATAAAATAAAAAAACATACTATTTCTTAGGGATCTTCTACATTATACTTCGTATTGTATTATTTACTTATCAATACTATTAATAATATTTGTGGGTGTTCAGCAGTAAACAAAGTGATGTTCACCTGCAATGTCCCAAAGTTGCAATTTGACGGTTTGAAATTCGGACCATTTGAGCACTTTCAGAGCGAAATCAACTCCAACAGTTCCTTTGTAGTCTTTCTTGTAAGTATTCTCGACATATCTTTGGACGAACGATGTCTTCCCAACGGTCGGATCTCCTATTATTATCACTTTGAAGAGCTTTTCGGGGGCGACGACGGATTCTGAAAAAAGGAGAAAACTCACTCAACATATTTTTAATTATATTTTAGTGGAAAATTTTGGATAAATCGAACTGATGCATTGACAGAAAGACCGAAATTGATAGTTTTCGTGATAACTTTCCTTATTTTCCATTTATTTTCGTTCTTTGAAAGATTTTATTTGTCTTTTCCTCTGCTCGAGACACCCTTAAAATGGAATTAAAACAAAAATCTCTCCATCGTAGTCTTTAAAGGGTTAAAAAAAGAAGGAAAAAAGCTACCGACAACAAATTGTGCGCCATGACTTATGAAAAACCCTCGAAAAAGATGGACTTGGCGAAGCACAAACAATTGAAAAACGTTTGGGGTTGATAAAATCTCCCGCCAAGGGCTCATTTTCCTCCCTCTTAAAGCTGTAACCACTCACACGAACAAACTTACCGTAGTATTTTGAATATTTCTGCATTTTGCAAAAGGATTCCGTTTATTATTTTCGAATCAGAACCTCCCGGGCGACCACGACTCGTTCGAAACGGACATCATTCCAAATGTGAAACCGTCTCGAGACGTTAAGAAAAAACCAATTTAGTTGTAAATGGCCATGTCGTGGTGTGACATTCCTACCAACTGTACAAATGCTTCGGAACGAGTGAAAAATAATCTCCTCGATTATTCATAATCTCTGATCTGATGAGGTCAGACGATCGGTTGAAACATGTTTTCACATTGGCTCAGTTCGAAGAGAGACGTCAGCAAAGAGACGAATTCGTTTTCAATTGAAGAAAAACCGTTTAAAAACCCTCTCTGCTTTTGTTTTGACCCCTCATTAAAATTAGGTTTTTAATTTAATCGGGAAATTTAAATTTATATCGCATTTTTGCAGATGGTATCGAATTTACACTCAAAAAACAGTTTTTCAGCAAAAAATTAAGCCTTAAAAGCCTAAAATCAACGCCGTTCAAATCATAAATACAAAAAGTGACTCGAAAATGAATAAATGTTACACACAATCGAATAAACATTTAAGCAATCGCTGAATTAAAATATTACTAAATTTATTGAGCATTGAGAACAATAAATAACTACAGTTATCATTTTTTAATTGAATATTTAAAATTTTATGATATTAATAATTCACTAATTTAATTTTTAAAAAATAATTTGAATAAATTATCGAAATAATTCTAAGAAATAAAATAGTTTGAAAATGTAAAAGTGGACTTGGCCGGCAGAACAGTTCCGTTGAGAAAGAAAAACTGCCGCCAACACCACAGAAAATCTACATTGGCTGACTCAGCACTTTTACAGTTTACTTTTCGAAATATATACAATGAATTATATTGTTTCTGAAATGTTCGGAAAGCCCCCAAAAACTATCTCACAACCCCCACAGAATGTGTGTTTCTTTAAGAAGTGGAAAAGCACGAAAATGAATGTGTGTCTTCTGCTGCGAAGGGACAGAGGGAATACAACCCGGAAAAATCACCAAAAATTAAGTATTTCCAAAGCAGAAGCAATTCATCTGAGAGGAAAGTGTATAATAATCCAAACACAGCTAATCCAAAAGCCAATGAGTGCCACGTCATTGGGATTAAGTGCTTCGATAAGGTTACAACAGCAATCGGATGGTTGTTTAATGGGAGGAGAATTCGTCAGATGATGTAAGGAATACTGTATTTGTGACAAATACAGGAAAATGTTGTCCCAAAAGGGGGACAAAAGTTTCACTCTGGTTGGAATATGTCTCACCGGAATTATTTCGATTGCAAGACGATCACTAATTAACAAAGGCCATCAATTAATGTAAAAAGAAAGAGAGAAAGTGTGAGTGAAGGGGGTGGAAAGGGCGTAAGGGGTTGGAAATGGGAGGCGACTCGCGTCGTTCGAGGGGAAATCATCCCCTCTTTCGCCCTTTCGAAGCGACGTAGAGTTTCCATTAACTTCCGCGGGTTTTCCGTGATTTTCTTTCTGTGTCCGAAGAGCGGTGACTCCTCGGTTGTTCAACCTTTCCGTGATTGATGATGGCGTGTCTCCGCAGTGAGTGATTCCTTCAGGTGGGTGCCCGACGGAGTGCTGACTCAGCTGCAGCCGACACCCATCACCGCGATCTGTCTCACTTTCAGATGGAAAATGTTTTTGCCTCCCAATTGCTAAGTGATGTCACGCAGCCCCTGGAAGGTCTGCCGGAAGCGATAAGGATGCAGTTGGGGCCATTCAACCCCCAGGTGAGTTTTCACTCGAAAACTGACAAAATATTCATTTTCAAATCGAAACCGAATGAACATAACACCAAAAGTTATCTCACAAAAATGCGACAATTTTTCCTCTTTAATAATAGTATTAATATGTATTTTATGTATTTTTGTTATTTTTTATTATATTTAGTTTTTATTTTTTTTATTTATAGTTACTTTTTATTTCAATTATATAATTATTTAGTATAATAGTATTTTGAATATTTTTAATTTTATTTGTTGTAATATTTTGTCCAATGATTGAATTCGGGCGGAAAACTTTTCTGTGGAAAATTCTCAAAAAAACTTCATTTTTCCATTGTTTTTTAAATTTAATTGTGTAAAATCTCGCATTTTTTGGGTTCCTGAAAGTTAAGAATTTTCTAATCACCGCTGCCGTCGCTTCTTATTGTCATTTATAAGACAAAAAAATATCCTAAAATTGGTCAGCTTTAAAACAGAGTTAAATTTTCAAAGTCTTTCGCGCAACGCGTCCCATTTCCCCTATTTTATGCTGCTGCTGCTGTTGCTGCTGCCGCGACTCGTCAAGTTAAATTCCGTTAAGTTCCCCGTAAACGTCTCGACTTGTCATTGCTGACGAATTCGCTGTTGTAAAAGTCGTATTTTCTTTTGTCTCCGAATGAGATTTTTTTGTTTCTTTCTATGGAGAAAATACCGTTTGGTTTTCTGCTGATTTTTAAGTTTTTCTTTGATGAACTTTCGCTGTTGTATCTGTAGACTCGAATTTCTCTCTCCTCAAATCTTCTTTCATCGCATTAAGTTTTGTGTTTCTTTCTATAACTTTCCCGTATTTTCCTACATTTGATGACTTTCGATATATGCGGTTTTCAACATCCGTCTTTTTTCATAAGCAATTGGTCTCATTTTACACGGTTTCTACTGGAATCCATATGTGGAAAATTTACACAATGTGTTAATTGCCAAAATTATGTATGTTTTTATGTTAATTAGGTTACTTGAAAAGATTACCTGATTAATTAATTATAATTGGGTATTTTATGCGGTTTTAAACAGTTGGAGCACACATTAACCAGTTTTCCCTTCAGGTTCAGGACTCGAAAGCACTCAGCATCCACTCTCTCCACGCATCGGCCTTCAGACTCCGCTACGGTAACAACTACCCACGGTTCCCCGCCCACCTCATTCAGCACCTGCAGCCTCAGCTCTTCCCCACGACGGTGGATCAGCGACTCCACTTCACTTCCGGGGCCTTCCGTCCGTTCAGCGTCCCCTCCGCGCAGAACAAGCTCTTCCCCTCCGCCTTCGCCCCCCCGCTCAAGTCCGAACCCGCCCCCCACGACTCCGTTCAGGAGATCTCCCCGGGGAACTACGTGTCCAGCTATTATGGGAGCGAGACGGAGGACGAGTCCAGCTTCCAGAAGGAGGAGTTCTCCGGCAAGGAGCAGAGTTCCAAGCTGAGATCGACGCCCTCCCCGCCGCCCTCACTCAAGGAGGAGAAGCTCGAGGGGTGCAATGGGAAAGCGTCCGAGAGCATGGACGTGGAGTTCTCCGAGAACCGCGTCATAAGAAGTAATGAGACCGGTGTTGACAGCATAAGATGGAGTTGTCAGCTATCGCTTATCTTTCAGGAGGAAAACTGCCTTTGGATCCCACGAGTTGCCCCATTTGCGGAATCATGGTCCTCATAGGAGAAGCAGAGTCGCATTTTTTCAAAGAGTTGGAGAAACTCAACCACATAACCGCCATGACGAGGGAAAGAAAGTTTTTCTACGAGAAATACAACGAGGTTCAGTCGTGTTTCCCCGGGTTGTCGAGCGCGTGCATAGAGGAGAACGGACACGGGTCGGAGGGGATTCCTCGAGGGCGTTGGGAGGTGAGGTAAAAGCGAAAACTCTGTTGGGCGCCGCCCTGAATCAGCACTGAACGAGCCCTCACCGAGTGTTTGTGCATGTTCAGACCTACCAGAGGATCAAGTCGAATCGGCTCAGCCGGTTGAGGATCAAGAACAGGAAGAAGAAGAACGGCGACCCCGTGTGCCCCGTGTGCAGCGAGAAGATACAGGGAAGCGTCGAGGACATAAACCTTCACGTGGAGCACTGCCTGAAGAAGGTAGGCGCCCCTGGCCACGGGTGGTTCTGAACAGACTCATTCTGAACGGAGGTATTGTTTGATTAAAGCATTCCGATGAGGCGGACGAAGACGAGGACGAAAACATCGACGTGGAAGGAGATTCAGAGGTTTACGGCGAATACGAATGGACAGGTAGACATCTTATTCGAGCTACTACATTTCTAATCGGAGGTTTTGCAGGTACATACAGTACAATCACTAAGTGAAGCGTACTGAAGAGGAAGAGGCACCCTCGCTCACAAATCTTGTTTGAAATGGCCACAACATTTGGAAATTCTAGTTAACGCCTGTTAACGTCTGAAGAATTAGTTTAAACTAAATTTAGTTTTAATCACAAAACGCTAAAGAATATAAGTTAGTGTTAACACTAAAGTCAGTGTCAAAATGGCCGCTACACTGAAACGCACTCTCTGTATAATGTATAATTCCGATTCAGATTGTTCCTTTTTTCCCTGTTTTTTGTTTTTTTCAATCTTTCTTATTTTTTCTTTTTTGGTAAAACATTTAAAAACTCAAAATAATCATCTAAAAATAATAGCGATATGTTTAATGAAAATCTCCCGGTGGTCAAAATGACCATTTGGCCATTCTGTTGTTCATTTTAAAACAGTAAAGACAACAACGAGCGTTAAAAGATATTTCCTTTCCGGAAGAATCAGAGAGAACATTTACCCCTTCCAGAACAAGCAACCACTTAGTGATCTTACCGCGGAGGAAATTCGACCTAATTTCGAGCACTTAAATACAGTCGGGGTGCAGCAGCAGAGGAACATTCACTTCTGGTTGTGTTTCAGCGGGACTGCTGACGAGCGCAGCTTCCTCCAATCATCAGAACTGCGAAAAGGACGAGAGTCGAGAGGGAGATGACTCTTCTTGCGTGACTCCGGAGTCGGACACCAACATGGCGGAGGAGGACAGCGCCAAAGACAGGGCGGGGAGAGGCAGAGAGAAAAGCTTTTCCGTGAATCCGACGAACGAAGCCGACTTGAGTAAGTTCCCCGTGATGAAGTCGAGCAACAAAGTGTAATTCAGCAGTGCTTGTGACAGTGGTTTTGGTTGCTGCATTTGTCGTTGAAAAGAAGAGTTCCCGAGTGTAAATCAAATGATAATTCACAAAGTTTGTCTTTTTCCAAATTCACCTCTTCTCTTAATTCGCAATTTCCAGTTCTGATGAGAAAGGAAAAAGAGCAAACAACATAAATTCGTGAATTATTCAAAAGTGACAGCAAAACAAGAATGAAAGTAAGCACTCCAATAGAAAAAGTAGTACAGGAAAATCTGTCAAAAAAAGAAGCAGACATTTACGAAGAAGTAACGAAGTAATAAAACAGGGCAAAGGACGAGACTTTATTAGAAAGCCGGGGTTGAGGATATTACAAACAAGTATTAAATTAAACCCCAAACCTCGTTTACACCGGTCGAAAGGCTTTTGTCTTTGTCCAACTTCTAAAAAAGGGCCATTAACAGCTGCAATATTTTGTACCACCTCAACTTCCCTTCGAATGCCGGCCTGAAGAATGGAGAAGAGCCCTCGAAAATTAATAAATTTATTCGGGCATCGATGCTCACCAGAATCTCTTCGAAAGCCAATTTACGCTCTTTACTCTTCTACTTCACCTCTCGAAAATTGGACTCGTCTAAAAGAACATATTTATCATCGCGGAAGTTGATGAGATCCTCCAGGAAACGTCTACTGCTCTCGTTGTGGAGTTTTGTGAGGACGTGAGGCAAACTTTCTATGCCAGCGGTCGCCGCCAAATCGTCGTAATAATCCATCTGGAAGAAACAATTCTCTGTAAGCAGTTGTGCTGAGTTGGAGCTGAGCACTTGTCAGCACTCACCTGCAAGGGCCCCATTTTGTGGGAATCCCTCCAACTGAAACCCCTTTCCTGTCTTCTCTTCATTTCCTGCTTCTCGTCCTCGAGCATTTCCTCCTTTGAGGGCAATTTGAACTCCCCCGTCAACGAAGCGAGGAAAAACCTCGCCTGAAATATAATAATATAAGTATAATATAAAATATGAGCAATACAATAAATCTTTCTATTAATTGAAAACCTTCAAACGAGTGTAAAGCACATGTTAGCATTATTATCTTCACATTTGTTAATAATTTATTAAATATTGACGCATGTACATATTATTACGGCATGTATAATAATTTTTAATATATGTGTTACTATTAAAAGGGAAATTTTTTGGGGTTATTTCGTACCTGCAAGTCGAACATGGAAAATGCACACACATAAAAAGGGAGTCCTATGAAAGCGATGGTGGGAGATTCTATGGCCACCACGTGTTTGTACAGTGGGTGAACGTAATTATTGAGAATCTTTACGCCGCAGTCCTCCGAGAGGAACGGGAATTTGTATAAGTAGCCTGAAATGTTTCAGATAACAGTGTTTGGTCACTCGCTGATAACGGGGTAGAAAATGTCGGAGTTCGTTCCCTCACCGGTACAATAAAGAATGCAGTCGGCCTCAACGGAGGTTCCGTCCACGAAGAACACCTCCTTCGCCGATAATTCCTTCACGTCTGGTTTGAATGAAAAATTCTTGGGGAAACAGGTATCGATTTGATCAGAGCTGTGATGACTTAAATACACCTGTGAAAACGAAGGAGTTGAGCGTAAGAGATGGGAAGGTCGGCCATATTTGCTCGAAAGCTCACCCGTTTGCAGGAGGAAGTCAGGTCCAGGCCGATGTCCAGTCCTGAGGGTCCTGCCCCGATGACAACCACCGTCATCCCCTTGAAGAATTCAGGCACCCTGTAGTCATGGCTGTGCATTTGCAGGCCTTCGAAGACATCATGTCCCGGGGTTGCAGGTATGTTGGGAACTTCGTAATGGCTGAAAAAGAGGTTTGAACTTTTCTAACGGTTTTGGAGGTCATGAGTTGTATGTTAGTTCAAGCGGCAGAACAAAGCAGAGTGGAAATTTCATATCCACATTTGGAATTATGACAGAGAAGTTAGGGAGAAATAAGAGATGAATACTTACCCGTTGCAAATCAAAATGGCGTCGAAATTAACGTCGAATATTTTTCCTTCCCGCAGATTTTCAACCGTCATTGTCCAGCCTTTTCCATTTGGACGTACTTTTCTCACGACATGTCGGAACTGTAAAAAAAAAACACAAAAAGGGAAAAAACATTCCAAAAATAAAAGTACAACCATTGGAGGGACAATTTGTGCATTTACACAACCATTATTCTTCATAAATAATTAAAATTAATATTTGTGCATTTACACAATCATTATTCTGCATAAATAATTAAAATTAATAATTTGAGTATCCATTCTTTAATACACATTAAAACATCCGTAATAAAAACAAAAAAATTAACAGAACGTCAATGAAAAAAAGAAAATATTGTTTGCAAAAAAACCGTTTAAAAACGTTAGCCATTTCTTGGAAAAAGAGGGTCACAGAAACTTCGCGAACTTTCCGATTATCTCCGTATATTTAACTTATGAGAAGATACGTTTTTAAGAAATTCCGGGACGAAATGTTCCGAACATTCTTAGCTTTTGAGAAGAGCCATAAAAATGGCGGTTGGTCAGTCAATTGCATCTGAGCTTTGATTTTTTGTTTTGATTATTTTTCAATGAAATAAGTTCTGTTTGACATTCAAACAAATTTACTATTTTTACTGTTTCGTGGATTAATAAAACCTTTCTATTGCGTACGAATCCCTTTTCTTTTTAAACTTTGTTTCATTCGGCTTTTCTTTCCTATCATACTTATCACGACTGGATGTAATCAGCAAGTGTTCAATACTCTTTCATCAACAGTTATGTTGGCCAAAAAATAAATATACAGACAAAACCAGCAAAACTGTAAAAATCTAAAATTATCACTAAAACCTTTGGCGCCCCCTGAGGATTCAAATATTAATGGTGACTTTAAATTGTTTTCCTTTTCCATCTTTTATCGGTTCTTTGGATTAAAAGCAAACGATTTGGGAAATTATACTGCGGTCGGAGAAAACTGATTAGATTTTGCCGTACAGAAGTCTAAGTAAGGTTTTAGACGTGATAATAAAATTTCCTTTTATCGATGAAAGAGGCCTTCTTGTTTTATTGCATCTGGTAGTCGAAAGCAAAATCATTTTCCACTGTGTTAGGCGAACTGACTGCTAATACCCCAAATCTCGTGATTCTTTCTTTCTGAAAAGCCCGGGTGATAAGAGATTAAGATAAGCCATAATGCATCGACAAGTTGACTACCACCGACAAATTAACCAAACGTTTTATATATATTTCTATGCGTTTTCACATATTCACGTGTGGGTCTCCTCCTGAATTGCGCATTCTGCTGTTGTACCTGTATGTGCTGAGAAAGGCCGAAGGCTTCCGTGAACCGCCGCAAAAAGGAGAGGACATCCGCTGCGGGGATGTATGACCTGTCAGAAGGCTGCGTTATGGGAAAGCCCGGGTAGCCCATGATCTCCTTCGGCAAATTCGTTCTAAAAATAAACAAATCCTTGATGTCGATTCCGCTAATTACAACTCATTACCATGCGTTTGATCTTTAATTGTGTCCACACACCAGAAGGAACAACGGTCAATGAGGGCAGCACTCACTGCCTTATCTCTTACCCAGATTATGTATTCGTGACAAGAACAATGACTGCGGTCGAAAAGTTTTCCCTGCACCCGTAAAATACTCAAAAACTCTTCGTTTAATGTGAAAATGTTTTGTGTTCTTCTGAAGCTTTAGGAGTACAACCGGAAGATATAACTCTGGTTGCGGTTGGTTATATAACCATTCCTTATAAGCATGTCAGGTGCACGAATCGGTGAACATTACCTGAGGCTTCTGTACATGCTGGTGTGGATTGGCAATCCAAATTCATCAGTCCCCGTCCTCTCATCATACACCCAAGTCCCGCCGATTGTATCCGTTTGCTCGTAAACGACGAAGCTGAACGTGGAATTTTCTTTAAGGCGCCTACGGGAAATAACGATATTCTAAGCTGACAATAGGGAGAAAATCCGAAAGCGGAAATAAGTTGGTAACTCACCGCGCCGATGCGAGGCCAGCAGCGCCAGCGCCAATTACAGCCACGTTAATCACCATTCTTCCGCACTTCTCATCACACTGACAAGCGAGCAACTCTCGAGCGACACATTATCATCGGCCTCTTAATTATTTGATTCTGACCTCGTTCACAGTCTTCGATAAGTCTGCAAAGAGTCTATGAAAACTCCTCGAACCGTTTAATCGCTGCAATTGGCCCTTTCGCTTTTCATTCTGCAAAATTATGCCCTCATCACTCAGGATTACGCATACACTTCGGAGCCAATAAATATCCGTTTCTCGTCGTGAAGGATGGCGGAAGTTAAGGTTATCCTTCGGTGGTCCGTTATTACAATGCTAAATTTGACTAAAAGTGGCGAGTCGTCTGCTAAGTCACATTTTTTAGTGTTGGGGGACGTTCAAAAAGTGCTTGTTTACGTTTCTAATCGTTTGCAATGTAAACAATTTGAAATGCATCGATTGTTATCTTTACACGCAAAAACATGAAAGCCCCATATGGCACCAAAGGGGTTAAAAACCCGAAGAAATCAGAAATGGATGAGAGATTTATTGTACAACTACAACACCGCGCTCAACTCAGTTGGAGTTAAAAAGTCCCTAAATTGGCAACCCTGGAATGGTCAACCGCCAACTGCGCCCTCTGTAGTTTTTTGACCAATGAACAATTGTCATTTGTCACGATCATTTCCGAAAAATTCCGAGTTCAACCGAAGTATAAAAACAAAACAGTATCATTTTGTGGTCCTCTATTTTCATTTTTTTCATTTTTTTGCACACTCGCTTTGATTCTAAGTGAGCTCAAATACGACAATTACTTTCTTTTACTTTGCCCGCGGGCATTAAAAGTGACAAAACCATTGAAAAGTTTATAATAATAACTTATCTCGAAACAAACATTTCACTCGTTTTGCTTATGGATTTGTGGACTAGACACATGTAAATATTTTCACTTTTCCAATGTCTGGGTGTCTCTTCGGTTTGTATTCTCCATATTTTCACTGACATCTTTGTTTGCATTAGACGGACTTTGGGTTTATAGACGTCAAGTGAAAGGTCAAAATATTGAAAAATTCCGTGTTTTGAGTGTAGCAATAACAATGCGTTACAGAAGGAAGAGTACAAAAGTCGAGCGTATGAGATAGGAGACATTGATATAAACCTATTTCGTAAAATTTCTGCCGCAGAAAAAAATCCAGCTAAGTACAGAATCAACATTGCATACAGTGATACAGTTCGCGAATGTATATGAATACCCGTTATTATTTTTTATCATTTTCGAACAGACAGTGGCTGAACGTTACTCAATGCTTCCTTACGACATCTCACGCCTTCTCTAACACTCCATTTACCACATTTACGATTAATCGTGCACACGCAGTCCTGCACTTCCATACATCGAATTTTCTAGAAGAATCATTTGGCCCTAAATGCAATGGGTTCCCTCGCGCCATTAAACGAAATGACATGCGAACACCGCGGAAAATTGTGAAGGACTTCGACTATGTGATGATGTAATGAATAAAAAGCCTAAGTTTTAACAATAAATTTATTAAATTTGGATAATTCGTTAAAATGCGCATGACCTTTGGCAAATTCGCTTACGTAGCATGAATGGTCACAATTATATACCCCATCTTTTCTTAAAATCTACTTTCTCTGAGTATTTTCTCAACTAGATTCCGTTCCTTACGAATAACAATCTAAAATTCACAATCATCCTTGCGAAATTCAAAATATTTTCATCTCCAGTTGTGTGAAGTTGCCGAATTTTGAATTTCGCGCCTTTTTCTCTCATTGGACATTTCATTTTGAACCTTTTCGATTGTGCTTGCCTTATATTGGAGCGAATTTTACTTGATTTGGCCATAAAAGGCGTGAAATGGCACATTCTCTGTTTTACGAGTTACTGGTAATTCTATTGCAATTCACTCGAGAATGTATGGCGCACCAAAGAAGCACCGATGTTCTTCTTGAGCCGTTGGATCGTCGCCATTTTTCCAACTAAAATGTATTATAAGCATTGTTTTAATACTCGTACGAATAAATAGCAGTAACAAAAGTACCTCCGATGACTTTTCTTTAAAAGTCAAACGCTTGAGATTCTTCGGAACTCCTCGGAATTAATTCGAATAAGTCTTAGATAAAAACACTAGGACACTCCTATGTAGGAACAACAGTACCGCTGAACTTTACTTTATTAAAAAACCCTAATTCATTTAAAGCCTCTGTAGTCCGTCTAATTAACTCCTTCTTATGCCTCCAAATAGTCGAATCGATGACGCTATTCTGCCTGAACTCGACGCAGGACTTCTTCAGCGTCCGCACACAGTCCGCCCTGTAGTGCTGCAGCTGGGCGTCCTCCGTCTCGACAGCATAGGTGGTGCAGCTCTGCCCCAGGCAGGCGAGGGGGAAGTGGTTGTGCAGGGTGAGGGCCCTCTCCGGATTGTGGAAGCACTTCACGTACTGGTTGGGCTTCGTGTAGTTTACGGCCCTGTACACGTGTTGCAGCATGTGCATGTACTTGGGTATGTCTTTGAACCAGCCGTGTGCATGACTGAGGTCGTCCAAGAAGTACACGTTTCGGAAATTGTAACTCGCCCTCGTTTCGTTCTTCACTTTGAGGGCCTTCCCCAGGACGACCTTCATGAGATCCGTCCAGTTTTTGCTTTTGATGGGCATGATCACTTCGTCTATGTCCAGCAGAGCGACGTACTCGTAAGTGTAGAGGTTTTTGTAGAGGCAGTCGTTGTAGGGGATCAGTTCGTTCTGTCTCTTATAATTTACTCTTTTGGTTAGGTACAAATGCTGAAATCCCGGCAAGTTGGGCTGTCCTCCGGGCAGAGTGAGGGGCGTCACACTCACTTTTCCTTTGGCTTCGTAGTAATTGAGCACTTTGCTGATGTTCGGGTGAATCTGAAATAAATCCTTTGCTTGAAAGCCGTACTTTGTTTTGGCGATCCCTCGCCTCTGCAATTCGTACCTGGAGCTGATAAAAGAACACCTTATCGGCGCCCAATATGTGGAGGAGCTCTATCCACTCGACGAGGCGGACGGAGAGGTCCTCGTGGAGGAAGTCGAGGCCTTTTACGCACACTGCGAAGCCTTTCTTCCGTCCGTCCGCGGAGTGGTTGTAGATGACCCGGATGTTGTTGGTGGCGTTGTTGCAGGGCTTCTCCACGAGCGAAACACTGGCCGGAACCTGAACCGTGAACAGACAATGAGAAAATACTTAAATTACACAAGCGGTTTATTTACTTGCAATTTCCCGAGGAATCTCTCAGGTGGAGCGATTAATTACGTGAAAAAGGCGAATTCGTGCCGACTAAAGTTACACAATCATTATTAAATAGTAATCGTTTCCTATGAGAGCACGATTCGGATCAAAATTTTAAATATTTGCCTTGTTGTCGTTTTGTCTGGCTCGTAAACGCAAAATGGAAAATTATGTTATGCGCAATGGAAAATCCTTTGTCAAATTAAAAAGCAACACATTTATAAAAAATCGGTTATGAGTTTAATTTAATGAGCATTCGCTTCGACTGCTGAAAAAGCACACAGAGGCTTTAAAAAAAATAAGACTGTATTACTAGGGAAGAAGAAACAACATACTGTATGATACAAAGAATGTGTGTGCACTCTGTCTTTGTTACCTAAGATCTAAAGAACCACCGAACCGATTTAGACTGGACTTTTTCCAAAAGACGCGCATTTTTCCAAAGAAGGTTCTGCGCTATGTCTCATTCTTCGGAAGTAAGCAAAAGCTGATAAATCTCCAGAAAAACATGTCTGGGAATTTGTTCCCGTGGAGACCACTTTGAATACAAATGAGGCCAAGTTGATAATGAGTTGATAAACAAACAAAATGGATAGAAATTATTTAGTTTGGGTTCTGCGTTTGTAGTTTTATGAAAATTATGGGAAGAAAGCCCACTCTGTCGGGGTTGAGAAGAGCTGGGGAAGAAGAGATGGAGGTTTGAGTCGCCCACAGAGATTGCAAACCAAAGAGAAAACAACTTAGAAGGGAGAATAGTGAAGAAAGAAGGATATGGAAGAGAATTTGGATGGCTGAGCGACGAAAGAAAGAGATGGTTAACAGATGGAGAGAAAGAGGAGAAGCAACAGAAGACGACTTACAAAATGGCTGAATAAAGAAGAAACATTATTTTTGTAGTTAAGTGTAATGGGGTTATTGAGGTTCATTCGGTTTTTAGGAGATGTGTTATTGTATCTGTTATTAAGGTACAGAGGTAGATTGAAAATCCCAAGTGTTAGTGAGGGCGAAGGCCGAGCTACTCGGGGGTTGGAGCCCCCTAGTGATACAATAAAAATATATAATAAAAGAAAATTAAGAGGGGATCAAACTGTCGCCTCAGGTTTTGTGTGGAGGTAAGCAATCTTCCTGCAGGAGGAAAATAAAATGGAGGATAGTTTAAAGTTAAAGGTGTTATGTTAATGCGACGTAACATTTATCAATTGTTTACAACTTAATTATCAAAGTAAAGTAGCCAGTCACGGGGTGAAAACAACTTCATTCTTGAATGCATTTTTCTATAACTGTTGTTATCGTTTCATGTGGTTTGAACATCGTCTCGATTGCTCTTCCAGGAAGTGAATAATTAAGCGAGGCGCTTACTTTTCCTTTAAACTTGGACGGGATCTGACAGGCAATCAAGTAAGGCTGGTATATCCCCTGCTTGTAATTGCCCCATTTCCGGTACCAGATGTACTTGTACTCCAACGTCTTGACGAAGGCCGGCTCCTTGGCGTCCTCGAACCAGAACTGGCAGTAGGTCCTCACCGTGGGCTCTATCCTGTTGATCATGCCGAGTATCCTGACAGCGGGCCCTATTTTGCTGAACCTCCGGATGTCGTAGTAAGCCCCGTACAGCTGAAAGGAAAAGGGAACCTGAGACGCGCCTGCATTTGACCTGGATTTCCTGCGCGGTCACATTACTGCTAACTTTCATTGGGCTGAGGTTGAATGGAGGCAGATTTACGTACCTGAAAAGTTCCGTTTGAGGTCACCAATGTCTGCCAGTAAATGTTGTTAAATTCTAATTCGTATATGCTGGGGAATCGGGCGCAGGACTCGTTTTTGTAAAACATGGGCTGGTTTTTGGTTTTGTTCCAATATAAAATCGGTAAACTAGGTAAATTTCTTTGAATCTGAAAATAAATTGTCGTTATTGATTCATTAAAAAAAAGGTCTATTTGAAAAACACCACGAGAATATTAATTTTGGACCCGCTCAAGTGGTATTGAAAACGAATTCAGTGGATTGAAAGACATGGCCGAGGACAATGGATGCACCTGCGCCAACACTCCCATAAATCAGGCCTCCTTTGACGTCAATTAAACACTTTTCCTGTGAATTTGTCAATGGAAAACAAATTCTGGATTTTACCAAGTCAGGAGAATAAAGTAATTAACTGAGGAGGCTCATCTTCCTCAAGTGGCTCTTCACCGGAAGGAGATGGCCCACTGGTTTATTTTTCTAACAAATCGGTTCCCTTTGACGCAATCGGAAAGATTTACACGAATCATCTAACCAGGGATGAGCAACACGCGGCCCACGGGCCAATTTCGCCCCCCAAAGCATTCCTAAAATTTTATTTAAAAAACTTCTCCCATAAATATATTGTTATAACCAACTACAATTCTCTTTTATCCTTCTCCTTCTTCTTTTTTATTGTCGAAATTAATCTTTTAAACAAATTTCTTATTCAAAATTTCATTTTTATCTTTTTTTGCCTCTTCTTCTCTTTTTCTTTTTGTTTTTTTTTAGTTTATTATTACATTTCTCTGCTCTTTTATTGGTTTGTTTTTATTTTACAAATGAAATACTCATTTAATTTTATATTCTTTTTTATTTTTAAGTTTATTATTAATAAAGTTTTGTAAATAATTAACCCTTTGCGGTGGTATAAAATTTGAGGATGGGTATCTATTGGTCGGAATTAATTTGTTTGGAAAGAGCAGGGGTACATATACATAATATTCAGTAACATTTTGTAATATTTTAACAAGAGAGAATCTCTAATTACTGATAAATACAATTTATTAAATATTTGTTTAGATTAAATTTTGTTATCTCCAATTGTTATTAGTTGATGAAAAGGATTAATAGAAATTGAGGAAATGTTTAAACTGATATAGGAATGCATACAGTATAAGATTCGTATATATTCGTACAGTTCCTTGATGTGGTGGCTGAGAGCAGAAATACGACCGCAAAGGGTTAATAAGTGTCACTTTATGCGCAGACCACCTAAAAATTTCCAAATTTAAATTTGACCCGTTAACTAAAATGGTTTGCTCACCCCTAAAGCTTTTCTTTGGCAAAAACATCTCGTGGACCCGGAACTTATATTGAAAAGTGTCCTTCAAGAGTATGTGAGGCTCTGAAGAGGAAATGATGCACCTCTTCCAGCGCTGCCAGACACGAAATGAGTTGGTGAGGACATTGGCCGATTTCGAAAAGACTAATTTCGCTTTCAAACGATGCAGTCCTTTCCTGGGTTGCCCCATTCTAATGGTGTCGCACTTCCAATTGTGGCACCCGGAAATTTCGCAGCATTTCATTGCGGCATTCGCCTCCGGTCTGCTCAAATACGACTTGCATGCCCAAAATCCGCTTCTCTGACCCATTTATGCTCTCGAATGGATTCCCCCCTCTTCCTTTTGTTGTTTTTCCCTCCGGTGACAATGTTACTCCTTCGCGAATGTTTTCTTTGGAATATTCACGAGTTTTTGCGGGCCACTTAAAGTGAATGGTTGGTTTGAGCCTGTGGAGGGCAGCGTTTTCTAAAGAACTGTTGCCATGGGTTACCGGTTAAATGGGAGAGGAGAACAAGGCTAATCGAGCACCGAAATTCGTTCGAAAAGTCTGTAACACCTTCGATGAGCCGGTTCATTACCATACTGGTTTGAATTCCGACAGGGTTTGCCTGATCCACTTTCAAGATTAGTTATTCCTGGCAGGAGACGCGAGAATGAAAATCCCACAACTCACCCTACTAATGATCTTCTCGTCTGACTTTTCCGAGAATTTATCTACGTCGGGCTCCATATAAAACACACTATCTCTATTGGTGTTGTAAGGCGGTTGTTGGCCCGCGGACGAAAACTGACCCATTTTCGATGACAACATCCTAAAGTTGGCCGCCGATTCCTGGATTTTGATGAGCGACCTAACTGGGTTCCTTCCCAGATGCAAAAAAGCGACTAGTGTTAACGCCCAGATGACAAGGACAAACAGGAATCGACGAAACGTTCTCGACCGCCAAACTGGAACAGACAAACAATACAAAAGAGTTAATTCATTTGTTTGGAAATGGCATTGCGCGTTCGCTGCAGCCGACGACAGCCAAAACGAACAAATGCCAAAGCCAAACTTAACATCTCACAGAAAACTTTTTATTGATTCCAACTAATTTGCCTAATCTTTGATTGAAAATCGATTAAGCCAATTGCTTATTGTTTGCTATTGTTTATTGGGATTAAATGCCGCTGTATCGATGTATAAAATCAGGTGGTACGTCTTTCCTCTGTGAAAACCTGCTTATTGAATTCAATTGCCCCTCATTTGCTGCTCTCACAGGAGCAGAAGACAGTCACGAGGCAACGCACCAAACCTTGATCATTTGGCGGGACACTTCGACTGTAAGGACGACATTCCACTGAATAGACAGTCCGCGAATCTATTTTGCGACTTCCCCCGCCGATTAACGATAAAAATATTTTATTATGTTTACTGTATCAAGTGACCTATTATGCGTTCCCACTCGGGAAAAGAGCAAATAACGAAAGGGGGGCAAATGGCGACCTCAAGCGCAGTTCCCACTGCAATAAATCAAAAACCCAACCCGTTCAGAAGATGCGGAAATGACAGAACAACGATTTCCCCTCGGAAATAGAAGAAAAACTGACCATAGATACACAAATGGGCATAGTTAAGGTATCCTCTGGTTTTTATTCTCACTTTCCCCTCATAAATTCAAAGTTTACTACAAACAACTGTCTTTACGGGAGGGCAGCAAGAACTCCTACAACTTCAACATTTCCAAACTTCTTAGCCAGATACAGTGAAAGGGTTAAATTAACAGCAAATGTTGTGACGCCCCACATATCAACCTCTTGGGTTAAAACTTAATCGAATTTTACATATAAACGATGGCATAGATAAAGAAAAAAATGATGAATTTATTTTAAAAACTTATCAAAAGCAAGAATTAAAAATATTTATTTATTTGTTTCAGCGGCTTTAATGATAAGAGAATTCACCCAAGTAATAGAGTTTGTATATAAAAAGCACACTTTTAAATGCTTTCGCCCGAAATGGGGAAAAATTGTTTTATATAATATTATTATACTTATATACGCTTCGCGCTGCGATCCCAACCTCAAAAAAGTATAAAAATAAATTTTAACTATTGAAATATTAACCCTTTGTGCTCGTATGTCTACTCTCAGCCACCACAGTAAGTAACTATACGAATATATACGAATCTTATACTGTATGCATTCCTATATCAGTTTAAACTTTTCCTCAATTTCTATTAAACCTTTTTATCTAAATTGTATTTAGGAGTAATTAGAGATTCTCTCTTGTTAAAATATTTCTAAATATTAGTGAATATTATGTATATGTATCCCTGCTCTTTCCAAAGAAATTAATTCCGACCAATAGATACCCGTACCCAAATTTTATACGACCGAAAAGGGTTAAACCCAATCACTAAAAAAATAAATCTACTCCAAACAAAATTTACTGCATAAATTAGAAATTATCAATGAAGTAACTAAACTAATTAAAAATAGCTGTTTTATATTTAATTTTTATATTTTATTTTATATTATATTTTATTTTAATTCTTGTATTTTATGTTACGTTATTTTTATATTTAAAAATAGGAAATATAATAATTGTAAAAAAAATAACAGATAATATAAAAAGGCTTTATATTTCTTTACAGTTCTTTACAAAGAATTCGAACATAAATCGCGGACGGACATACGGACGTATCGTGGGATTTTTTATACATAGAATTATATATTCGAAGCTCATTAAGAGGGATTCAGAGATTCACTCCATCACCACTTTAACGAAATTGCTCATTTATAGAAGTCAGTCGAGTATAAATTTTTATAAGCAATTAAAACTTTCAAGTTTGCACTTTATGCAGTCAATAATTTTTAAATTATACACGCTCATTAACCGGAATTCGCCATGGACGATGAAAGCACCGCTTCATTGAGCCACTCAAGAGCATCCGCCCCTGCATCCGCCCCTGGACGACATCAATTAACCTCATATCGACCATCACACCGCCACGTATCTCCTCCCATCGATTGACCCCACCATCGTCCGATGACAGCAGCCCTCCATGAGTCAGTGGTGACACCATTCGCCTTGAGATCTCGATAATTGGCCCCACGGTGGCGCACCGAAGGGCTTAATCAGCGATGATTTATGAGCCCTCGAGTTCCGCTTTGCGATGATCCCCCGCCGGACTCGTGCCGGGTATCCATTGCACCGGTGATGGTACTTAATTGGTTCTTTCTGCATGAGGCGATGCGTCCTACGTGTAATTTTAATAAACAGTGTGCCATTACAAGGTCACCATGATGACTTTGGTAATTTGAGTTGCCCAGGGCCATTCCAAGGAACGACTAAGGCCAAGTTCACGAGTTCATTTTACTCCTCTGCCTTATCTACCTTTTGACTCTTCCATTCTCACCGATGTCATTAAATATTCACGAGGGGAATGGAGAGAAAACCAAAATGGCGACCCCCAGGGGCGTTGCATCTTTCTTCTTTTCTGCACAGAATGTTTGTCACCTCCCACGCGAATCGGCACCGGTAATTTATATAAAAAAAATTCGATCGTTCTTTGACTTGACAAAGGTTGACTCACAATGGAACCCACACGCGACTAATAATAATAAGAAAGAGCTATTTCTCTTAATGTGATGGCGCCTACGGTCACCGAATTCAAAAACAAATCGTCCCGGTCGAAATTCCACTTGAAAAACCAACATGATTTCTTTTGTTCCTCTTCGGCTTCGGACTGCTCATCGCCTTCGGGTTTGTTTTAATTATTCTTATATGTAATACAATTCAAAATACAAACATGGGAACTTCGCCTCCATATTGGGATACAATGAAAGCGGTTTGCGTAACCCCTAACGACAGAGGTGTTTATAAAATGCTATCATTTCGTGTGGAATAGTCATCATTTTATGATTTTAATGTCATTCGATCCGGAAAATTTTGAACTTTCCGATAAGAAAAGAATTTTAAAAATCGGTTGATCATCCAGGGCTGTGCAAACTTTCACTTTTTTTACTTTATTTGACTTTTCACTTTTTTCTAATATCCGACCTTCAAACTTGTATTACTCAAAACTGGCAATTCAGAAAAAGAAATGGCCACAGTAGTACAATCTCACACAGTTACTGTATCATATGAATTAATTCTGAACCATTCGGATTGATGGTTTTGAAGTTATAAGCAGTTTTTTAAAGAAACAAACAAAACGTCCCTGAAAACGACTGTAACGACTTTTCGTCAAAATTTCCGGTTTAATTCAAAAATTTTCCAGGTACGGCTCAGCTTATAATTGATTAAAGAATAATTCTTGAATACTTTCCCGGAAAAATACTTCAGATATCCCAATAAAGTCATTTTTGTGAGTGCTTATTAATACATCGAATGTCAAATTGGTTTGTGCGAATGAATTTTAATTTTTCTTTATTTTTCTCTTATTTTCTCTAATTTATAATGTATAATTTAATAAGCTCCTATTTCACCCCGGGGGTATTAGGGGATGAAAAATAATAAGTACAAATTAAATTTGTTTCGTTTGAGTTGTATTTTTTTTCTTTTTTTGTAGTTTTTTCTTTTTTGTATTTTTTTTAATTTTCCTTTGTAATAAATAAGCACCCGTAGATAAGTGCGAAAAGAGGGACTTTAAAAAAATTTTGTAAAATACGTAAAATAGACAATATACAGTAGCGCTCAAAAGTATTTTGACAATACAAAATTTCAAATAGTTTCTTAATTAATTATTTCATTGTGAGATTTTATTTTGTATTATTTAGTTATTATTATTAACATTTTTCTTAGTCTTCTGCTTTTTCTTTAATACTCATACTCAGTTCTGTTGTTAGTAACTCTTTGTTTCTTCTGTTATTTAACTAATATTATATTTACAAATGTGAACACTGTTGTACTGAAATAATACTCTTAATTTTATTAGAATTTTTTGTATTTTACATTGCATTTTTTATATTTTTTGCATTTACAGTATTATTTAATTTCGTGTTCATTGTATTTATAATTTATTTAATTTGTATTATTTTTATTTATACATCTTTTGTATTTGTATATTAAGTACATTTAATTATTTTTTGAATACTTCGGCAATTAAATACTTTAATATTTTAATGCTTTGTATGTAATGATTTCATGATTTAATAAATTAATTGTGGTATACTATTCTGTAATTCTCTTTGTTTCTTCTGTTATTTAATAATATTAAAAAAAAAAATATAAATTTGATGACTATTGTAATACATTTTAGTAAAAGCAATTGAAATTTCACTTTGTATGTAACTCTTACAGATGAAAAAGGAAAAATTTTGTATTGTTAAAGTACTTTTGAGCACTACTGTATATTATTATATTATTATTATTAAAAAAATAAATTGTATATTAAAAAATAACTGTATATTACTATATTATTAAAGTATATTACTGTATTTGTTTCTTCTGTTATTTAATAATATTAAAAAAATAAAAATGTGAGGATTATTGTAATACATTTTAATAAAAGCTAATGAAATTTCACTTTTATGTAACTCTTACTGATGAAAAAGGAAAAATTTTGTACTGTCAAACTATTTTTGAGCGCTACTGTATATTATTATATTATTATTATTAAAAAAATAAATAAACGGCGATCGATAAACAATTAGAACAAAAGATATGACTACACATTTTAAAATTAAACACAGTAAATAAAATAAAATTAAATAATATTGGACTGTCGTAGTATTAGCAGTTGTATTAAAAGAAAACCCAACTGTTATGAGTGGCGAAAAGCAGTTCGCCATAACAATTGTTAAAACCAAAATTCCTCCAACGGAATAACTGTGTTCCTGGAAGAGTAAAAGAAACCAAAGAAGTTCTTTCGACTCATAAAACTCAAACAGAACCACAATAACCCAGAAAGTAGGAGTGACATTACGCAAGCGACATCGGTCAAGGTATGCCCCTGCTATGCAAGGCTCACCGCATGGCATATGCCATACCCAGTCGGAATGCTCATCACTCCCCGTTAAGCCGAACTCACCTCCACTACTATTCATCCTTCATCACCTTCCGCCAAATTGATCCCACAAAAATATTATTCCCGATTAACGCATTGATTAACGCATTGCGTGGCGATCACGAGTGCTTTCGATTCAGGAAAGGGAGAATTTCAAAGCCCTAATAGTCTGACAGTAAAAGATAAGACAAGGAAAATAATCACGAAGGGATTATAATCACTTAAGGGATTATAATCCGGGTGATTTAGGCCACCCCGGGTTTTGGAAAAGCCTCTAAATTTTTATTTTAACCCTGACCTTCTCGCACTTCCAACATCCGATTGTGAAGATATCCGGCGTAACTTTCGAGGTCAGGTTGACCATTTACGGTTCCAGAAGAAGGCATTGAGGATGCCTTCAGGTCAAGGCACTTCAAGGACTCTCATTTCGGGGGGAAAATAAAATACAAATCTGTCTTCTGCTAATTCGAAAATCGTTCAGAAATGTCTCGCACTGCATCTGTTTACGTCAACAATGACTTGTCCTTTCTCTTTGTTCTCCGGGTCTTTGTTCTCTTGTATTTTATCATGTGTTTATAAAAAAATTATGAAGACTGCGAAAAAGGCCTCGAGCGATTTTCCCATTGACATTTTCACACATTAAAAATGTTTATTTCAGCAAAGTGTAGCTTTTGTAACATCATTTACTGATGGCAGCAGGAGCAATTCCCCATCGTAAATGGGTATTCATTAACCAGAGAGACAGTTTTTTAGTATTAGAAATTTTAAGGTCAGATACTGAAGAAGCAAGTGAAAGTTTGGACAGCCCTGGTACAATCCCTGATTAACCAATTTTTGAGATTCTTTGTGATAAGAAAACTGGGAATTTATAAAATCCTAAGGTTTAGACGAGTCTTCAGGAATGGCGAAATCGTCTCTGTCTTCGTGAAGGGGTTAAAAAACTATATTTTATGACTAAAAGCGCTACTGAGCAGAATGTTAAAGTTACAAATTATAAATATAATATAACTTAAGACAAATTTTAGATATTTAGAAGAAAGAAGAATTGATGAATAATTTTATAATTATACGTCAAATAAATAATAATGCGAACTTTATAAGTTCTATAAAGTTAATATATTCAAGTTGAGTTCGAAAATTATAAATTTTGATTTTATTTGTTACCTCTAAGGGCGACTCCGTCATCGTCTGACATTTTGAAAAAATCACTCCATTGAGTCTTTTCATTTGCTCTCCCTTTGAATCAAATTCTAAACAAAAGTCAACATTTAAATCGTAAATGTGCCAAACCGAATCAAAGTTTTATGACTGTTAGAGGCGACGACTCGAATCGGAAATGAAAATTACCAGTCAACATTAGCAAATAAAATTACGAGTCAAAGAGTAAATAAAGATAAGCGAAAACGGTTTGCGAATTTTTCTTTTCTTTCGGGGAGTCGTTAATCAAATTAAAAAAAAAAAAAAAAAATATTTTCTAGAAAGTCCACAAACAAAAAGCGTTAGAAATGGGAACTCCTAATCAAAGTGTGAGATTTTAATTGTTACCTTCGATAACCCAAAGGTCAGCAGACAACGTCTGACTTCATCTGACCGCCCCTTCTGCAAAACAACGAATACGCAATGGCGTGACCGTCGAAGGCCATTTCCACTTCACCTCAATCACCAAAGTTTCGACCACCAGGCTCTACCTGGAACGCTAACAGAACCACCTGGTTCCTCATTTGAAACATTCGACAAACAACCGCTTTCCTCACCTTTGCACACACCCCGGGCTCAAAGTTCCTCACAGAGGGAGTTTATCACCAACCGTTACAGTACGGTTATCTCCCCATTTCAACCCCCCAAAAAATAAGTATTTTCTACATGCAGTGGAATGTGGAAGTTACCGGTCATACAGTAAAAACCGGATTGATAGGGATTTTGATAGTTTACAGCTCCTGAATATTATAACAGTAATAAAAGTAATGTAAATTAACCCTTTGCGGTCGTATAAATTTGGACATGGGTATCTATTGGTCGGAATTAACCCTTTGCGGTCGTATAAAATTTGGACATGGGTATCTATTGGTCGGAATTAATTTCTTTGGAAAGAGCAGGGATACATATACATAATATTCACTAATATTTTGTAATATTTTAACAAGGGAGAATCTCTAATTACTGATAAATACAATTTATAAAATGGCGACACCTCTTGCACAACTTTTGTTTAGATAAAATTTTATCTGCCAATCGATGGAGCATCGTATTAGTTCTTTGGGAAAGTTTAAACTGATATAGGAATGCATACAGTATAAGATTCGTATATATTCGTATAGTTCCTTGCTGTGGTGGCTGAGAGCAGAAATACGACCTCTAAGGCTTAATATAAAAATAAAATGACATAATATAATGTTTACTGACGTGGAAGTGGGGCGAACCGGTAACACTGGACAGCTTCAGATTTAATTTCGACTGTCGAAGAGGTGATTCGATGTACGTATGTGGATCCGTCTGTTGTATATTTGTCTTTATGAAGTTCCCCTACTGAATCATCATTTGTTCCTTGTACAAGAAACCTTGTACTCTTACTCACCGAAACTAACAACATTCAGGGAAGCCTCATTACACCACAAAGTGTGATCATTTTCGTGGTCCATAAAGAGCGGAATGAGTCGGGCATTCCCCCTTTATTGGCGGCACTCCTTAAATAAGTACATAACGGGCAGAGGTGTAATACACGCGGTGAGTGTAAGTGAGAGCAGGAGAAAAGCCGAAGAAAGGCGAAGATGGTTTTGTCTGCGGTCAAAGACAGAGTGAGTCGTCTGTCGTTGTCATAACAGGACATAGTTGTCTTTATTGCGAGTGACCGGAGCGGAGAGAGTGGAGAATGACACGACCATAAACAGAGGTTTCTCATAAATAATGGCGGGCGTTTGCTTCTGCTTTCTTCTCTGTGACTTTCCTAATGCATCGTTTATTATCGAATGCCCATAGTAATGACCGAGAAGAGCAATAATTGCTAAAATCAAAGGGGGAAACGGAACGGATAATGATGCGATATTGTCATCGATTTTTTTAAACGGATAATGCGAAAAAGTCGTTAATCAGTGGAAAAAGCGGCCGGCCAACAGGTTGAAGAAGGGAAGATGAAGGAGAGAAATCCTGTGGGATTGAACACACCCTCATAACGGGTTTCAACTTTCAACATATGGGATCAGCAGTGACGTATCGAGACGAAACAGACGCGACGCCGGAAATTCCTTTCCTGTGAAAATGGGAGTATTTCGAGGGCGTAAATATTACACTTTATTCAAATGTTAAAGTAAATAGCCCATGGGGAATTTTTGGTGGTGTTTTCGGAGTGTCAGGTGCGATTAGAAGGGGTGAATCATGGGAGGCCTCGACACGGAATGATGTGAAGATTATCCAATGATTTATCATCACTTCGCTCATCTTCACTTTCAATGTCAATTGCACAAAAAATAATTAATCGCGATGGACCCATTTTTTGGAAGGCTGAAGAGCGTAACGCTTTTTAATTTCTCCTTCGTGTGAAAATTATTATCTCCAGTCATTATCTCCGCCGCATTCGCTCCCAAAACATTTGCGAGGGTGAGACTCTGAAGAAACGAGTGCCAAGTGCAACCACTTGCCCTCATTTTTGCTTTTTCCACAAAAAGGAATATATACAAAGAGGGAATCGTCTGTCCCTCCAATGGCTGCCAAATCACCCAAAGCGGAAGGTACAACTTTCGCAAAGACTGTTCTCAACTCCAATAAAAACTCCTTTTGAAAAAGACGGATCGAATAATCAGTGAATTTAAGCACATTTTCACACTAAAACGACACATGAAAGGAGACTTGAAAACTCTTGGAGAGATTCCAACAAGAAATATAACCATTTCACAACAAAAATTTAACTATAACAGTGTTAAAATACAGAGCAGCAAATCATAAATCATTAAAAAAAGTTATAAAATAAAACCTATACGTTTATACTTACATAAACAACTTATAAATATACAAATAAAATATTTAACAATAGAATCTAACAAACAAAATTGATGTAAAAAGTTATAAAAAATAAACCCTGCACAAATAATTTATAAATTAACAAATAAAAATAAATAAATAATAAAGCAAATAAATTATTAACATTCTTCCAAAGTGACAATGAGTCTGATGACGTTGTAGCTCGTGTCTTCACTAAAGTGTAACTTATCAATATAAAATATACATAAGTGTAATTATGAGAATGTCGGGTATAACGTAAGACAGTCTTTAACCCTTTGCGAGTAGTGGTTCCTGTAGTGGCCACGTATTTGCAGCAGCTGGCATGTATATACGTATCATACTTTGTAAAATTTTTAATATGTTATGTTTATATTATTTTAGGTTTATGATTATTTTGAGTTATGTTTATTACAGCTTATAAAATATTGAAATAAAAGTAGGAAAGTAATTTATACACATTGAAGAGTAAAGAAAAAGTGAACGACACTTTATGTATCTTTATGTATTTACCTCATAAAGTTGAATCTTGCAATGCTCCTCCCCTCTCTCTATTACCAGAAACAATCGAACGTATATTATTAAATAAAGCAAGAAAAATCATTATCCGTATATATTTATACGTCATAGCCGCTGCAGTGTACAAGAGATCAACCGTATATATACGGCATATCTGCTTAACGGGTTAAATTTATACGCAGTGTAATTTTGAGACATGTGTGCCTTTTTCAATGGATGGGAACTTTTGATATTTCTTGTATAATTATACTCCGAACAATTTCACTAATTTTCAGCTTTTTATCGAAAACTTGAATGTCTAATTTGAGCGGAGTGTAAACGGCCCTCGTCGAAGACAAAGAACAAATTAATTAACAATAACTTGAGATGTTATTAACATCAGATAAAATCAGGAAATGTCCAAAGAGAATGAATAAAAGCATCATTAAAATATTTTTTTAAATGAAAAAATGATTTTGTGATTGAAATCCGTTCGAAAAATCCGAATTGAGAAACTATTGAATCCCCAAAATGATTTTCCATTTGCCGGAGAGAGAGAGAGAGAGAGTGAGAATGAGAGAGAGAAAAAAAAAAACTGGTTCCCCTTTGGTGAACTTTAAAAGAAACCGGGGGAAACTCCCGAAGAGCATTTACTCGTGTTGACTTAGTTACGCCACTGAGTTTTTTTCTAAATCGAAAAAAAATCCAGTCTCACACTGAGGCCCTACCTTTCCATTTAATTGCATAATTAACTGTAAATTTCTAAAGCATATTTCCCTGAATATTCCGAACCGATTAACCGAGTAAAAACGTGGGTTTTTCGACATCCTCCCGAGAGTCATTCGACCGTTTTCGGTCGAATCACCGAAAAAAAAACTATCAACGCAAAACAAAAATGAAAACAGACAAAGCCGGATTTAAAAACAGTCGAATTCATCCTACACGAAATGCTCGTGTCGCATTTTATAAAAAAAAATATAAATGCCAAATTCTTATAATTTGCATATTTCCCGTCTCCTTTTGAAAGGATTGCTGCCGACGCGTCACGTTTGCTGTCTTATAACCGAAAAACAAATGAGAGAACCTTACCCGATGTCATGGTAATCCTTTCTTTTGATTAGAGTCATCTGTTCCTCTTCTCCGTCTGTATGTGTGTGTGTGTGTGTGTGTCTCTTTCCTTTTTTGCCCCTCTGCCCTTCTCTACTAAGACACCGAAACTCCAACCATTGTCGACGACCGATCTGAAATTTTCATTTGGAAAATCTCCGTTAAAATACGGACGGACGTTCCCGAATTCATCACAAAAACAGTTTCCGATCACAGAGAAAATTATTTTAAAATGAGAAACACACTTGTAAACGGTTGTTCGATTCCGATCGGAGTGCAGAGCGCATTTAAAAGCCCGGTTTTGCTCCTAAAAAACTATAACTAAATATATCTATCCATAACTATCTATATCTATCACTAAACGAAACACTTATCAAGTGCAAACGCTTGTGGCAACTGCACACGAGAACCTACGTTTCTACCTGTTCCATTGGTAAATTCATCTTCGAACCTACTTAATTGACTGAAACATGTAATTACTTACCTGTTATGCGGTCGATGTTATTGTGCTTCAACAAAAAAAACCCAATGGGGTCTATAACCACAGTCAGCGCGATGGAATCGTCCGTACAAGTTTTCTTTAAATAATCAACTTTGATTTGGTCGTTTATTCCGTTGCCACCATTAAAATTAGTTATTTCATTAGTGAACGAATCAAAGTGGGGTCGCTCGCCTCGACCGGGGTGAATCACTGGCCCGGGTTTCGGCTCGGGGCCCGGGGGGGCCCGAGGGGCCCTCGTTCGGGATTCGCCCCGGATTCCGCCTTCGTTCGGGACCTGGAAGGAAAACAATAAAAGAACGAACATTAAAGCAAAATGGAAGGCCTTGGTCGAACTATGACTAAACACTGATAAATGAAATGATGAGAACACAAAGAAAACGTTCTTTAGTAATTTAGAAAAACGTGTAAATTTTACACTTTAAAAAGACAACCGAAAAACTACTGAACACAACAAACAATTTTATTTTATAATTTAAATTAATTATAATAAATACGAGACATTTCAAAAATAAAATCTGTCATATTCGCTCACATTAAATATATATTGTGGATCAATATATAATAAGCAACAACACTGAAAAACATAGATTGCCAATTTTTCAGTTGATATCATCTAAAATTTTTTATAATAAAATACTATAATAAATACCCAGCTAAATATAATAATATGTATTCCGTATTATACAGCATTAATACATAAATAAATCAATAAATACCTAAATAAATATAACTTATATAAATAAAAAATACTACCTAACACTCTAAAAATATAATCAAAAATACAACAAACGTACTAAATGTAATTTAAAATCATACTAAATACAATCAAACATACTAAATTAAAAAAATAATATATATTTTGTATAAAATACATCAAAAATATAATAAATAAAAAAATACATACATATAATACATCTAAAAAATACATCAAAACTTACTATCAAAACCAAAAAAATTACTATAAATATACTCGTGTTAGATGCTTATAAAAAAAATATAAAAATATTATAAATTAAATAAGTACAAGGTGTAAAAATACAATAAATTGAGAAAAAAATTATAAATGTATTGTATTTTTTATTATTAAATTTAAATTTATTTAATGGTTTCCCCACTCATGAGAGTTAATAAATTTTAAATATATTTTGCTACAAA
>JAQIBA010000099.1:82986-230254 GCA_028293925.1 Brueelia nebulosa | reverse complement strand
TATCACTACAATGCAATCCCTCAGAGTTTTCCTCAAAAAGGAAATACAACGAAATGAATGAAATAATTGTAAAATTGCCATGAGAAATGCACAAGAGTAAACAAAATAAAACTGAAATTGTTCTCCGACGACGTCATAACGTCGCGCTTCGCTTAAGCCAAATTTTACAATATTTTTCACTGAGAGGAGATTTCTCGGATTACTCCTCCAATTAAAGATCTTAATTAAGTCCTAATTTAAATTCCGAATTAAATAAGCCAATGATTTTCGGTATGGCAGAGAGATACAGAAGAGAATAAAGATTTGTGAGGTTTCCCAACAGCAAAGCAACGCCTCAAAGTCACAGATATTCCGTTTGTGGCGATAATTAGTCGAACATCGATTTTAAATATCCGTAAAGTATAATAAAAACAAATCCTTGACAATTTGGGTGCGGAAGATCAGGTAGCCATTTTGCATGTATAATTTCCGAAAGAATTAATTTCGTTGCGTGCACGCGATATTTTTTCCCTATTAATGGATTCCCCCATTTTTAGTTACAAAAAATACAATCGACGGTGAGAAAATAAAACCAATGCAATTCAGAAATAAGTATAAATAAATATACTTATCGTTATAACATTCAAATATCGTATTAATTTGTTATAATAAATAAAAATTTCTAATTATAAATTAATTCCTATTATTCGTTTCTTATTAAAAATTATTATAAGTTTCTTTAAAAAATTAAAGAAATATACAGTAGCGCTCAAAAGTATTTTGACAATACAAAATTTAATAGTTTTTCAGTTATTTTACTATAAGATTTTATATATTATTTATTTATCAATACTATTAATAATATATAAAATAACAGAACATACAAAACATAACATTTATCTTAGTCTGCTTTTTCTTAATACTCTTAATTAGTTATATCATTACTAATAAAAACTCTGTCCCTTATGTTATATAATTATAATATATGTATTTATTTTCGCCCTTTTGGCAATAAATAGAGTTATATATCCTTTTCGGAGCATACAAACAGCAAAAACAGAGAAAAAAAGAAACAAAAACAGCCAAGAAAAAAAAATTAATACATAAAAAAATAAAAATAAAACGAAAGACAGAAATTTAAGTTTTGTTTCTTATGTTATTTAATTAATATTATAATTATAAATGTGTGAAGTATTTTGATTAAAAGCCAATGAAATTTCAATTTGTATATAACTCAATACAATTTTGTATTGTCAAAATACTCTTGAGCGCTACTGTATATATAATTATAATGAAAGTATAAATTAGTTCTTTTACTCATTTTGTTTTCTAATTTTTTGGCAGTAAATTTTCTTTAGATTTGATTTAGTTTTTTGAATGGTTTGGTTTAATTTTTTAATTAATTTTTACAATTACAAAAGTGAAAATTATGCTTTGACGGGAATTAGTATTTATGCTGAGTGCTGATATGCACATTCTCTGTTTCATCGCGTTGAAAAGAAAAGTAACGGAGAGTTGTGCAATTCTAAAAGAAACGAATTTAAGTTCTTTTAACGTTAAAAGCGATTAATGCTAATGAATGGAAAGAATAAATGGGTTTTCCGCTTTCGATAACTCCTGAAAAAAAATTTAATTAAATTTTATATTGCGCTCTTTTTGTAAAAATCTTATGCGTTTTATTTTGCAACTAATATTTTAGGAAATTTATTAAGATTGAATTTTATTTCTTAATTTTTTGCAAATGGCTCAAGTTCCACTAATTGGGACCGAAGGGTTGAGAACAGGATTTCATATACTTTGAGGTCTTCTTTGGTCTCTGACGCTAATAAAGATATTCCCAGTGGTTGGCTCATCCTCTCGGCAATTCGCCCCTCACCGCAATTACGCGTTTCTAAATAAAGCCCAAACATAACAATTACGAGCGAAACTCGATGCGATTCGGAACTCGAGTTCCGAGGAACAAGGCCATGAGGAGGTCTGTCTGGACTCCATAGCATGTAGATTATGTCGATCGCATGGCTGAGCTAATGCCATGTTGGATAAATACATAATAACCGGTTGATGAGAAAATGCCGATTTGGATCGACCAAAACTCGCATATACGAATCAATCAATTAAATTAATTTAACGCAATTAATAGTAATTACTTTATTTGACTTCATTTTTACATAAAATTATATGTACATTCCCAGCAGATGTTCTACTGTTTCACAACATTCAAATGCTCTCTACTCTTTTTGGGTTTTTATGTATTATAAAATTTTTATTTCTTTTCATCTTTCATCAGTAATTTGGTGTGTTTTCCCCTCCTTTTTCATAGTCTTTCTGTTCTAAATTTCTTCTTTTGCTTCTGTACGAATATTAACAACATAATACAAACTCGCAGATACAGTAGCGCTCAAAAGTATTTTTTGATAATACAAAATTTAATAGTTTCTTAGTTAATAATTTCACCACAATATTTTATTATACTTCTGTATTATTTAGTTATCAATACTATTAATAATATATTTGTCGCATTAAAATAACAAAATATACAAAACATAATATTCTTTTTAGTCTTCTGCTTTTTCTTGAATACTCTTACTTGGTTCTATTTATTAAAATAAACTCAATTAATTTATTAAATTAAACATTTATAAATGTTTAATGCATTGAAAGCCAATGAAATTTCACTTTGTAACTTTTTGATAGAAAACAAATAATTTTGTATTGTCAGAATACTTTTGTACTATTGTACATAATAAATTACTTATTATTTGATAGGTAAAATTAATACAGAAAAAAAAGAAAGGAAATATACATAACAAAACATTATAAATTTGCAATTGTAAATTTTGATTATTGGAATTTTATGTTTCTTTTTAGTTATTGTGATTTTGTCATACAATTTTTTGTTGTTAATGTAATTTTTCGTGCATCTTTACTTTTACATATTTCTTAGTTATCATAAAATTGCTGAAAGAATAAAAGGATTCAAAAAGGCCCTAAAAAGGAAATTAAGAGAAGAGGAAGAAGATGATATGGTGTGAGTTTGGGACCCAAAAAAGAAGAAGAATACAAATTACAAAAAGAGCAAGCAGAGCATGCAGAGTCGTGGGTGGTGAAGTATTGGTTAGGGGCGGCCAACCAATACGCCATGTTGATGAAATTTCTCCCCCTGGGGTTAAAAGGATTAATTTTAATTGTTACTGATGTTGGTTATTTAGCAATAATGTTGGGTATTTAGCATTGCAATCAGCTGATTGTAACGAATTTCTTCCTTTTCGTAGATTTGGTAATTTAATTGGCGGCAGAGTAAGCGAATCGGTGACAGTCGTTTCCCGAATGGGACAAATACAATGGGACAATACTCCGGCCATCCCTGCTGAAGCACTTCAGCACTGTTGATAAGACCTTCCCGTTTTCTTTTTAATCCACTACCCCCCGATTTATCATGGGTGCTTCTCATATACGTGATAAACATACTTTATGTCGTTTTCCTGTTGAACTCCCACGGGAACCCTCTCATCGCTGAAAAATGAATTCAACGATATCGTTTATTGAAATGATAACGGACATCAGCCTCAGATTTCTCACCTGACTTCTTTAAATCCTTTATTGACGTCCACATTGAAGAAAGCGTCGCACTCGAATTCCTTAAGGATTTCCGTTAAATACAACCGATAACAGAGATTAAGTTTGATTGCGTCTTCGTAGACTTTCGATCCGCCGATTATCCACGCAGTTTCTATCTCGTTTGCGTATTCTGGAGAATTTATTTTCTCAATGAGATCATCAAAACTTGAGCACACGACGGCACCTCTCAGTTTCCTGAAATTTAAACTCCAATTAAGGATCTACAAAAATGGCTGACCACATATAATAAATGCAAATTCTGTTTGGTTTCAGGCACACATCACTCATCAAAATGATTCTTGTATATAATAAGGGAACTGCTGTTATTTGTAATCTGGTGATTTAGTGGATAACAACAAAAAAAACTGTGTAATTTTGGTTTAAAAAAAAGTAAACGAAAAAACTGTATTGTCAAACTTCCTTTGTGTTACAGTTTACACATACTCAAAGTATCTTTAGTTATTTATTTAAAAAGTAACTTATCTCAAATTTACATACTCTTCAAATTTACATCTTCAAATGTATCTTTAAAATCTCTGTATGTGTCTGAATAAGATTAAAACAATCCCATTGGGGTAACTCAATAATGAGGGCACAAGATAAATTAATCCCTCACACTGATTTGCAAATACCCAACAGTTATCATTACAACAAAGATAAAATCTGTAAATCTGTTAAGGTCATCCAATAGTATTTTTTAGCATCTCAAAGTTTCACTTAAATACAATTGTTTAAATTTTGAAAGAACTGTTTTGAGCATTTACACAAACAATAAAACTGAGGTTTACCCATCAAATGATACATATTTTGAAACAAATTTTGTGTAAATAAAAGAAGTACAAATTTGAATATCAATTTAAGCTTTTTTAATAAGTCCATAACATTTTTTCTAATTTCTGTATAAAAAAAACTTGCTTAATTCAACTTTTAAAGGAAAAAAATACAATTTTTTGTACTTAATGAAATGGCATACATTGATATAAAGCTTTCAGTTAATAATTTGTGCTTTTTTTGATTAAATTCAAAACAAATTAATTATTTTTCAGGCCAAACTTACAATGGCTGAGTTGAAAGAACAAAGTTCAATCTGTCTGGCAACGGTTTCCACTTCTCTGGAAGAGAATCCCAGGTTTTCCTGCCCATCACAACCGCGTTCTTCTTCTCAAGATTCTTCACTTCTTTCGTCATTTTTCCAAAATACTGCAATTCTTTTCTGAAATCATTTTTCAGGCTGTATTTCTCGAAGACATAAGCTTAAGATGTTAACGATCACCCACCTCAGAGACCAAGGCAAATCTCCTTTGTATCCGATCCCATTATTTTTGCATCTGGCAGCGATCAAATTAAACTGGATCCCCATGGATGACAGTTTTTTTTACCTCCTTTTCAACTCAAAACAACTGCAACGATTTTGAATAACTACTTTTTGTCTAACTTTACCTCCGAAAACTCCACCTGTTGAATTAATCCAAATTAAATTTGATTGTCGTCATGAATTGCATGTTTAGCTTATGTAGACTTTGTGGCTTTTGTTGTTGTTGTATTTCACATTGCGAAAAAGTGCGGGAAACCGTTTGAAGGGAGCAATTTTCGCGGGAAATATGAGAAATTCTGTCAAAATAATACCTGAGTTGACTAAGATTCCCTAAAATATTGACTTGGTAAGTTTGAAATACATTTCGAAAGTATTTAACCCGTTAACGTTTTTTGAAGGTGAAATTTCACTCTTTTTTCAAGTTTCAAAACCGTTATTTTTATATTTTTAAAATCAATGCGTGTCTAACTCATTTTTTATTGAGATTTCGTAACGGTAACGTAAGATAAAGTAACGATTTATCGTAGTGAAGTTATTTTTTTTGTATATCTTTCATTCATCATTTTCAAAAATAAGTACGGTTATTTATTTATTGAACCCGCAAGAATAAGCTTGTCATAATATTTTTATATTAATAATTAATTTCTCTCTTCTGTAAAAATTTTATGCTTAAATTTATAATTAATGTTGGTTTTAAATATTTAACTATTCTATTAGAGTTATTATAAATAAGCAGTTTGAATATTTCGCTTTATTAAATCTCAAGCTCACCTTAGGAGGGTGGAATCGACGCCATTTTATTTTAGCACCAGTTAATGGCGAATGAAATACATTTTTTATCTTACTGTCAATCTTTTAACAGCTAAGTCAGTAATAATCATTCAAAATGACATGCTATTAATGTTTGTATTCAATTTAAAAACTACAAATTGACTTTCGAATGAAAGGATCAGTTATTATCAGGTTTATAAAAAAGTATAAAATTCACTTTATTGTCCAACATGGAATTATATTTGAATAGAAAATCAACTAAAAATAAATTATCTAAGAACCACTTGAAAATAAATTATAAATTTTCTTCTAAATCATTAAAAACCCTGAAATTTAAAGCACAACTAATACCAAAATTCTAAAAAAGAAATACCAGCATCAATATTCTACTCCAGGGGTGAGCAAACTTTTCAATCAACGGACCATTTTAAATTTGAAAATTTTTTAATAACATTCATAAAATAACACCTAATAATAATTTACAAAAAAATTTATAATTAATAAAAATTACAATAAAAAATACAAAATAAAGACTTCGTATACAAATATTAATGCAAAATAAAAACAAAGAATAAGAGGAGAAAAATAAAAGAAGAAATACAGAAAGAGAAGAGAATTTTAATTAGTTTTATAACAATATAATATTTATTAGAGAAATTCGGTGAGAAAAATTAAAATGTGTTGCTCATCCCTGATCTAAACAAATATAATCATTAATAAATTATCAAAATTTCTAGAAAAAAAATGAAATCACGAAAATTGGGTTTAATGGCAGTACTTAAAAAGCAACCCAAACTCATTCCCTGCTATTCATGACTAGAAATTCAACAACGTCTTTCATAAGTTTTAATAAAACCGTTAATTATTATTCTTTCAACTGTCTACAATTATAAAATAAAAAATACATAAATAAAAACAAGAGTTTGATTTAAGCGAGATGATTTTTTACAGGAAATAAAACTGCTTCATTGTTTCTTAACTTGCTTTCCCTTACTATAATATTCTTATTTCATTTCTTCTCTTTATTTTTTTTTGTTGAGAAAACAATTTATTTACAAAAAGTCACCACTTCGTACTCAATCCACTTCAAAACTACTCAGATAAATTATTTTTCTTAAAGAGAAAGCTTAATAAAAACATCTAAAATTCTTTACGGCTTTCATATTACAATCGTCCCTCGATTTACACGGTATTTCCAGGAAAAGCCGGGTTTTATGGAAAAGAATGCGTTTTCTCATTCTGAAAACCGTGTAAAACGACAGATTTTTGAAAATTAATAAAATGGATATCAAAGAACCGTAAATATAACAATATTCTGTACAAAACCAATCAGAGAATGAATACAAATTCTCAACATTTCATTCACATCGACAAATACTGCAGAATGACGCGAAACTAACGGGAATTAAAATAATGTTTTCTTTGTTGAGATTCCAAATAGTGTAAAGCGAGTGTAAATCGAGGGACAAGTGCATTTCATGAGAGATCCTCAACTATTACAACTACTGCCTGAAGGTGTATAGCAAATCCGAATTCTCGAAATGATGGCGGTTTTCGACGTGTCTCAAGACGCGGCCCTCGAGGAGGTGAGACGCATACTGAACGGCTTCGGCCTCGCTCTTGGCGAGATGTTTCGTCTGGAGCCACGACACCAAAGTCCGACCTTTGAAGCAGCCTTTGTGCATTCGCAACCTCAGCCTGAAACGCGACAACACAACAGTGAAAATACAACGAAACACAACGGAGGGAATTCCCGAATTACCTCTTCGTTTTGGCAATTTCTTTTTCGCAGTCTCGCAAATGATGAGCGATGAACTGATGACAAACGTGAGTTGTTTCGAAGCCCAGTTCGTCAACGGGAGTGAGAACGACAGTGTCCGCACCGTAATAAAATATACGCCATCTGCAAAAATTTCAAAGTCACCACTTTAGCATCCACTCGGAATTGTCCAACTCTCTGAGCTGTAAATAAATAAATGCAGACCTGTTGATGAGGGAAACGATTAAGGTTCTTGAATCGAACCCGAAGACGGCGAAGGTCAAGCAAATCTGTCCAGTATTTAAGGCAACATTTAGAAAAAGAAGTTCAATGTAAATCCCGGAAATGGCGTCCTCGACCACCAGAGTCCAAATCGACAACATGAGATTCTAAAAGAAAAAGGTTTCCTCACGCAACAATTTTCCAAAAACAAAAAAATAAATAAAATATCCAAGACATTTACCACAAACATGGAAGTGAGCAGAAGCAGCAACAAGACGATGTGTCTGAGTATTTGCAGATCTTGTTGATCTTCGTCGATTTCCTCGTTGACGACTCCTTCCTTGTACTGCTTCAGAGTTTCTCCGCAGAGTTCCCTCTGAGAGTCTGTACAGCTGAACTTGGATGAACAGAAATCTTCTCCGCGATCGCAGTCCCTGAAAAAGTTAAAAACTTTGAACCTCTGACAATATCGAGATTTTTATACATTTATACTGAATATAACCTCTCTTCGTAATAAAAAAAAAGCACATAACAATTTTAACCCTTTAACTGTTTCATAAAAAAAATAAATAACAGGTTTTGGAAGTCTAAATAGGTGAAATTTCACCCCTAAACGCAGTCAGAGGGTTAAAAAAATACTTGAAACCGTATTCATTGTATTATTTCGATATAATCACCCGTTGTTCTCATTGTCGGAAACGATTTCCTCTATGTCAGTGAGTTCCCGATGTCGCGAACACTCTCCGATGTTCGTCTCCCTCACTTCGTGCAAATCTTTTGAGTTTATCTCCTCCACGAGTCCTATATACTTTGCGAACTTCCGCTGATACCGATGCTGCATGATCAGGCAGACGCTGGTTCCTGAAAATTTATTCCTCAAATATATTTCCTTGGCATGGGGGCAAGCACAAACACGTGGACACGTTCGTCTGCTCAGTAAAAACCCACGTGGTCAGATAGTTTGAGGAAATCGAAAGCACGTCTATGTTTGTATGAATAACTGCGCAGAACAATAATGCATCTGACTTTCGTTATTTATTTAATAATAAATAATATTTTATTACGCCCTCGAGCATTTAATTAATACATTAATTAAAGATACAATAATATTATAATATTATTTTATATATACATAATATTAAAGATATGATAATCAATAATACAATACAGCAGTTTGAGTGACCTCTAAAAAATTAACTGTCGGGTAAATAAAAATTAAAAACAAAATTATAATATAAATAAAGATTTTCGATATTTCGAAATCTCTGTCAATCAAAAATGCTTACCCGCGAAGGAAATCACCAACAACAGCAAAGTAACCACCGATTGAAAAACTCCATTTTTAAAATTCGGATTAACTAAAGAGTCGAATGGATGATCCGGAAAAGTGAAAAACACAATCGCAAGTAATACTATTGGAACCCTACAACAATACGCAATTACATAAAAAATCGGAGAAATGAAAACGTTCGCCAAGCCATACAACCCCACTCACCCCCAGGCCAGGCATACAAAGAAAGGCATGAGCTTAATTGCGTAGCACAGACTCCTAGACTGCAGTATGACCAACGTTACGGCGAGAATAACCGTCCAAAGTCTCGAACTGTACAATCCAAACGCTACAATGGATTGCTGAAGGTTCTCCAACCAAATGTGGTTTGCGTTGGCGAGTGGTCGCATCGCCACTCCGACACAAAGTGCCATCTACAATGAGAAACCAAGCGGTCAGCTATGAAACTATGATACTTTCGAGCGTGAGATGAACTACCTGACTGATGATCAAAAACCCTGTGATTTTATGAGGAATTTTACTGAAGGATTTATTCGCGATGAATAAAATGATCAACCAAACACCTAACGGAATCCCGATGATTCCTACGTTGAACTGAAACGATTCTAATTTTTCGAAATAATTATCCGTCGGTGTGAAATCCATGAAAATCATTTTCGTCGATATGTACATGAGGGGAGCGCTTAAGAAAGTGCACACGACCAAAGCAGTGGACATCTGAAATATGAAGAGACACTCGTCACATTTAATGGCGAAAGGGAAAACGCGCCTCAAAGGGGACTCACCGTTTCCATTTCTAAGTCGTATTGCATTGAAAGAACAAAGACCATGGGCGCAGTGGGAAACGTTCCGTACATAAAACCAAACGAACTCAGGTCGAGAGTGTCGCTCGCATTTTTTCCCGGTTGCAATAAACTCACCACCTCTCTCGTGACTAATGGCAACACCAATCTGCAATAACAATTAAAATACCACTCGAATAGGTTCACCAGAATTGCTATAAGGCCGAAACTTTGTTAAATTCTTCAGAATAATTAATTATAAAAGCATAATGACGATCCCATGCTGGGAAAGGTTCAAAGCTAACGGTAAACTGCTTACAATTTTGTTATGATTAATATTCCAGGTGTGAGAAAAGCATTGCCTTTTAGTTTGTGCATTGTTTCGACCATTCGAAGACCGAGCACGAAAAGAGCCGTCGTTGAGAAGACAGTTGCGAACGCCTGAAATGATTCGAGAAAGTTAATGAAAGTTTGACTAAGTGAAAGCTCAAAATGAGTCACCGATACCTTCAAAATAATTCCGACGAATCCGATGTAACGATACACGAAATTCCCGCATATTCCGAGAACAGTCATCAGCATGACGGGATTTGCGACGATGTTCAAAAACACTCTCCCACACAGTTTGGCTCCGGATATTCTCGGGGGAATGTTGTCCCCCGAAGGCTTTTGTCCACTCTGAATGGATGTCGGTTCCTCTGAACGACCACCGCCATTTTGACTTTCCAAAATCCCTTCAAGCGAAAAATACGATAACCGTAACGTGTCAAGTATTGTTCGGCAAGGAATGAACAATCATGAGGTTTGATAAATGAAAGCACGCGGGAATTCGACCTCGAAATGCCCTTTCAATTGAAAGTAATGAAAACCGAAACGAACGCTTACCGTTTGCTTCGGATGAATCAACGGCCGTTCCATTTTCATCGGTTTCTTCTTTCGTCCTTTGAAATTTTCCTATTTCCAAAAGCACATAGGCAATCGGATTGAGGAAAGCGAGAGAAATGGGTGCCAGCAAATACACATACGACGGATAGTTGGGATGGTCTTTACCGTAAAGTGCACTCACTGAAACGTCCATTTTTTAAATTAATACAAAAAGTAATTGTTTTTTTGAACACAATGTGCACGGGTGCATTTCGCAGCGGAATTATTTCGGAGGTTTTTCGAACAAATTGACTTTTTCAGTTATATCTCGAATTAAATATTCGTATTTTTGAGGGGAGATTGACAATTTACCGTCTGTTATAGGCATTTTGACAATACAATTTGTACAAATAAAAGGCACAAATGTGTTTCTTTCCACAAAAGCGATACACAAAAAAATTTTCGCTACACTAATCCGAACAATTAAACTCTCCCGTGCATAAAGTGTTAATTCCACATAAAAAAAACACTCACAAATTGGATACCCCAATGCAAAATCATTGCTTTGAGTGCAAAATACGGCGTAAAGGCCGAGTTTTCCAAAGTGAATCGGTCGAATGAGGCATAGAATCACTATCAAAACTCCGACGAAGACAATGCTCTTTGAAAGTAAAATGCTCGCGAGGAATTTCCAGTTAACTGTGGAGATATCCAGCTGAGCCAGAGACAGGAATATGACCGAGGGGAGTGAGAATGTCCTGACGAAGACGTCGAGGCCCCTCGTCTCCCTCTGGGAGATGAGGTTCAACCTCCCTGCGGCGTACCTGAAATTCAGATGAGCCTTAATTGGAGCCAAAGTTGAAAGAACACGTCCTCAACTCACCCGCATAGTATGACGGAAAAGCATTCTATTAAAGCCGAATACAAATCTTCCAAATTGATTTCCTTTGCGACATTGTTGCGAAGTGATTCGGTGCCATTCATTTGATCTGAAACGAAGACAACAAATAAATAACAGAGGAAGAAGACAATGATTTTGGGTTAGACTCCGCTCGTGGAATAATAAAAATGAAAAGGAGGTGAAAAAATTCTTTATGCGCATTCCTGTAGGGGAATAATGGGGAAAATTTAACCAATGGAGAGCTAAAGGGTTGAGAAATTCCAGCGCCATTCATTTAATTAAATACTCCGAATTCCTTTCTTTAAATGCGAAACGGTAAATGCACCTCTAAGCAATTTTTTAAGGCTGAAGAAAATAATTATATTGCACTACTTTTTTAAAATCAAAATTAGCTTTGACAATGCAGAAAAATTAAAAAACAATTTTATTAATTTTTATTTGAACTTTGTGGACATTTTTAAGGTAAAAAGGTCCTCAAAATGATAAGATTAAACTCCATAATTTTTTAATTTTAACAGAGACATTGACACATCAAAGATGTATTTATCTTAAAATACTTTCTGTTAATCATTAATTTATTAACATTCATTAGCACCCCATTAATAAAGAAGTGAAAGTTTGCTTGATTTTAGCATGATCTGTCTGTTTGTTATAAATTATTATTGTGGGCTTTATTTATTGATACCTAAATACTTTCTTATTGTCTCTCTTATTTATTTATATTAATATTTATTAGTAATTTACTGATTTTAGTGTATTTATTTAATGACATGTCTTTTAATTTAAATGTTAATTTATTTACTTAATTTTATTTTAATCTTAACAAATGGTAGTCTGATTATTCTGATCAAATTGTATCCTTCTGGGTAACCCCTTTAATGAGTATTAAAGAAATATTATGGTATTGCAATTTTGGAATTTAACTGGCTTTTTTGAACACCTCAAAATAGCTCTGTGACATTGTTTGCTCATTTGAATTAAACATTATGGAATGCATAATTGATTAACCTTGAAATTTTCCTTTTCTGAAGTGAACATTACTTAAGAAATTTATAGCTGAGAGTTTGTAAGGTAATGCAGTCCAAATTTTAAAAAATCTCAACCCCTGGAACCAGCAACATGAGCTGAACTATGAAAATTTGAAAAAGATTCTGATAAGAATGTTATCATTGCTGACAACCCAATAATAAATCAAAAGATTTTGATAATCATTTTGACAGTTTAAGAAAATGCTTGTCTGTATGTTAAATTTACATGATTTGAAAAAAGTTTAAAAGAGCATGCTATATTTGTATTTCTTTGTCCTGTATATGTCAACGATCGTTTAGGTAATAACTGTCAATTGGGAAATAAAATTATTCAGGAAATGTGCCTTAATCCACGACCGAACTAACCTTCAACAGGAAATGCAAACCTCTGTAAAATTCTTGAACAATCAGACGTTTAATATTCACTGATTCATTCGGATTATACCTTATCACTACATTTAACAGAAACTGTACTTCATTAACGAATGATTACTCTTAATTAATTTTTTAACGCGCGCTGAAAATTACATACTTATTCATAAGTTGCACTTATTCAACAGATTAACTGATGTTCTGTACTGCCGATGATTTACCGCGAATCAATGAATTTCTGACCTTCCATCGACAAACGAATGAATACCAGAAAGAATGAAATACCGCTCCGCTGGAAGGTAACGTAAATGTGTTTAAAGCATGCGGTGTTGCGAAATCGTTTCTGCGTGCACGTCTGGCAACCCTGCTTTGCGGTGTTGCAAGATTTCCCCTTTTTCAAAATTCGCGCGTTTTTTAATGTATTCGTTTTTCGTTTGTTTTAATCGTTAATCTCACTATTAATCCGACATTACACAGGAAAATACTGGATTTTGAAGGGATTAAATTTTCTAGAAATTCTAGATTTTCTACAAAATAACTGAGAATGTTTTTTCACGTTTTTTATTATTTTAATTCAAACTTATTTTAACTTAGCTGAGTGGTCACATTAGTTTGTTTTATTCAGTTTTGTCCTGCAATTATTATCATAAAGAATATAGTTATTACTAAGAATTAAATTTCAAATCTTATTTGTTTTATTCAATTATTGTAGAAGAAAAGATTATAAGAATTATTATAAGAAGAATTAAATTATTAAATTATTATATTTATTATTACTAAGAAGTAAAAACCAGTGAGACTTTTAATAACGCACTTCAACTCAAGAGTTGATGCCAAAAGTCATTAAGAATCCATTTTTTAAAAGAAAAATTGGTGCAGAATACCCAATATTTTTGGGGACACAGAAAAATCTCATTCAAGAATTTCGCTAAGGAATCAAAAATAAAAAAAAAAATAGATAAAAATTGCATTATAATGGCTCTTATATTTAACAAACATTATTACACTGTCCATAATCTTATTTTAAAAATTTAATTGTCCGAATAAGTAAATTAAGAAAAAAAAAAATACATTAAACATATAAACTCTAAACAAAATGTTGAGATCAAAATGGCAAAAAAATCTAAACTCAGTCTTCGGTAACCATACAGTAAGCTTTTCGTTCCAAAAAAAAGCGATTTGTGCCGAAAAATAAAACAAAAAATCTTTTTTTGCATACAAAAAGGAGTTGAGAATGTTTCTATTTTACATTTTTTTTTTCTACGACAGACGAGTGTGAAAGTTTTCAAAGAAAAAAATGCGTGATTCAATTTACATCAGCGGTTCGTGGAAACCCTACGCCGCTTTCATATAAACCTCTAACAAAGCCATAGTTTATAAAAAGCTTAACGTTTGTATAAATTTATTTAAATCGTTACCTGGTTTTCAAACCCACAAGACATTTGGCTACGTTCGAAGGGCAGTTTTCGATATAATTGCGATGACACCATTCACTGCCTTATCAAACACATATTTATTTTATATAGAAAAAAAAAAAAGAAAAAAAATGTTTGAGGCTTTCGCAAATTTATGAATTTTCCCCGGTTGCCTTTTCTGAATTTCAAACGAGGAAAAATTTACCATTTGTCGAAATGTCCTTCGAATAAAAAAGACTGTATAAAGGCCTTAGCGTATTTTATACATTTCCTGTACATCTTTGCGATTATTTTAAATGCGACGCAAAAGTAAATAATAATGCGTTGTTTTGACTCAATTTAAAAAAACTATGCGTTTCTAAAACTTATATAAAACAAAATAATAATAATAATACAATACTTCGCTCATTGTTGGCGATTTTATTTAAATCGAAGTCATTGTATATAATGTTTGGTAACAATTATTCTAATTCGGGGGTGAGCAAACCTTTTTAATTAACGGGGCCAATTTAAATTTGGAAATTTTTTTTTTTGCGGGCCAAATGTAAAATGTCGCTTATTCTTAATTTACAAACTATTATTTATGATAAAGATTAAAATAAAATTTCGTATACAAACGAAATTATGCAAAATTCGTTTTTATTAAAATTAAAGATTAAAATACAATGATTTCGTATACAAACATATACGCAAAACACAAAAGTTCAGAAAACAAGAAGAAAATAAGAGAATAAGAGAACAAGAATAAAGAAAAAGGAGAGAATAATACAAATAAAAGACAAAAAGAAGAAAAAAAGATGAAAACTGTAGAAATGTAAAACTTTAATGAGAAAATGGGTATTGTTTTTTCGATAAAAATAAGAGAAGAAAAAGAGAAAATGGAGAGAAGAGAATACGAATAACAGAAAAAAGAGAAGAAGATAATTATAACTGGTTTTATAACAATACATTCTTGACAGAAATTCCCACAAATTTATAAAAAGGAGAGGCAGAAATTCACTTAGAGGAGTAAAATAGTAGAAATGTTTTGCGGGCCCACGTGTTGCTCATCCCCGTTTTAAACGATAATAAAATAAACATTTTGTGATCTCCTTCGGGAATAACTTAAAAGTGTTGCATTTTTGGCTTTGGGATGAATTCCTCATCGAACTTACAACGGTTTGCCTTTAATAATGGCCGGCTCGATAAGTCTTTATTTTGCAGAATTTATCAACAATTAAGTCTTTATAATGGGCAGTTTATAATCGCATTAAAATCGAAGAGATCTTAGATCTGAAGCCGACACATTACAACAGCAGACCATCAAACGATGACATCTCTTTCGTTAAATTTCGTTTTGTCTCCATTTCTTTTAAGGTACGACCAAAAACGCTGGGAAAATTACAGCGTTTCAAAATTCATAATTATCCGAAAGCCGAAAAATAATAAAAATTTCCCCAAAACAAACACACTTTCAAATACATTCACGATTTGATATGCTGCACAGTATCTTCAACTAAGTTTATTTTTTATTTATTTACTTATTTTTTTTTTTTTTCTGAAAGACTCTGTACGACTACAGTGCATCGAGAATTTACAGCCTTGTAATATAAAAGTATTTAAAGTTGCTTACAACTTGAGCTTATCCCTGGAAAACTCATCGTGATATATTAAATTATAAAATAAATTCGTGCGAATGAGCTCGCCACCCAAAATCTTTGGAATAACAATATCATTTTTTGAGATTTTCTGAGAAAAAATCAATCAATCCTCGTGCGATTCAAACATATTTTGTGCAATTGTTACAAATCAACACTTTCATTATTTTCTTCGTCGGAAAATATTTTAATTCTCATTTGTTTCAGGAGAAAATGTAAATAATTTCAATATGCGATACAATTCAACGTTACAATTATTCCGAGTTAGTTTTCTCATAAAATACTCAAGAAATAATTTTCGATCGGGGTTTTTAATCGTCATAAAATCATAATAATCGTAAAATTTCATAATTAAATCATGAAAATAATTATCATCATATAGCAAGACAGTTTGGAGACGGTTTTTGAAAATTTCTCAAATTCGGTTTATAAAAGTTATGAACCGAAAAAACCACAGAGTTACTCGACTCGCAATTACGTATCCTCGTCTTCGTTTAACAGTTATTTATATTATACTTTTCATACTCAGAATATAACACGCGGATCATTGAAGCATTCAAACTTTTTTTTTTTAAACAATGCATTTCATAAACAAAACGGAATTTTTCCAAACATTTTCGAACAACTGTGTTCGACTATAACACGTCGCGCCTCCGTCACTTTTGCTATTTTTTTTTTTTTATCTGACGTTAAACAATTCGAAACATCTTCAGTCTCGAGGAAATTCTAATTAACTAATTTCAATGACTGACATATAATCATATACGTTGAGTTAAACGTTGACCGGCGTTTAACTTTCTACTTTTGGTCCTTTTGACGACGATAAAAACTGTACACGCGGCTCAACCCTTTGGGAAAGAGTATTACAATACTTAAAAAATAATATGAGCAAAATAAAAAATACAATTCAATTATGAGAAAAACCATTTTCTCGCGGGATATAAAGGAACTATGCGTCGTTTGAACGTGAAAATTGTCATAAAATTAATCTCATCAAACACAAATGTGAACACTTCGTTTTACGAAACATCGATTGAATTTTTAGTCCGGTCAAATTCGATTGTTCACTGAAATTGTTCAGTTCAGAAAGAATTGGCGCGAGGTGAATCGTTACACTTTTCTCCAGATAATTTTTACGCTCTATAATTTTTGATTCAGCAAATTTTGCGATATAAATTCACAGTTTTTCTGAAAATGGCGAAAAACTCATATTTTGACCGTTGAACCCCCGTTAATTCTTATCGCAGCATCGGATCGATGTTATACAATTATACTCTAAACAATTTCACTCCTAATTTTTGAACTAATTTGACTGGACTATTTAAAACGAGTTTTGAAAGTCAAAATGAAAACAGGGCTGCTCGACCATTTTAGGATAGGTTAAGAACTTCTAACGCGATTTGAAGTCACGGAAAATCACAAAATCAGTTCCTTTTAAATTGGCAAAAACCCTGATTTAAAATAACCCTGTGAGAAAAATTAAAAAAAAATGGCAAAAGAGAACCGAATCTTTTAATTACAGAATAAAACTAAATGGGATTGGCTGTGGGTATGTGCGGTAGTTTCGACACGCGTCCCTGCGAATGCCGAGATATCATCGTCAACGTGTTCGATCGATCCTCTGATACCTGCACTCTCAGTTTGTTCAAATTGCTTATAGTGTTCGTTTTGGCCGGGGTGCGGAGCCCCGAGCTCGAATCCTGACCGCTCTCCCCCGAGACGTTCCCCGGCGGCTTCGGCAGCCTCCGCCGCAGCCAGGCGTGCCTCAGAGCCGTGTTCGGGTTCATCCTCACCTCGGGGTCCCACTCCAGGCACCGCTGGATGAAGTCCAGGAACAAGTGGTCGTCGCACCCCTTGAGCGCCTGTCGCAGCTCCTTCGAGCCCGGCGGCCCCCGGGTCTTGCCCAGGCGCGACAGTCCGCTCCTCAGCATGGTGGACCCGTCGGGGAGGACCGTGGCGGTGCAGTAGCGGGGGTAGCCCTTGGAGTTGATGAAGTCCTTGGCCCTCTTGGACTGCTCGAGGAGCTTGGGGGGCGGCATCCCCAGGAGCTCGATGATGCAGGCGAGCTGGTCGGCCTCGTCCTCGCCGGGCAGGAGGGGGAAGCCCGTGAGGAGCTCCGCGAGTATGCAGCCGAGGCTCCACATGTCGATGGCCATGCTGTACCTGGCGCCGAGGATGACTTCGGGAGCTCTGTAGAATCTGGACTGGATGTAGGAGTAGACTCTTTGGTTTTCATAACAACTCGAACCGAAGTCGATTACCTGAAGAAGAAACGGGCAAAAAGAAAAGGTGAAAACAAGCGCAGTGAGGCAGGTTTATATTGAAATTTTTCCAGTATCCCAGTATGGGCATTAGAAATAAGTTATAGAATTAACCCTTAACGGTCGTAAGTTACCTGTCAGGTGACAACAATACTTTGGCGCTGCTGTCGCACGTCACGTGGGAGGTGACAACGACCGAACCTATCAAAATTTTATGAAATACTTTTGAGTTAAGTATCAGTTACAGAACAATTCTTCACTGACATATCACTGTTTGTTGCAATTAATTTTCAGTATATTCAGCCCAAAAATGAATAAAGAAATTAATAGAATAGAGCTTCCTGGTAGGATTCCTTTTACAAATACCAATGGCCAAATTTTAGAAAATGTGCACCAGCCTATAGATTATTTCAAAAAATATATTACTAAAGAGCATATTGCAAAGAAAGAATTACAAATAAAAAATTATTTATATAAACAATTTTAAATAAAATTATAAATAACAGAAACCAGCTACGAACTAGTGGGAATCACGTAAGAAAAGCTAGCGACCGATAAGGGTTAATTTAAAAAAAAAGTCATCGCGAAATAAACCAATTAAAAAACCAAATAAATAAATATTTATGTTTTTGTTAAAAAAAAATGCCAACCTTAATTCCCGATCTGCCAGGCTGCTTCAAAAGAACATTTTCCGGTTTCATATCGCAGTGAATTATATTATTTTTATAAAGAGCATCCAAACACTGCAACAGTGAGTGAGAAAATTTTCTCACCAGTTGTAAGCTAAAACCCTGAAACATTACAAATGTTTTTATATAATCAGCAGAAAGGAGAAAATCTTCATCAACTGTTAGCCAAAAGCATAAAAATAAAAAAAATGACAAAGTTTAAAACTGCTTTTCACTTCCATTGAATTTGATTGACAGACTAATTAACTGTTAACACTTGATTATTATTAAGTTAGTATTAAATTAATCACATTCAAACTCTTTCATTTACCTGAAATTTATTTTTCTTAATTAATTCGTAGAGGTTGATGGAAAGGAGTTCGAACGTAATGCACGTGTGATTTCTAAAATTGAAATGATCTAATATGTGGATTATATTCATTGTGTTGTCCTTGTCTTGCTTTCTTAGGTGCTCTAAAATCCTTATTTCCTGAAACAAATGTCGATTACAATCGTATTTTCACAATAAACATTTAGAACAAATTATAAATATTTACAAAATAAATTATAATGTAAAACTTTTACATAAAAATTATATATTATTGTATTATTCATGCATAATTAAAGGATTTTGTAATTTTTCAAGTCTCTTCAATACATCCTCAAGTTATCATGTTACAAATGTTACATGAATTTATAAATTAGATATACTTTTCTTATCCTCTTCACAGTATTTTAGATCAACTCACAACCAATTAAAACACTCACCTCTTGTGCCTGCCTATGAAACCTCTTCTCATTCCTCACCATCTTTAAAGCTACATTTTCATTGTTCTTGTGGTCATAAGCTTTCACTACTTGTCCAAAACTTCCTTTTCCTATCACCTAAAACACAACAAATGCAATCAATTTATGAAATTTTTATGGTAACTTCAGACTATGACAACTTTATGAAAAATCAATGGTGAAGATATACCTCAATTCAGAAACACAAATCAACAGAATAAGAATCCACAATGGCCAGTTGGGAAGGATAAGGAAGTCAGAAAGGCAAAAGGATTACCAGGTCGGAAAAAAAACTCCACTTGAGGTTAAAATTGCTAAAACAATTAAAATTTAATTATTTAAAGTAATCAGAACTGTAAAAACAGTTGTTAATAAATAAACCAGTTCTTAATAATCACTTAAAAGACTAATCAACTGTATACTAATATATAAATCTGTTTATGTGTTCTCTTATAAGTTTGATTTGCATTATGTCTCATATTGTTCAGATAAGCAGAGCATATATTTTTATCATATTATATCTTTTTGCTCACAAATTACAAAAACTTGTATGAATATTCACACAATACAATAGTGAAAAAAAACTCACCTTAAGTACTTCAAATCTATATGCAATGTGGTCATGCACAACATGTAAATAAGATCCCTGCTCATTGTCATAGCCACAGTTATTGGGAGAGCCAATGATTCCAGGTCTCTTAATGCACTTGGCACCAATGAAATAAATGTGGGAGTAGTTGAAGATTTCCCTTTTCTCAAAAGGGGTCAGCTTTGAGGAGTACAACTCAATGACTTGCTCTGGGGTGGCAAACACAGAGGCTGGCTTGGATGAGGTGGTCTTACTGAGGGTTTGACCTTTTGTGGTTTCATTGCTTACAGGGATGTTAATTAAGGCTGAAGGGGTGAGGGTCGGGAGAAGAGAAGAAGGTGATTCTCGCTCGCCGTTGTTAACCCCAGAGAAGTGATTATGGTTGATGTGGCCATTGTGATTGTCTGGATTGTTAGTATCGATGGGAAGGCGGGATAAATAAATTTCGTTTTGAACAGAGCTGGAAGAATTCAAGTTGTTGATGAAAGGACGGTTTTGGGGTTGTGAAAGAGGCATATTTGGCAGGTGGACGTTGATAGAGACGTTAATGCCTGATCAATGCATTGACCACAGTCACCTCCATCACCACCTCGACTCGGGCCTTCCCATCAAGCATTGTCGTTAACAATGCACGAATTAAGAATGAATGCAGGAACAATTTTTCATTGTTCGTTCATGTCACACGGCGAGAAAATGCACGAATTAATTATTGAAGTGAACATCACTTTCTATAAACAAAACACATATTCGTTGAACCGAGTTTACTTTTATTTTCCTTCAGTTTTCGTTTTGCATCTTTTTTCCTAGCTCGATTTTTTCAACAGAAGAGACTATCACACTCAATAAAAAATAAATAAAGAAATGTTTTTGTTCAACTTTAAAAATAAATATGAAAGCTTTCCTACTAATGATACGAATCCGAGTCCCGTACACGATTCTATGACATCATTTTCTGCCATAGAGTAAATAAACATCGATAGCAGAAAAGAGACAAAGCAAACTGAATTTTATAAATTATTATCAATTAAAAATGATTTTATACTGATAAAATCCTCTTAAAAAACTCTTTTCAATATTGATACTGAAGAAACATCGTATTATTTTGAAAATATACGTGTGAATTCAGAAAATACTTTTACCTCCTGTCCTCAGATTATGAATTGGCTGACTAAGAATTAAAACCCAGGGGATGTGCTTTTTCAAATTTTTAAATTAAAATTGATTTCTTCTTCGTTAAAAGTTTAATAGTCCGATCAAATTAGACATTCAAGGTTACAGAAATTCCTAAAAAGCTGAAACTGAAATTGTTCAGAGTATAATTATAAAAATAAAACATCGATCCAGTGCTGGTAAAAGTGACGCGGGGTCAAAAGGTCAATATAATTAGTTTTTCGCCATTTTCACCGAAACGGTGAGTTCTGTCGTAAAATTAGTTCTGTCAAAAACTCTAGAGCCTAAAATTATCTTTAAAAAATGTACCAATACAGTTTTCCCTCAGAGCCATCGTTTCTGATATATAACTATTCAAAAAATTGCCGACAAAAAATGCTCAATTTTCAAGGCCCTGTAACTTTCTTTTGCATTGACCGATTTCGGCCAAATTGTGTAAGGTCACACAGCAACATTTGGGCTTTAAAATTAATCGTATTTGACTTTCCTAGCATCAGCACATCGGAAGCTGTGGGAGCTAACAGTTATAGAGGAAACCACTTTGGCGATTTTTGCCCATCTTTGAGGCCAAATTTCAAAATAATATCACCTGGGATTTACTTCTAATTTTGCTCATTGAAAGATCGCCTAATTTAATTTACAATTATTTGACACTGAAATTAATATATATTTTATAATTTTATATTCTGAGCAATTTCATAAAGTTTCAGCTTCTAAGAAACTTACGTAACTTCACCCGTTATTTTAAACTAATTTAATTGGACTATTAAATGTACTATTTTGTTTAACATTACAGGAACGCTAAATCAAAAAAAATTCATTTATAAAATTTTCTAAAAAAATTTTAATTATAAATATTGGGTTTACTGTTTTCATTACAAAATAAAATTTCTTAGTTTATACAAAATCGAAAATTTCCTATTCACTGATGTGATTTAACAGTTTTGATTGTCAATTTATGATTCAGTTTAAAAATTATTAAACAACAGAATCACTTAAAACCGATCACAAATTTGTTACAATGTGCGTTTCTTCGAATAAAATCGTAGTGAGAGAGTAAAATAATGAGATCTCAAAACATAAATGAGAATATACGGATCTTTGAATTATTCCCGATTGCAACACTGAATCTTAAATTAAAATAACTTTTTGTGAATATTTTAGGAAGACAGAAAATTCTACTGCAGTCGAACCTGCGACTTCCAAAAATCACTTTCTAAAAAATCGGTCATTTTCCCACTTAAAAATCATAAATAATGTTGTTTCTTTTTCACGTTGGAGACGGCCGATGTGTTTAAATGATTTTTGCCCGACCAAACTCCGTCTTTCAGTACTGTTGAGAGATCTTCTGGAACAAAAATTTAATATTTTAAAGTTTCCACATATAAGCTTGTATAATAATTAGATTAAAAAATTAGATTTAAATTAAGAGATTATATTTAAAAAATTAGATTGTTTTTCTGGCTTCACCCTTTTTACATTTTTATGGAAACAGTCCTTTTGACTTATATGACCGAATGGATTCGAAAGCGTTCGCGTAAATTTAAAATTTTGCCCAAAGGTAATAAAGAATTTCAAACTGAAGTTATTCTAATATTAGAATAACCCTTTATTTAAAAATTAAAATGGACTAAAATCACCAAATACGTTTGTGAATATAGGAATAAAAGAGCGGGCCACATTCAACACCTTCACGGGCCGTAGGTTGGTCATCACTGATTTAGACAGTTAAATAAAGGGAAAAACCTACTTTTGTCCTGTTGCATACTGGCAGCTACTGCATCTAAGTCGACCCCTATTGTTCCATTCCAAGCATTTTTATCAACCTGAAAATGAATGCACCGGATTAAGAACTTAACTCTCCACGAGGCGGAATACAATTCAATACAAAATTACTTGTAATGTCGCGCTCCTGACTCCCGCCGATTTGGTTTCCGTCCCGGCCCAAACGGACGCGTTGTCCGAACCGTTGACGACGTTCCGAGGGACCGTAACGCTCGCGTGTCTCTTCACCCGAGGAGGAGCTGTCGGCTCTTTCACCAGGAAATCGTCCTTGGAATACTCCGACATGTTTAATCTCGGTTTGGCCGTTCCAAAAACCCCTGGAAAGAATTGCGAAAATACCCGTGTAATTCGAGTGCTGACGCAGTAAGCGATTAAACAAAGTAATCGCCTCACCGTAATTACACAATTCGGTCGTCTTCTGCTCCTCCATTCCCTTCTGCTCGTTGTGAGATGTTTGGCTCGGTTTTCCCAAGCGAACCCTCACCGGTTCCGGCTTCTTCATCACCTTCACTTCCAACTTGACTGGACTTTCCGCCTCGAACTGACACAGTCTTGAAGAATCCGAGGAATGGTCCGACGAACTCACGTCCCCGGAAGACCGCGACGGTCCCGGATGAACCCACGGGACTTGATCGTAAGTTTTCCCGGTCATTTTCCCGAGGATCGCCCTCTTCGGGGGCAGCACTATCTTTTTATCGGGGCCGTCGGCCTCGGGACCGACAAAGTCTGAACTCTTACGGTAACTATTAAACGTGACTTCGTTTTCGTGAACTTTGGACGGTTTCCTGTTGCTCGAGAAAAACTGCTCCGGATTCCCGTCCCCGATTGAATTCTGATAAGAGAGACATTTCTGGAGAGGGTTCGATCTCGGGTAGGAAGGCGGTGAGCTCGGATGAAATTTGTAACAGTCGTAAGACTGAGGTTTTTGAAAGAGATGAAAACTGTAGTTCTGTCGAAGTGTGGGTTTGAAGGGTTTTTCCGGTGCGGCCATTTCTGTGGGTTTTATGCTTATGCTCGTTTTAAATAGTGTTTTCTTTGAATTACTACGAACTAAATTGTAACGTTCCTGCTCATCTTCCCGCTGACTTTCGTATATTTCTGAGTTTAATTTTTTCAGGAAAAGATTTTTCGACTCCGGCTCTTCCGTTCGAGTTTTGAGAATGTTTTTCGGTGTCAGCGATTCCATCCGAGTGGAATTCTGCTGTGCGGGGCTCGACTTCCTCAAGTTGAGCTTTTTACCCTCGGACATGCTCTTCGTCGCCAGCTGCTCGTAAGCACCGTCAAGCTGATCCATCACTTGATTTCTGTTCAAGTGCAAACCGGTGCGGTGCGTTCCCTCCGAGTTCTCGTTTGGTTTTTTCGTTTGGAACTCACATTTGTTAACGGCCTGTCGGAAACTGTTCCGTCTTTCCCGAATCCCTATTCCCGATACGAAAGTGTTGATTTTCCTCTCCGTTTCTAAACTCAACCTCTGGAATTGCTGTTTCAGCAGGTCGGCAGCTTTGTAAGTTTGTACTGTATTGGAATTTAGTTTCGGCGACCAATCTAACGATTTCTGTTTGCTTTTCGAGTCGAGGCTGTTCTGTTCCACGATTCTTTCCCAGTTGACCGAAGGCGGAACGTCTCCCATAAGAGATTCCAGACTTCTTCTTCTTTTTGAGCATTCCTTTGCCAGGTCCGACGTTTCGTAAGTCGGTTTCTTCGATGCCTTTTCGTTTTCCGGTTTTTGTTGGTAATTTTTCAAAATGACGTTACCCCCCTGGGACACGCTTAAATGGGAACACTGATTGAACGTTTTCAGCGATTTGCTTCTCTTGATCAATGGCACGGATCTCGAAAACGATTTCGAGTGCTTGAGCTTTCCGGGATCGGCCGAGGGGACGGACGGGGCCGTCGAGGGTTTGCTCTTCTCGAAAACCTCCGTCGATATTGGCTTCCTGACGGCGCCCAGAGAATGACTTCTCGAAACTGTTTGGCTTCCCCTGTCTTTGACGGTCCCGACCCGCTCTTTCCCCGTTTGGCTTTTCTCGAAGAGCGCTCGGAGCCTCACGATTCTCGGCTTCCCCAACAAGCTGCTCAGCGACGCGTCCATTTTCTCTTTTTCCTTCTCTCTCTCCTTTTCCGCGAATGACGCCCTGTTCTTCTCCGTCAAGTTCTCCGCTTCCTTTTCTTGTTTCGAAAATAAAACGTTCGGCCGCTTTTTTCTCGGGAGCGGAGGCGCTGCATCCAATTTGTTTTGTCTTCCGTCCGCGTTTTCTTCTTTCTCTTTCATTTCACTTTTATCTTGTTTTTCTGGAAAAAGAACTTTTTATTAGGAATTTCACTCGTTCCTCGATTGATTCCAAAACAATTTCCCACATAAATATGTTAAAAATTCTTATTTTTCTTCTTTTATTGTTTTTTTTTATTTTATAAATGAAATCCTCACTTTTTAAAATTATTATAAGTTTTAATAAAAATAAGTAAATTATTAATAAGTGTTACTTTCTATGTGGCATTTCCTTCAGGTCGATACCCACCATCACAGTTTTCTTCCTTTTCAGTGGAAATCGTATCGTAGAAAGGTTCCTCAAAGTCTTTAATTAAAGGCACTCCATTAAAGTCGATATTTTCATATGGATGAGATTCGATCACGCGAATTTGCTCCTTGAAAAGCTCCCTCACCGCCTGATGTACCAAAATGTATTGTTCTTTCGTCTGCACCATCGCCACCCTTTGCTTCCTCATGTCCTTCACCAAATTGAATAAACTAAACTCTTCCGTCAATTTCTGCAGGAAAAGAGACTCGATCAGAGCTGCATCCGAGAAAAGGAAAACCTACTCATCAAAGAACGCACTCACCCCCGCTCTGAGCAGTCCCCAAACGAAGTCTATGGCGCATATCGTCCCTGTGCGCCCACAGCCGGCAGAGCAGTGCACCAGGACCGGGAGGGTTTCCGAGGCCTGAGTGTCCCTGACGAGGCGGACCATGTCGAGCAGTGGCCGCACCAGGGGTGGCACTCCATGGTCTGGCCAGGCGGAGTAATGAAACTGGCAAACCGTTCGTTCTTCTGCAAAGCACAGACACCCAACCTTCGTTATAATGACTAAACCCAAAGCCTCCGCAATAAATGAATAACAATGGGGACCTGTGACGTCCTTGTCGTTGGTGTATTTGAGGCGCATGGTGCGAACGAGGAAATCCGGGCAAACTGTGCTGGCTTTGACTAAACATATTTGAACCATTCCGAATGTTTTTTCTTCACCTTCTTTCTCCACCCAGTAGTTCTCGCACTTGTGCTATACAAATAAAAACAATCAATACAATTTTACAAAGTACATAAGATTAATTACTGGACCTTACATAAACCTATATGTACATAATAATACATTTTTTGTTCCCCTCTTTTGAGGCAAACAAAACCTCTTAAAATACACTACAATATAATTGGTGAACAGTATCACAATTTTAATGACTTTACTACTTAAGATACACCCGAAGTTCTTGAAATTATCCACTACAATTTTCAATCAGTCAAATATATACTTTAAATGGTTTAAAAACTACATTTTAAGTAACAATACAATGGAATGTAAAATATGCTCACTTGCAGACTCAATGACTTAGTTAAAAATTACTATAATATAGTTGTTAATAATTGGTTATCTCCAATTACCACTGGGAAAAATTAGGATATAATGAATCTTACCTTCCCCGACTCCTGTGCATTACAAGCCATGACAATAACTTGAACCTCACATTCCACAACCATCCTCCAGAAGTCATTGACAGTATTTGGTAAGGGTCCTTGACTAGCAATGTAAGCTGGTGAACCACTGGCTCCTTTGATATAGTTGGCATTGATGTAATCACTGCCTGCGATTCCTGCATATTCACTCAAAACTACTCTACTAATGTTAACTGAAATTCACAAAATCATTCACATTAATTACATAAACCAAATGCATTTAAAGTTAAATACGAGTAAAAATGATGATCACAAATGTACACTTAAATATTTAAAAACAACTAAAATTAATTTTCTAATCTATTTCAAATATATAATTGGATTTAATAAATAAATTTGATAAAATAATAATTCAAACATGAGAAAATGTATTGCATTTTAACTATCAACTGTATTACTAATATTTTTTGGGTATTTAAAACTGGTTTTGATTTAACACTTTATCTGATAAAGCAGGAGTGCTCAAAAGTATTCAAAAACATTTCATAATTTCTGGTAAACAAATAAACCAACAGTTTTAAAAAATGTTTAACTTTAAAAGCAAACCAGTGTGCAAGAGCAACATTCTTTAACTCACTTACATGGTAAAATGTCCTTGTAACGATTTTTCTTCCTGTTGACTTCTTTTTCTCCTTCTGTGCATGAGTACTCTTTCTGGGTTTTTAAAGTTTCACTGAACTGTTTCAAATCCTGTAATTTGAAAATATTTTCTGTGAATCCATTGAATGTTTTTCACCATCTCTTCACTCCAAAATATTGAATTTAACAGTGTTCAGATAAAACAATGCTGATTATAAAATAAAATAGTTAGGTTAAATTTACAGTCAATTTTGAAAATTTTGATAAATTTTTTAATGCAGCAAAATATTTTAAAGAGGTTTTTAGTTAATGAAATGATGAAATCATCAATAAAGTGTAAATGCAAATAGTAAAATTGGGCTCATACTCAACTGTTAGTCACACTGGTGCAAGTGCTTTGATCGTATTTAAGGCAATATAAACATACCTGGAAACTAATTTGACAAACTAACCTGAAATTCCTTGTCATAATTATCAGTTATGGTACGATTTGTTTCCAAATTTTCAATATGGTTCAAACAATTCTGCAAAATAGTACGCAATGGTGTGATTCCCCTACTTTCTTTCATTGCATTTTAGCAATTAAATACCGAGAATCACTTATTTCATCAATTTATCATTAAAAAACTGAGTTAATAATCCCATTATTTATGTTTAGCCAAGTCCATACAATGCAGAACTCTTTCAACAGTTTACAATGCCGCCAACCTAATTTCGGTGGAGAACCTTCGGAGTGGGAGGAAGCGGAGCCAAAGACACGGAAACCAGAGACTTTGGCTGCCTCAATTTCCCAATCTGCCCCAAGAGGCAGTTTTGCCATAAATGACTAACGGGAATTCGAGGAATCCTCGTGAAAAAAATTCATAAACACCTGAAATGATTACTCCGCGCAAATGGCTCCGAGTGCGTGAACCCGATGTTTCGGCTTTTTTATTGCCCTTATGGGAAACCTATTTCCGGTTTATGATGTCATTTTAAATTCCAATCCTATGAGCGTTACTGGAATTCTTAACAATTTTTTTCCTTGGTGTCGTTGCCTCTTATGGAGACTGAAAACGTGTAAAATAATTTCCTCTTCCGTAAAAAAAATAAATAAATAAATAAAATATCCGAGAAAGGAGAAAAAGTATTTGGTGAACCCAAAAACTGTTATAAACAAACACTCATAAATACAGGAGTTGAAGAAATAAATTTATTACCGCGACAAATACGCAAACGAGTTATTATGAAACTGGTCAATAAAAAATGTTAATTGCAGACATAAATAAAATTTAAAACAAAAATTTTACCCAATCGCATTACAGTATCAAAAGCTCCAAAGATGACTGTTTTAGTGCCATAATTTAAAAAATTAAATCAAATGAGACAAATTATTTTGTCCAATTTAACAGCTGATCTCGATTCTTTTTTAAGATTCTAATAAGCCGGATTGCAAAAAATTTGGATTTCGCAAATTAGGCTTGAACGAAAAACAAACACAGAAAAAAATGCCCGCAAATTGCGTAAATTATAAGGGACAGATAAAAATTATAGGACAGTTCATCTTTAAAACCGTAGTTTTGGCAAAAGGTGGTATAATTAATGTGGACGAGGTTTCCACCAGTAATTCCAGTATCGAAAAAGAACGCCAAAAACACTTCGAATTTCATGGACGACGAGATTACCAAAAGTGGATTTAGGATAACACCTAAATTTAAAATAATTTCGATTTAATAAGTATCGCCTCTTCCCACCTCCTTAATTGACAACTTTGAAATGAGGATTCCATGGCGACATCCGCGAATTTATATGCAGATCTGACAAGACGTGGCAGAAGAATTTCACGCACGAATGACATGCCATTGATTATTGCTGATAATTTTGTTAAAAGGGACTGTAACCTCGGAGTAGGGTGAGTGATTTCAGACAAACTCATCTTTGATAAGGCCTAATAAAGTTGTAACAGCCAAACTTGCCTGAATTCAACATCGCTGACATTTTTATTTAAGCCCTCCGTTGTGATACACATAACGGCCATATAAAATCCGTTACAAAAATCTTACACACTCACCTTCGAAATGAATATCGCAATAGATCAGTGGAAGAGAGCTTACGAAATCATTTTTCAGGTTTAAATAAATGAAATATTTTTTTCGTTTAATATTTTAAATCTAAAACCAACTTTTCGACCACATAAACTTTTGATATTAATGGATTGTTGAGGAATGTTTTCACAGGGAAATTTAAAGTTTTCATCACAGTTATATATTCTTATATTAAATTTTCATTACATTTGAGCAATACGAGACGATATAATCTTCTTCACATAAAATTATAACAATCTGTTTCACAGAGAAAACTATTACGAACAATTACATATTCAACAGATAATATATAAAAATCGGTGGTTCCCAAAGGAGGATTTTAATTAAATTTAAAAGCTCCCGAAGAAAACTTACTCTAAAAACTCGTTAATAAATTTAATTCCAAATCTAACGGAAATTCGGATTTGACACTGTTAATTGCAGTCTCTATATATAATATATTCGTCATATACTGAAATAATCTGTATAAAGGTAAATGATAAATGACAAGTCTGAGGTCGGGGATAAAAACACAACGACTTATTGGCGTGTTTATCACTCTGTTAAAAATTAATCCGGTTCCATTAACACTTTGAGTGGAAGCCTCGTGCAGGTTTAGTGATGCCATGGTCAGGTTTAAGGTACGTTTCCTACTTAAGATTCGCACTTCCTTTGTTTATTCGCGTGAGGTCGTTTATTAATGCTGCATCACGACCACACTTTTAAATATTATCGCATTTATAATTGTTGGTTTTCCAATTGCTTTGTCTTTCTTCTGAGAATTAAATTAAATAAATAAACCTATAATTTTCAAAATGAAAAGCTCGTTCGTCTTAATGTATACTGCTGATCGGGAATTATTGATTTTTCTGTTATCAACGAGTATTACGAAATGTTATTATCGTAAAGAAATCTGATCAGGAGCGGTTTTGAAGGTTTAACAGTTTAGACGGACTCTAAAAAAAGTGAAAAGTTGTAATTCAAATGAAATAAAATGTTTGGCTTAAAGTACAGTCGAATCAGTTTAAAAATCAACGGTGAAGTTACATAAATTTCTAAGAAACTGAAACTTGGTCAAATTGTTCGGAGTATAATTATAGTTAAAAAGACAAAAGTTCTCAAAAATCTGACGGTGGAAAAATAATTCGAAAAAGAAAAAAGGTCGAAAAAATTAATTTTTTTATTTTTGACCCGCTTTTCGGATCGATGTTATACTTTTCTATAATTTACACTCCGAACAATGCGACAAATTTTCAGCTTCTTAGGAATTTATGTAACCTTGAATGTCTATTTTGACCGGACTATTAAAAGAGTAATAAAGACGATTTCCTATCTAAAAAATACAGTTGTTCAGGCATTATCATCTGTTGCCTAATGTCGCTAAAACAAAATGGATTTTGGACCCGCATCTTTTTCTAAAAGGGCCGCGATAATCGAAGTTGAGAACCACTGCTTTTCGTTCTTACACATCTACATGCAACATCCTATTCTCTGCGTGACATAGGAAAATTCAGACGACTTACTCTCATATGAGGTTGGTGGAATTAATTTTAATATTTTTCGGTGGCATTCCGTGGAGAACCCCGGTTCGCTTGCCTTTGGCGACAGCGCCCTGTGTCGCGCTCCTCGTTGTCATGTTGCTGCTGGAATCCGACCAATCTCCCGCGGGTATCGTCGTTTTGTAAAACCTCGTCGACGTTTTATTGAATATCGGCAGCAATTCGTTCGCCTCATTTATGAGAGCTTTTAAATAAATGATGGTGTCGGTGCCGAATCCGTCGCAGGACAGCAGATGCAGGTCTCCATGGAAATATCTCGCGTACAATCTCGATATCGGCAAACCGTATCCGTATCCGGCTAAGGGCGTCGTCTGCTGGTCGCTTTTGCTGGGCTGAGGCGCCGTCGAGTACATGTACTTGAATAAATGCTCCGTTTCCGAGCGGGGGATTCCGCCCCCTCTGTCGGACATTTTCACGCAAATGTCTTCCTTTCCTTTGACGATGGTCACCGATATCGGGGGGAAGGAGTCCGACGAGTTGTTCTGTTGGTTCTCCACCACCGCCCTCATTGAATTTTTGAACAGTTCGAACAGCATATGGTAGAGATGGCTCGGCACGTAGACTATCTTCAAGCGTTCCTCCTCCGCGCCGATATTGTGCTCGTGAATGACCAGGTCAGGGCTGGCCATGTAGTACTGGTCGCAGAGGAATTTTGCATTCTCATAGGCGTCTTCGACCACTCTTCTTATGTCGCAGGCCGGGTCGATGCAGCCCACGTGGCGAGGCGACCGAAGTTTACTTCTTTCCTCGAAAGTCTGCCCGAAGAGAAGTGCTGAAATACAGAGAGTGTACTTTTCGAAAACTCCAATAAAAACCAATAAAGTCCTTCCGTCATTAGAACCACAGAAGGTTAGTTTTACTGTAAATACCGTATAATTGGCAGAAGTACAAGGAAAAATATATCTTAAGGGCACAAAAGAAGAAAACAATTCACTCCGGCTATAACCTAATTAACACTAAATTATGGATAACCCTGAAATGGACGAGTTGGGCCTCAGAAAAACTCTAACTTTTAGACAAAAAATTTTTAGACTTTAGACAAACTTTTAGACAAACCAATTTCTCGCGTTCACTTAGATCAGGGGTGAGCAACCTTTTTAATCGACGGGCCAATTTAAATTTAGAAATTTTTGGCGGACCGCACCTAAAATAATATTTATTAATAACCTGCAAAATTTTATTTATAATAAACATTAACACAAAAAATAAGCGTTTAACAACAAATTTTATGGCAAAATTAAACGTTAATTAAACAAATTGACAAATTAAAGTGGATAAAATAAATTTTTTAGAAATATTTGACGGACCGCGTGTTGCTCACTTCTGGTTTAGATAGATGACAAATTTTTACAGAAAATTAAAATAAAGGCTTAGTCCCTGACACAAAGACGTACCACTAAGATTAAAATTAACATTATCTTAAAAATACAAAAGGTTCGACTTTTGCATTTTTGGCGACAGAATCACACTGTAGTGTTCCTTTGACGTAATAAAATAACCGGTGTTGTTAAAAGAATTAATTATATTTCTTAAAAAAAAGCCTTGAAATCCCTTAACGACACTTACTATGTTGATTAATTAACATCCGAATGCTAATGCGAGACATGTAAAATCTGTCCAGAAAATACTGAATCGAATTTTCCGTCTGCTGATCAATTTCGTAGGTTTCTTTCAATTCCAGGACGCCTTGGGCCATCGTTTGGACCACGTCAGAATGACGATTTCTGATTGTCACCAACTTTTCGCAGAATCTGAGAGAAGAATACGGCGAGTGTTAACATCGCCCAATAGTTGTCTCAATTTGTTAATAAATATTTACCTTTCCAGTATTTTGGCGTTTATGTCTGACTTTTCGAATTCCATTATTTCTTCGAAAGACTGAACGTACCAATTATTCACGAGCCTGACTGAGGGCATGCTCAGGAGATTCTGGGGCAGAAGATGGATCTCTTTCATTATGTTGGACAACCTCACTGGGAGTTCCTGTCTCAGGAAGATGAATGATTTATGCTCACATGCTGACAACCCTGAAATGGACGACCAAAACTTATTTGCAACCATTCTACTTCTTAATTACAGTCCACTGACATAAGTTCAAAAATCAAAAGTGAAGTTATATTAATTACTAAGGAGCTTAAACTTGGTCCAATTATTCAGAGTATATAATTATAAAAGTATAACACTGATCCAACGCTGGGAAAAGAATTGGCGCGGGGTCAAAGATTGAAGAAATTGGTTTTTTCGCAAATTTAAGTGAATTTTATCGTAAGATTAGCTCTATGTATAGGAAAAATAGCTCTTGTTCATAATTTCACGTGGATAATTTTACATTTTACAATTTTTGTCTCAGCTAATTTTACGATAAAACTTAGTTTTCCTGAAAATGGCGAAAAACTAATTTTTTAGACCTTTGACTCCGCGCCAATTCTTTTCCCAGCGTCTGATCGATGTAATACTTTTATATAATTTATACTCTGAACAATTTCACCAATTTTCAGCTTCTGAGGAATTCATTTGACTGTACTATTAATAAAAAAATTTATACTCACCAAACTCCAAAAAGTGTTTGATGGACAGTGGAGTCGGTGTAAACTGAGAATAAAAGTCCAGCATTTTGGACACATTTTTCCCCCATTTCGTCATTCTGACGATTATTCAGAATCACTGATTTCCTTAGAAAACGACTTCACATGTTTTAAAATATATAGACATCAGGAACTGCTTAACCGCAGATGGTTCATGACAGCTGCACCTAAAACGAAAATTAAAAAAGAATATTAAAAAACTCAAAAATAATTGTCTCTCTAATAACTAAACCTGTTAAACAAGCTTATCATAATTAAATATCAATATCATTATTTTTTCACCCATTCAAGGGTGAAATATTGAGATAATATTCCTCTGTTCCAATTGGGATAAAAAAGCAGGTTAAGGAAAGGTTGCACTTGTGAATGTCAAGGCAGAATGACTTCATTAAATTATCTCTTAAAAATATTTTTCTTATAAAAAAAAACACTAAATAAAAATTAGTTCAGCTGCATCAAAATATTGAACTTAGACTGTTTACTTTTTCCTGACTACATTTATCTCCTCTTTCTGTGCTTTACAGACTATTTTCCTGATTAGTTTTACATCAAAAATTACTCGTTATCACATATTGCGTTATTCATTTAGTATATTCTTTAAAAATTAACTTATTTTTACACTTAAACAGCAAGAAACTAAATAGCATAATGACCTCTGCTCTCTTAAAGCAAAAGTTATTTTTTGTCATTGAAATTGACAGTTCATTTTATGATAATGATAACCCAAAAGGTCAAAAATCGGACAGGTGCTTTTGCACAATTTGACAATCCAAAATGTCTCCTCAATTTAAAATTGGAATTTATTTTTGGAGAAAATCACTCTCAAATGAATGAGTAACACCATCAATGGATTTTATTTCAGAAATTTGGAAGATTTTAATTTTTCAGTTTTTAAATGAACTTGCTTAAGTAACAGAAAATTATCACTGCAGCCAAATTAACTTTAAAATCTGAAGAGAAAAAAGGCTTACTAACTTTGTTATTATAGATATTTTTCACTCTGAATTACACAAGGAAACAGTGGAGTTATCAAAAAAAATTAACTTCAACCTTGACACAATTTGAGCTTCCACAGCTGCAAATTGGATTTTCTCACAGTAAAACATGAATAAGAGTCAGTTCAATTTTAAAATATAAAACTTTCAGTCAAAAATAAAGAAATTAAATAATTCAATTTTCAAAATAGATTCTTACAGAAAAACAGGTATTGCAGTTAATTCATTTCAATCCAATTAAAAATTAAAATAAATTTGACTTTGATAGTATTTTTTTTTAATTCGTAACATAAATTAAAACTAAACAAATAAGTTTTAAGAATCCACACGTTTCTCCCGATCACTAATAACTAAATAAAACGACTTTCCTATCTCAAAAGCAAACTGAAGTAAACAATTAAAATCGTTAGTTAACCTTGACTGCCGAACGGCAAGGAAATGACAATGTCAGATGCGCTCAGAATGTCACGCTTTTATAAGATCGGGGCAATGACAACCCAGTTTTCCAAATAAAATTAGAGTTACGATATCGATGGCCCTTGGTCAATCGGTTGTCCCTTGTCCAATTAAATGAGACTTTTCTTCAGACTCAAATTTCAACCTAAAATTCAACATGCGAAGCATCTCTTCTACAAAATAGTAAATAGAAACATTTTTTTAAACGTTTAAATGCAACAAATACCGTTCTCTTAATAACATCATCCTCATTTTCATAGCAATGATTTCGGTTATTACGCATTTAATTTAAGTGTCTTTTTCATTGAAAAATTGGAAGTACGTCTATGATCTTTTTATGAAACATTTCTTCTGCTGGGAACCTCTCGTCCTGATGTGAGTGTCTATGGTCGGATAAACATTTATTAATCCAGTTTTAATTTTCAAGTGAGTTTATTTAAAACCTTAACAATAAAGCTTTTTATGAGAGTGACATTGCAGAACCTTTTGTAAAAGGCATTACCATCAATTTGAAGAATTATTTTTGATAGTTTCATTTTTACCGAAAAGATTTTTTTATGTCATATTTAAGTTTTCATTTTTTTCCCGTTCCATACTTAGTTCCCTTACCTTTTTTCATGTATTTATAATTTTTTTTTAGATGGCTGAGGAATTCGACCTCTCAGACATTCCTCTGATATGCGACATGCAGTCGGATGTTGATTCCGCTTCAGAATTACAATGGAATTCAGCAAATAGCCAAAGTCAAAATGACAGCAAAAATTCAGAGCTCAATTCATCAAATGCAGACGTTTCCCAAGAAAACGGGAATGTTTTCCAAAAGTCTGACAACTCACCAAAGGAAGATCTCAAATATTTTAATGAAGGTAATAAAATAAAATTGTCTTATGAGGAAAATATACTCACCTAATGTGATTAGTATTGTGCACTACCAGAAACATATGGTAATATTTCCAAAATGTATCCTTTGTTCTCATAAAAGAGATGTTGAAAATATTTTTAAAAAAATTGCCTCAACTGAAGAAAACAAACAAGTGGAAATTTGCTTAATTATTTTTTAATGACAGATTTTTAATACAATTAAAACTTTTCTTTTGCAGCAAAAGCTAATAATAAGACAACGGATGAAACTGAAGAAAATGATCTTAGAACCTCAGAAACAGAGACAGATTATCCTCAAAAAATGAGAACAGAAGAAGAAATTAAGTTGAGAGAATTTGATTTATTAGATGAAGTTGGTCCATATAATGAGAATGATAAGACTAATGCATTCTCTGAAGATGAAGAGGATGAAGAAGAATATGATGATGAAGATGAATTTGATTTATCAGAAGATGAAATTGATGCCATGCTGGAGGAAAGTATGTAATTTTTATGTAATTTGCCCAGAAATTACCACCTGATTATTTTTTTTTTTCCAAAACCAGTTAAGCAAGTTTATTGCAGTTATTATTATGTTAAGCTGTAAATTATTAAGTTGAAATAAATATTTTCAGGACTTGAACCAGTAAGTAAAAAACCTCGTTTAGCAGAAGAAAATATAAAGTCTGAAAATAAAGAGTCAATAAAAGAAGAAAACAATGGTGAAGAAGTTGGTGAGGATGATTATGTAAAAAAAGACAAAGTGGTAATGGTGGAAAAAGTTAAAAACCACTTTGAAGTATTGCCTGATGGGTGGATCATAATAACACACAACAGTGGCATACCTTTGTACCTCCACAAGGCCTCAAGAGTGTGCACTCTCTCAAAACCCTACTGCTTGGGCAGTGGAAGTGCAAGGAAGCATTCAGTACCCTTGAGTGCTGTCCCATGTTTGGAGTACAGGAAAGCCAAAGAAGAAGAAGAGAAGAAAAAGTATGAATCAAACAGGGATGTAATACTCATAAATGGTAATAATTATAAATTATATATCTGTTGTGACTATTATTTATAAAAAATCAGGAAAAACTGTTTCAGTTTTTTTCTATCTTTTTATGCTTTATTTTTCTCTATTTTATTTCTTTTCTTATCCATAAATGCCAAAATTCAGGTAATTCCTTTTGAAACGCGTATTTGAATGGAATGGACATCTAAAACTATTGACATTCAAACTTTAATATGTTTGTTCTTTTATGAAATTTATAAGCGATGATTTCACTTTCAGGTAAAGAAATCCCCAATGCGAGAATTGAAACCGCACAGGAAAACGAAAGCAGCAGACAGTTGACTCCAGAACAGTTACACGAGTATTGCAAAAAGCTTTACGAGTTTGAAACCATTCAAGTATTTAAGTTCAAGTCATGGTGCGCAATGTTTTCTTTTTTGAGAGGGGAGGGGGATTACTGTCTATCAATAATTGCTTTAAATTCTCAGGTTGGCGAGAAGAAGGTACAAGAAAAAAATGGGGAAAATGCAAGAAAGACCGACTCTGCCCCAAGGCACCAAATTAATCACGTGTCATATACAACAGCAGAACGGTTTGGGGAAGTCGGGGACCAGAGAATGGATTATGAATCCGAATGGGAAGTCATACGTTTGCATTCTGCACGAGTATGTTCAGCGGGTGCTTAAAGATCAGCCGGTGTACACATTTAAAGAATTAGGTTTGTATGCGTGTAAAATATTAATTGGCGACAATTTTAAAGGCTTTAATATGGCGGGTTGGATGTAATAAAAAAATACGGAGCTTCGATTTTTGATCTCTTGTAGCCTATTAACAGCGGTATTCGGAATTCATGGGGTAAATTATAAGTTATTATTACCTGAGAAGTCCTTTATTTTATTTTTGTAATGTAATCTGAAATCCTAACTCATTGGAATTATAATTACTCTCAGACAATAATACATATTAATAAAAACTGCTTCCTTGAGTGAGTCCAAAACAGACGGAAGCAGTTTGGGATAGAAAGAAAACTGATAGAGAAGTGGTATTTCAGAAAACACTGCAACCCCTTATCTTGCGACTGTTAATATCGGGAAAATTCAGTACGGGAGCGGTTTGGGAAGCAGTAAAAAACAGGCGAAACACGACGCAGCCAAATCCACATTAGAAATTTTGATTCCCGAGATGAAAGAAAAAATCGAGCAGGACGAAAAACTCCTCGGCCATGTGGGCAACAACAGAAATAGTACCGATTTATCAGTACGTATTCGTCGCGGAGGAGATCGCAAGTGGGCAAAGAGTGAACGGTTGTCTTCTTTGTTGGCAGTTCTTCGACGGCATCAAAATAGAAGATCCGAGGGTGACGGAGCTGTGCGCGAAGACGACGGAGCCGTTGCCCCACGAAATCCTCCTCATCTGCTTACAAAGGAATTTCGGACAGAGTCAGCTCAACATCAAATACGAGACGACCGCGCTCAAACACTGCAAGAACGAGTTCAAAATGACCGTTGGAAACCACACTGCCAAAGTTATTTGCCGGAATAAGAGGGACGGAAAGCAGAGAGCTGCTCAGGCCATACTTCAGGTGAAGTTTAATAACAACAACTAAATCTCATTTGTATTCTCTCACCTAAGAAATAAATATACATTTATAATCTGCATAACCGTTGTATAAACGCATGATAAATAAAAATTATAAAAATATTAAGATATTCGACGTCACCTAAATTCCTATGAAACTGAAAATTGGTGAAATTGTTTAAAAGGAGTATAATTATATAAAAGTATAATATGGATCTGATTCTGGGGAAAGAATTTGCGTATTTTGTGCGTAGATTTCTTTTAAAAGCTGAATTTTTGTTGGCTTTTGTCATGTATGCCATTGTATTCTTTTAGGCTCTGCATCCTCACGTTCCGTCTTGGGGTTCGTTACTTCGTCTCTATGGGAATTCCTCCGTGAAGACGGTGAAGGAGAAAAAACAGGAAGAGCAGGAGATAACGCTGTTGCAAAACAGGGGGAATTCTCACGCGCCAAATTATGCCATTTTAGACAAGCTCAAGGAAGAAATGAAAAGGTTCAAAGCCATGCGGGTGAGTCCTTTTCCTCTCATCCATTCTCCTCCGCCCGAGCACAGTTATCACTCGCGACTTTTCATTTCACAGGATGCGGTCAAACCCATCGGGAAATTCATTCCTCCCGACAATGTGGATTTGCCCACTGAATCCGGATCAGACCTGAGCAACGTCGTTATATAAGTCGCTTTTAGCAGCAGTATTAAGTGTCGAGTCGTGTTTGATGTACTGAGAAATGCTTTGTGTGTCATAATTTCGTACACCTTTTTGAAGGACCATTGCAATTCAATTAGAATTCCATAACACATTATATCTCGGAAAACAGTAATTTCAAGACTGATGATTATCACCATAAAAACCGACAAAAATGGTAGCTGACAAAGGAAAGCACCAGGAAAAGTACAACGTGATGTTAACGCAAAAAGCAGCCGAAAGTGCCCCGCTACCGGAAGTTGGTCATCAGAATATTTTTGATAATTAGGTCGACCAACTGCAACAAAGTGGAGAGAATCACTATAAATTTCGGTAGTCGAACAGGATTTTATAATTGTACAAAGAGTAAATTTACAAACAATAAAACGGGATAAAAACAAAATTGACAATATGGAACATTTACTTAGTTTTTTTATATTTAACAGTTTGAGCCATATCAGATATTTTTATTGTAAAACAGTCGGCAAAAATAGACATACAGTGTGAAAACAATCAGTTGTCTTTACATGACTTGTCAATGATAAATAAATTCTAATCTTTTATTGTCATTTATTCTCTTTTTATTTTCCGGTTTCCAAAATTTTAATGGAAAGCATTTGTTAATTGAAAATTTGGTTTTATGGGTAAAACGAAATTCTTCCAATGGCAAACGCAAAAGCAAAAAGGCCAAGAATCTCTTGGAAAAGACGAGATCGTAAATAATTTTAAATCACTTGCAAATGTCTGATAAAAGTTTTAAGAAAAACGGGCAGAAATGAAAGATGAAAAGAGAAAGCTTACCCTTGTCGTCGCCGTTTGGGCGCCGAAAAAGAAGAGTAACTTTTCTTTCCTCCTCCTTATACATAAAAAAATGATGGCGGGAGATAGAAATGGGCGAAAGGTATAAAAGAGCGAGGGGAGGAGACGGACTCGCTGCCAGATAATGTTTTCCAAACGGAAAAGGAGGACGGGAACTTTGAAATCCCAAAAAATAAAGGAATAAAAGATATGAGATCTAAAACCAGTAGAAATTTGTTACATTTCCTAACTTCCAGCGACTTTGAGGCGCCCCTTTTGTCGCGGAAAGCGGATTTAAAGAGGATTTTGGACGGCGGTGAGTTCCAACAATTCAAAATTTGTTAAAAAAATACCCCATTTTTAATGCATCGAACCAGAATTAAAATATAAAGACGACTTTGAGACGAAAATCAAAAAAAAAAAAAAAAACAAAAACCTACAACCTGTTTTCTATGAATAAAAAAATTATTGTTTCGTTTGTTTAATTTAACCATAATAATTTGTTTGTTTCTTTTTCCTACGATAATTATATTTTAAATATCCGAGATAGCTTTGAATATATTTATTATTATATTTTAAAAAACTATTTTTAGTTTCTCAGACAAATTCCAGCAAAATTAAACTTAATATTTGCATGAATTTTAAGAAGTCCTTATTTTACTGAAACATTTTGGCTATTTTCATTGTTATTTCTGTTCCCTTATACTCTTTCGTCTTTTAATTATGACAAAACTGTTCATTAAAATTTCAAAACGACTCCGTCTCTGTCAATCCTTAAAAAGAATTCATTATGTTCACTCTGATCAGTATAAAATTTATTGTTTTAGCTTTAAAAAATTAAAGCTGTGAATGAAAATAATATAATATATATTGAACCTCCATTGCAGCCACAGGCATTGGAGGTGATCTCTTACAAACACAAATAAGCATTAATTACAATATGTATTTAATAAAGTATGATTGGGGAGGAGTATAAATGCCAGAATAATTAAGAATAATAATATGCAACGAATAAGAACATACTATACAAAACAAAACAATATGAAATAAAATTAGGCATTATACAAAAATAAAGTTAAATACTATATAAAAAATAAATAAGTAAAATAAAATTGAGTGTTATTCGGGGATAAAAACGTATAAAAATAAAATTAAAGAAAAAGGGTAAATATTATAAAAATTCGACATTAAACATTGAGAAATAAATTAACAGAATAACATTTAATGGGGATTTGTTTATATTAAAAAATAGGAAAATAATAAATAAAACATAGTCATATGTAAAAGAAGAAACAATAAATAATGAATAATAAATAAAGCAAAGTCATAGCTGTGAGTGAAAACTAAAACATTCATACACATGTTTTCCCTTTCCCGAGGGAAATATACTTTAAACCCGCGTTCCAAGTCAGCGGGAAAGCCGGCGTCAGGAATACTGTCGCTGGAGTGAAGACTCGATGGCAAAGCTGCCGGAGTGCAAAACACAGTTGCTGACCCGGCTGAATGGTTCAAGTTGAAAAAATGTTTCCAGGATATTTTTTGCTCTTTAGTCAGGGGTTCCTCCTCGTCGGTTTTTGCCGGGGCCGAGGGATGATTTTTTACACAAGTTTTAGCGGATCGTCTTCTCCTGGCTGTGATCATATTTTCCAATGTTTATGGGCCATTTCCAAATATTTCGAAGCGAATTTTTGTCTTTTGACCCTAAATCATCTTCGCTTTATTCGGTATTATTCGTTGCATTTGGATTTGATTTATTAGATTTTTCACTTTCACCGCCTTTTTGTTTTCCTGTCGTTTATCTTCCCTCAACTTTATAAAGTACCCCAAGCTATATAATCTTAAAAGAGTCGAACAGAACTTTTTCAGAAATTGAAAACGGAAAATTTTGAGCAAGGAAATATTAAAATTACATATAGTAAAATACAAAAAAGGAACAGCTAAAACAGAACGGAAAGAGGAAGGAAAAAACTTTCAAGGGGGGGATATTAACAAACTTTAAAATGAAAGATAAAAACTTTATAAAGGAAATAAAAAAAAGTGATAAAGATAATCAAAAGAATTGGCTTGGAAATATTTATTTTTTATTTATTTCTCCTTTTATTTTTTAATTTTCATCAATGAATTTATCTATTCATTGCCTATTAAAACATCATTTATTTTTTATTTATTTATTTTTGTTTCGGCCTATCTTGGACCACGATAATTCATCTGTCGCTTTTCCTCCTTCTCCGCCTTATTTTTACTCTTTCATTCTTTTTCTATGTTCTTCTTTCCTTTCTATAGTCCATTTAGCTTTTCTTTTACTTTGAATTGGTGTTGGGAAATTTTCTTTTCGAGTTCTTTTTTGTTCTTTAGATCTTTTCTGGATATTTTTGTTTCTTTTAAATCGTTCTTTACTTCTTCGAACCGATCTCTTTTCGTTTGTTTTTGATCTGATCATCATTTATTTATTTAAAATTTATTTATTTATTTATTTACTAATTATCATATTAAAGTTTATTTACATATCGTTTATTTATTTTTATTGTGAAAATAATATTCTTTTTAGTCTTCTGTCTGTTATTAGCAGGTACTATTCTATAATTCTAAAGATAAACTCTTTCTTCTGTTTTTTAGATTATCAATTTGCTTTTTAATTAATATTATATTTATAAATGTGAGGACTGTTGTAAAGCATTTTAATGAAAACCAATGAAATTTAACTTTATAAGTAACTCTCAACGAAATATTTTCAAAATACTTTTAAGTGTTACTGTAAATTACATCATTTGTTCGGGAGTTCTCTCTTCGTACATATTCAGGTCCAAATTAAAATTAAAATTTGGAATTTCGGTCCTGTCCTAAGCAGGACATTCACTAGCGGACCATGACGAAATCCCCTGATAAACCCAGGAATTTATTACAAAGACACACATACACGTGCGTGGGCAGACGAAGGAGGCGAATTTATTTGACTAATTAAGTGCATAGTTGGACCAAATGATCAGGTTCCCGCGCATGCTCGAAGACACGCTTTTTAGGTTGGATTCACACCTGCATTCGGCCATTTGAATCTTTCGATTGAGGAGTGTCATTCCGAACCAAAGAAGGTCGTCCCGGATAAATTCCAAAATAGTTTTCCAAGCAGAATTTTTCCAACCCCTAAATGAAAAAACGTCACTGGAGACAAACAGCCGCATTTCCTCTCCCAAAATTATACTCATTTTTTTATATATGCAATGATTTTAGTGGGAAGTGCTTTATTATGAATGGAGAAGAAATGTTATGATCAAATTTCTTTTAAAGAAGAGGACTGACTGCATAATTTATGTTTAATTAAATATTAATTTTCGCTTGTTATCTCTTTCCCGCGGACGAAATCTTCTGCAAAGTGGCTGAACTTTCAGGAAAAATAAAATCTGGACATCGGAGTGAATTCAAGCGAAGTTTGGCGAAAAATTTTCGAACCGAAGATTTCGTAAAAACGTACAATCAGAAGGGTTATCCTTATGAAAAAACCGTTTAAAAAATGGAGACGTTTCTTCTAATTTTGACTCGGCCTCGTGTAAATATTTAAAAATAATTTCTGTCATGCGTTAGTTTGGTTCAGAAAACTTCCAAAAGTACATCCGCGATATAACGGACAGTGAATTCGATTTTGAATGTTTCAAAACATTTTTCCGTTGGTGATCGATTTTTCAAAAATAAAAATTAATTTAAAAAAAAACCAGCGGGTCTTACCGACAAATGCCCGGAAGCTGAGTGAGAATCAGTGTATCGGGTAACATAAATTAAATATTTTTTGTTTGGAAAAAGAAGCAGTACTATTTAGGAAACGAATGCCTAATTTGGAGTTTTTCGCCCACGGAAAATAAAGATGTCAACCACTTAAAGTTCTAATTTTACTAGAGTAGTAACTCTTAATTACGATGAATTTCGCATTCCGATGTTGGCAACACTTAGGGCGTTAATAATACCTTTGATGTACAGAAAAATGGTTTACTTGTGCTAAAAATTCTTCAATTTCTATAATTGTACATCACGTAAGTAAGCAATTATATTTAATTAATGGTTAGTAATTTAAGAATGGAGCGTTCTGGGCCAATAGTCATAAGTTCGAGGGTGGTTTTTATTATGGAAAACAAGGTGTTTTGATTGGTGGTAGAATCCTTGAGCTCCTCTCCTGTTTTCTTGTATTGATTTTCTTTTGTTGGTTTCTCATTCCTTTAAGCTTTTATACGTCAGATTGTTTTAACTTAAAAACAAACGACGAGTATTGCCCTGTTCTTAATTTAAGGCCTATTTTTATCATTTCCTCAAGGAAAAAAAAAATCGATTGAGATGATTCGAATTGCGTAGGCCTAAAAAATTTCTAGAAGTTTATTTTTTTCTACTCGAGCTTTTTACTCCTTATTTGTAGATGGGTGTTGATGCTAATTGTTATTTCCAGCGGGCTAAGCACGGGAACTTTGATAAAACGGCAATGAAAAGTGGGAAAATGAAAAATTTCCCCCTTTTCTTACCATGCTGGGATTGTTATTGATTTCTTGAGAGCCCAGATTTCAATGGCCTAAAAATACATTTGCAGTGTTACTGAAATTAAAAATGACTTGAAAATTGGTTGTCAGTTTATTGAATTGTTTTTAAAATTAATCGAAGACATTTTTTGTTTTGTTTTTTCTTTTTGTTATTAATCATAAGGCTGATTGAAGGGCCTCAACATACAATAAACAAGTAAATAAAGGTAGCCTAGTATTGGGTTAACCAGCTTGGGTTAATAAGAGAATGAGAATTAATTCTCATTTAAATTAGAACCTAAATTGCCAAGACAGTATTTTAAAGATGAGTTGTCTTTGGAATTATTGAAAGGCAATCATTTTATTGTGCAATATACTTTTGTAAATGTTTTTGCACCTTTTGCTGGAAATTTGGGTTTTAAAGACCTTAAGATGGGTTTATTAGGCATAGATAAATAATTTTTGCAAGAAGGAAATGAGGTGGATGTATGAATTAAAATTCTGTAACATGAAAAATATTTCTAAAATATTTCATGATTCATTAAATGGAGATTTGAAATTCTCTTTAAATATCTCTGAGTGCATTTTTTCTCTTTGAAAATGATGAGAATCATAGAATTTTAATCCAAGGGTTGTTTATGCCAGATGAATCACAGGGATTTACATTATGGCATTCATTCAGAATACTGTCAAGTTATGGGATCCTCATGAATAGTCAACTGTCTTAGTGAAATCAAAAGGGAAAAAAAACATTAAATTGTTTGTATTTAGTAGAATTCATGCTAACAGTTAAAAAATGTATAACTCATATGATTACACAGCCACTCAAAACTTCCCACTATTGGAAATATTTTGATAAATTTTATGTTGAATCATACAGGTATTACAACCTTTGGTTGGTGAAATGAAAATTTCCTCAGATGAAATTTTAAGTTTTTTAATAACTTTTCCTCAGTACATAAAAATTACCAGTTATTTTTAAAGGAGTTATATTTTCAGGAGTTTCCAGAAGTCATTAAACAATTCCCAATTGTATTTGTCGCGTAACGGAGGGAAAGAAACCCTGACAAATGTAGAGAAATTGTATTGCCTATTAATACAGCGAAGATCTTCGCAATTGATCACAGATGGGCCATAAAATTTCATAGAAATAAAAGATATTGAGGGAAGGGGACAGTTTGACTTTGGAAAAGGCAGTGATTGTAGAGACACTGTATATTTCATGGCGATAACGTCATATTGGAACCCCTTGAAAGTTTTTTCCTTTTTATTGGACTTTCAGAAGTTTTTGCGGCCGTCTCTCACACAGTGCCGTCGTTTGTTTCGGGAAACAACTGATATTGTAAATGTATTGGGGTCTTTTTAAGTGTAATAACGCTGGTTTCACGATTGACACAGAATAAACAGTTTTTAAGAATACAAAGAGAGCGCTTATTTTTTAAACAGCAAATTTTCAAAAAGGAAATTGTGAAAAGGCAGATATGGTGGCTTAATAACTATGTTTTACTATTGTATACATATGATATAATATTACGAGACACTTACGTAACATTACGATTTAATGGATGCACCTTTTACGACTCGAAAGCTCTTAATGGCTCATCAAAACCCTTAAAAAATTAAGAATCAATAAAATCAGAATATGAATTTCATTCTTTCGGGTATAACAGAATTTTCTGGAACTTTTAAAGGTATCGTTAATATCTTTCGCACTGCTGTAATTTCGGAACTGTGGTTTTTTGCCTTATGGAACAACTTCTTAATAGAGTTAAATATGCTTAAACAATGTTGTCGTTAATAAGAACATGTCTAAGCTATGTCAAAACTCCTGCTGATGGCCGTATAACTTTGGTTGAAATTCGCAAGGTAGGGGGGGAAATTTAACAAATGGGTTAGTAAACCCTTTATTCAGTTAATAATTAAATTATTATTTGTAAAATTTCTGCGTCTTTATGCTGAGCATTTTCTGGCAAATGCTGATATTCCAAAGACTAAGTTATAACATTTTTAACTAAGGAAGAAAATTGCATCCATTTTTTCAGGTTTCGTTGCCTAAAAACTCAGTTTCTCATGTGATTTATGTGCTTCTATGTGGTTTGCATGAAGGAAACGATAATAATTATGGAATTTTATCGCTGTCGAAAATAAGAATTGCTTTTGTATTAATTCACACAATTTCTGTAATATTAAATTCATAAAAAGGATCGGCAACATTCAGGAATATGATTATTTTAAGAATTTTCTCCGGTTATACACAACTGATAAAATTCTTTTATGGCATTAATATCAGCGTGACACATTTAGGTTGACACCAGGCAGGTGATTCACGCGACTTGTTCATTATTTTATAGGCTAATTTTTGTAATTAGAAACACAAAACATCCGAGCGGTCGGCCCGCTTAAAATATTCTCTCTTTAAAAATCGCCTGCCGTTCAAAGAAGGCTGCCGACCCTTGATTTATATCGCATACAAAAGTTGAATGCTTTTATTGCCGTTTGTTTATATTTTCTGACATCGCTAAGGTTTCTCTTCTTTTTACTTTCTTGTGAAACGTTCCTTAGAGATTCGGTTTCACGGGCAAACCTTTAGCAAAAGATTATAAATTGAATTTTTTTTGTCGGGTTTCTGTCCTCAAAAGGGTTGGTTTGAATAAAAAGGAAAGTCTGGATTTCGGTAGGAATTGCGACCGCTGAAATTTCTTTTGAGTTCTTTCGAATGAAAGTTGTGCAAATATTAATATTCTAAGTGCACCACAGGGTTAATACAAGTAAATACTGGATGTCTGAATTTATTTGTTTAATCAATCACGGGCACCCACAGCAAAATAAAATATCATCTGCGGGAGTTGCATTCAAACACTAAATCCTGATTTGGATGCTCGCAGAGAAATTTTCTAAATGAGTTTGTTTTGTCTGAACCAAGGGTTGACTCAGATTAAATCACTCAAAACGGGGGTAAAAATAAAAATGCGAGCACTAAAGGCTCTATAAATAAAATTGCATTGTTTTCATCTTTCACATTTACAACTTCATCTTTCTCTTTGCTTTTAAATTGTTATGGCTTTGCGGGGGTTCAGTGCAGTGGCTGAAGTCAGAACCCGAGCATTTTCCATACAGTTTTGCATAAAACAGGCTCTACGAAGTCAGATGTTTCGAGAATTTTCCTCTTCGACCATCGCGTAATTTTGATTCCCTTCCAAAAAATCTGGTCTTCCGCCGACAAACATTTTTTTCGCATAACTGCATTAAACAAATGCGTCCGATTGGTGTAAGAGGATGGACATTGCGTCAATACTATTAAATCACTGTGTCGCAACGTCCATTTAACTCCTCGTCTTAAGTCGTTTTCAATCATGTGTAACTTCACTCGGTTTTAAGTAGGTTTCCCTCCCCCCCGAAAAACAAGAAAACGTCTGCTTTGTTGCATCGGCCAAAAGAATGGAATCGCCAGTTTGTTTCATTACACGCGGGGCGGACGGAATGCAATTTCATTTAGCAGTGCTTCATCCGCGTGTGCGCTGTCTCAAATGAGCACACCCGAATGCAGACCCGGGGATTCGGGCTTTATCTTGATAAATCATTCTTTAGGCCATTAAGCAAAAACAAACGCGTGGTCGCATGCAGGAATTCCTGCGGTTCACGCACACAATGGAGATGCCGATACGGCGATAATATTTTCTCTTTTTTTTTTTTTCTGGAGGCTCGTCCCGTGACTATTTCTCCCGATTAAAATCCTCAATTAAGAATTAAATCGCTTTATTATGGTCTAAAGTGCTTTTTATGCTTATTTAGAAGTAGTCTGCCGTTAAAAGTTTAATTGCATTAGATAGGAAACGTTCATCTTTCCTTTCTCCGTCAAAGTATGCTTTTTCTTCGGCTTTCACTTTGTTGAACGGATTTCCCGGAGCGAATCCTTCGAAAAGCAGCCCTGTTTGTTTGCTTTTCGCTCTGCCCCGGATATTTTCGCATTGTGCGAATGGATCTTCTCTAATTGAGGGAACGCTTTGTGGAAAAGAAAGTTAAAAGCCTCGAGATAAACGGATTATCACCGGTGCACCCTTCGGTGAGTACTTCGTAATGAAAAATGCGAATGGTGGAGGGACGATTGACCGGGGCGTGAAACTTAGGAGGGTTATTCAATTAGGATTTTATATGTGAACGCGTTGGCTTTTCCTTCTATCGGATTTTTCTCCTTGATTTTCTCTTCACACTGAAATCCTCCTCCGGCGTCTTCCTTCGTCTTTTGCTGAGGAAAGACCAATCCTTCGCTTTCTGACCTTCCCGGATAGATCAGTGGGATAGAAGGTGAAGGGAGAGCGGGAGAGTTTAGTTGCATGTGTTTTCGATTTGGGACAGTTGTAGTTTTGAGGGGCGATTTTATAAAAATAAAGGTAATTCATTGACTCATTTTATATTTTTCACTCAGGTCATAGAAAATAATTAATGAGATTAAGAGAGAAAAATGTCGGAGAGCAGCTGTTGTGTCGATGATTTTTTGACACCCAGCTCTAGCGATTCAACCGGTTCCAGCTTCGACAGGGCAGATTCGCCAAAGATAAAAAAACGGAGGTTTTCAGGCGACTCGTTGCTCTGTCCCATTTGCAAGCAGGACATTTCGGACCCCAACACCAAGTTTTTCCAGAGCCTTCCCGACTCGGCTCTCGAAGAAGAGGCCGCCCTCACTGACGACCGTCTGTTGCTTTATTGCGACGGAGAACACGACATTAAACCTCTACATAAAATCACCCAGTTCACCGTGTTCGACGGCGAGGGCCATATATGTCCTTTCGATACGGGACTCATAGAAAACGATCAGTTGCTGTTTTTTAGCGGCTATATAAAACCGATTTACGATGACGATCCCACTCCGGCAAATGGGGTTCCCGCGCAGGAGTTGGGTCCCATATTGGAGTGGTGGATATCTGGTTTTGACTGCGGGAACAGTTTCATTTTAGGGTTTTCCACCCCCTGCGCGGACTATATTTTGATGGAGCCCAGTCCCGATTACTGTCCTTTGATGCGAATCCCGAGGCAGAAGGCTCTTCTCACCAAAATCACCATCGAGTTTTTGGTCAACTCCGACACGCCGACTTACGAAGAACTGTTGAACAGAATTAACGAGGTTTCCGTGCCTGAGGACATCGAAACTCTGGACGAGTACTGGCTGGGGAGACACGCACAGTTCATAATCGATCAAATCCGAGAGGTTGATGACAAAAAGAAACTAATATCAACCCCGGCAGTGCAAGAAATGATCAGACTGTTTAAAATCAACGTGGAAACCATAAAGAAGAAAAAGTTTCGAATGAAAAGTGCTCGCAGACCGACGACCACCCCATTGGTTTACAACAAATTCAGATTTTTTTTCAACAAGCACAATGCCTTCGAGGGGAGTCCCGAACCTAAGAAAGGTTCGGAAGATAAGGACCCCTTACCTCCCCGATCGAGCAGATTAAGCAAATTCTCATGGGAACCGGGCTCGGATTCGGCCGTCGTCGGCGATGAAGTAATTTCTATAAAAAATTTTGTGTTTATGAATACAAAATCCGAAAAGGCGGGCCGGATTTTCCGGATCGAGTATTTCTTTCACCAGAATTTCACGAAACAGGCCCACTGTTCGGAGCTGATCAGGAGCAGAGAGACTGTTCTCGGGGATGCGGGCGATCCGCACGAATACTTCTTTCTCGAAGAGTGCAGCAACTGGCCGATTTGTAAGATAATAGGGAAGGTGGATTTGGAGGTGAAAGAACCCCCGAAAGACTGGCGGGAATTCGTCCATTACAAACCGGATTTCCCGAAGGAGAAACTCTTCGTTGGGAAAATATACCTGCAGCGGCACGGCATCTTCGAGGATCTGAAAGACAGCGAAACCGGGTCTTGTGGGGTTTGCTGTCGAAGAGAGAAAAGAGAGAAGTATAACACTCCGATTCCTCTAAACGGACGGACGGACGAATCCGGGGTGACAACCTACGAAAAGATCCTTTGGCGGGAGGAGGAATACTCCGCGGGGTGTTGCGTTTTCTTAGAACCGTTTTCGGTTGTTTTCAACGCTCAGAAGGCCTCACAGAGGATCGAGAAAACACTGGTGACTCTCAAAACGGACGAGGTGATATACCCGGAGATATACCGGAAAGCAAAAGAAGTGAGCCTGACAGAGGAGTGTCCCGAGCCGTTTGTCGTCGCCTACGTTAAAAACGTGTTCTCCCGCAGCGAGGGGATGCAAAAGAAATTGTATCTCACGGTACATAAATTCTACCGCCCCGAAAACACCCGCGTTTTGCCTGCCCACGACAAGCGGCTCCTGGATCTTCAACTGCTCTATTGGTCAGAGGAAGAAGCAGAAGTGTTATTCGATCATGTTCATGGTAGATGCGATGTTGTGCACTCAGAAACACCTCCCCCCTTCGGACTGGACACCCAATTCTACTTCCACTCCGGTTTCGATCATGTGACGGGAACCTTCACCCCATCGGAGGGACTGCCTTTGAAAAGGGTGCAAAGGGAATCCGCAAATGTACAAAAGCTGAAGACTCTGAACGCATTTGCGGGGTGCGGCGGTCTGGCTGAAGGTCTCTGTCAGTCGGGAGCAGCTCGGATCATGTGGGCGGTCGAAATTGACAGATCCACATGCAGAGCATTCAAGTCGAATTTTCCGGACGTCGTTATGTTCGAGAAGGATTGTAATTTATTTTTAAAGGAAGTCATGTCCGGGAAACGTGCAGACGGGGAGGGGAAACTGTATCCGGAGAAGGGAGACGTGGAGCTGCTCTGTGGCGGCCCTCCCTGCCAGGGTTTCAGCATTATGAATAGATTCTCCTCGAAAGAGGACTCCCAGTACAATAATTCCCTCATATTGACTTACCTTTCCTTCTGCGATTATTACCGCCCAAAATTTTTCCTTCTGGAAAACGTCCGGAATTTTGTCGCGTACAAGAAGTCAGTTTTCTTAAAACACGCGCTGGCCTGTTTGGTCGCAATGGGTTACCAAGTGAATTTTGGCGTGATTCAGGCGGGCAATTACGGCGTCCCTCAGAACAGGAGGAGGTTGTTTATCTTGGCCGCGGCACCCGGTTTCGTTTTACCCGATTTTCCAAAACCCACACATGTGTTCTACGGCTCTTTGAAGAATTTCGAGTACGAGGTGACCGGTTCTAATTTCACCGGAAGAACTTCCACCATTCTATCGGGTTCGGCCCCGTACCGACACGTGACCATTCGCGATGCGGTTTCGGATCTCCTTCCCTTAACAGAATCCAATAAGGCTCGTTCGGAGACTTGTTACAGCCGGTTCCTCATGGGTCGAAGTGTGGCCATTCACGACCAAGTCTCCAAGGAGATGAGCCCCCTCAATGAAGCCAGAATAAAGCACATCCCGGCCGCGAAGGGCTGCGATTGGAGAGATCTGCCCAATATTCGGGTGCGACTGCGGGACGGAACGGTGACAAACCTGCTCAGGTATAGCTACCACGACCGGAAAAACGGTAAATCGTGCTGCGGGCTGTTCAGAGGGGTTTGCGGTTGTGCTTCTGGGCTCGCCTGTGACCCAAAGGACAGGCAGAGCGACACTCTCATTCCTTGGTTTTTGGTCCACACCGCGAACCGAAACAACAATTGGAGCGGGTTGTTCGGGCGTTTGGATTGGGACGGGGTCTTCAGCACGGTCACGACGAATCCCGACCCCTCCAATCAACAGGGGAAGGTGTTGCATCCCTCCGAGGACAGGACGATCAGCGTGAGAGAGTCTGCGAGAGCCCAAGGCCTGCCTGACTCGTTCAAGCTGTTTGGGATAGTCTCGGAGAGGTACAAACAAGTGGGAAATGCGGTTCCTGCACCCGTTGCTCGAGCTTTAGGCGGTGAAATCAGGCGGAGCTTAATGTCTACCAACTCCCGTTGCACTTAAACAACCCTTGTCATTTCTATATTGTTCATTAAGTCTCATTTTTCGTTTCGTTGAGCTGAATTGAAACTGTTTTCTAGTCTGAATATGCTTTCACACGGGAAAGGAAAAATTCTAAGGAAAGTGGGAAAAGTTTGATTGAAATTAATGAAAACAAACATCTAAAATAAATAAAAAAAACATTTGGAATAGAATGAGGAAGATTGAAATTTCGTGGAAAATATAAAATTAAAAAAGTGACAAGATACTGCGGTTTTTAAAAAAGCAATAATTGGAAAATTCTGTGGCGACGCTTTCGAATCGATGATATTTAGTAAAAATCTCCCTAAGAGAGTTTCAAAAACAAATTTCTTTTTCTCTGTAAATTATGGGTTGTTCAAGTGAGTACAATTTCAAGTAAGTGGTTGTAACACGGTTAGTCCCCTTTCCCAGCCTTCTATGAACTTTGTAAATCCCTCCAGTCTTTTTTTCCTTCGCAGGGGTGTTCAGTGCTAAAATTTCCTGCATGACTAAAATGGTCCGCATTGTATGTATGAATTTTGGAACCAAAATGGAGTTTGTAAGATGCATTTTCAATATTTGATTTCTCGTTTTTACCCAAAAATGGAGTTGTATCACTTCTCAAGAGTGTCCCATTTCTTTGCTTGGATTCATCGCTGCGAACGAATTGACTGTTTGTATTTTTGATTGAAGATAAATATGTTTAAAAGCATTGTTTTGTATGTATGCGTATGTACGAATAATTTTGAGAGCGTCCGGTGATGTACAGCGTTTATTTTAAATTTTGAAAATGTAAAATATTTGTGCTGTGCTAAATATAAAAAAAAAATATCTCTTAAAAGTTGTTGGTTTTCCGATTTCCCGCAACACCTCCCACTTTTCGAAGAGTGTTATTGTTTAAGGGGAAAATAATCATTTAAAAAATTGAAGTTGACAGCTAATAGGAAAGCTCATTGTACAAAGCACAAACGGGCGACCAATGGGAGAAGAGGAGACACGAAGACGCTTATTGAAGATCGGGCGCCTGTTAGGCGGTTTATCGTTTCAGTGAAGAAACAAAACTTTTTTCGGTGCCAACTTCTGGGGTGAGTCGTCGAAAAGCCACCCTCCATTTCATCCCCCGCTTATTTTCCCCCTCCTATTTTTTTTTTTTAAAGTCGAACCCGATGTTTTTGGCTCGATTCCATAAACGACCCGATCCCAGGCACCTTATTAAGTAAATGCGAGTCGGAGAAGAGAGTGGAGGTGAGCATTTGGAATTAATTTCACTTAGTAAAACAGCCCCGTTTTAACGTAAAACGAATTGTAATTTAATTATTTTGGCACTTAGTCATGTCAACAAGGAAGGAGGGAATGCGAGTTTCGGGTCGTTGGGCGGGCTTTTTCAACACAGCACTTCGTCATTACAGAAATTAAAATTTCCCTGACGAATTAGCAGGTTCGGATTTGGATTTTTCTCCGTTGACGTCGATATTCACCGGTTAAAAATACCGGTAATGTCGGTTAAAACCCGAAGCGAACGTTCCATAACGAAACAAAGTGAGGGAGAAATGGCCTGGAGTGAATTTTATTGCATTAAGACCCGGAGTTTCTTTTCCTGTTTGTAGAACTGGCTTTTTCGTAGACAGAACGAGCTAGATAAATGCAAGATTTTATTTTCCCCACATTCCTAAGCGAAATTTCTTGAAGCGTTGCCCCACCACATTAAATTAAATCCTCCCCGTTAAGATGCTGCAGCCACCCTATTGAGAGATTTAATAAAAGTAAAAGGCGAGTGATTGTGCTGAATTTTTTATTCGGATTCTTTTTTTTAATTTAATAATTGACAAACTGTATTTACTTCTTCTAGTGGACTCCCTCGATAAAGTAACGTTTAACTACGATAGAATTTCGACATTGTAATCTGGGCTCTCATACAATGTTCTTACCATTCATTCTGAGCATTGATTTCGGGCTTAAAAGAGTTATGGTTGTTACAACTGAAGGAAATGTATGTCCACACTTATGTCTCAGACGCCATAATTATTTTTATTTACACCCTCACAAAGAAGTTGACGTTCAGCTATTGGAATTAAAGAGATGAAATAGTTCAGTTCAAAAATCAGGGGTAAAGTTACATTAATGCCAAAATGACTTAAACTTTGTGAGATTGTTTAGAATGTAATTAAAAATAAAATGTCCGATTAAGCAGAAGCAGAACTTACCGTTTTGATGAAAATGACCAAAAATTCTTTCCTGGCATCAGATTTTTGATCACATTTGAGTTTTATCTACAATTATACTCTGAACAATTTCACCAAATTACAGTTTAGAATTTTATGTCTAATTTGACCGGACTAAAAGGAGAACATTAAATTTACATATTCATATGATGTCATATATATATTTGTATAATGTTTTATATTTTATTTGCATAATTTTCTAATATGTTTGAGTCTTAATTATGGGGTCTAAAATTATCTGAATATACAGAAAAATCTCGATATGTTTTGACTGTAGTTTTCGTAAGAATTTTTTCATTTATTGTCACAAGGGATGGAGGGAACACGACTTCCAGCTGATTCGCCCCACAAGAAATCCACGACCAATCGAAAACCCGAAAAGCGTCCGCAGTTAATTGCAGACACTCAGATGAGGTGATAAAAATTAGCAAAAAATTTTATCCCGTTTTTGAAACCATTAATCCCATGAATGCGGCAATCAAATACGATTAGTTAATTGCCGCAAGTCCGTAATTAATGTCACGTGGGCGAATGCACGTTAAAGAGAAGTCACGATTTGGGGGGAAAATCGGGAATTTGGAAAAACAACAGACGGGGCCACATTAAGGAGTGTTCAATTCGTATTGATAAAATGATTTCCGCGAGCTGCGAAGGAGTGAAAAGAGAAAGAAGAGAGGTTGCGGGAGGATTATCCAGCGCAAGAGCTTTTCCAGCATCATTTTCATCCCACTGATCTGTCGGATGCTGTAGTTACACTCCCACATTCGCCCAGTGCGGAACATTCCCGATTTTCATTTCGGTCGTGCGGTTCTCAGCTTGGTCAGCAACAATCGAAGCCTTTTATAATGATTCAAGAGGGGAAGGGTGAATTGGAAACGGTTTGGGAAAAATTTTCTCTTCGTCCCATCAACGGAAATAGGTTTTTCCTGACTCGCAGCAGTTGACGGAAGGTTAGAGGTAAGGCTTTTTCTTTTCTATACGACGAGAAAATCATTCAAAGTTTACCAGGATTCCTTTGAAATCTCCGGTTGAATTCTTTTTTTATCTAATCAAACCACCAAACTTTTTATTTCTAAAAAAATTATTTTTATGATAAAACTTAACGTTTTGTTGAAAAACAAAAAAAAATTGTTTGGATCTTTGACCCCGCGTCAATTATTTTACAAGAATCGGATTGATGTTATACTTTTATAATTATACTCAGAGAAATTTCACTAAGTTTCAGCTTCTCAGGAATTAATAAAACTTCACCGCTGATTTTTGAACTAATCCGAGTGGACTAAAAGGTTTTATTAGGAGACCGTAAAAATTAGGAAGAATTTAAAATGAACTCACCTTTGCGCTGTGTTAACTGTTCATAACCCTGTAACGATTATGCAACTTAAATGATTAGTTTTTCACTTATATAATAAATCTTCGAAAGCAGAAGTCTTCATCTGGGGGGTATTCCATTCATGACGTACGTAATAATTATAGAATTACTTTTTGTGAGTTTTCCAAACAGTTTGTCGGATAATGTGGGCTCGAAAAAGGATCAATAACGTGCCGACATTAAAAAGGCTCCTCCCTTTGAGTATAAAATTTGCATTCTTTCATAGGATGTACAGAAGAGAACATAAAGGAAATGAATGGTTTGATAAGCTCACGGGTTTCGGGGAATTATCTCGAGTTTAGAAAACACCTAAAGAAACTCTCGCCTGACCTATATTCTCGTTTCATCCCCATCGTCACGGGTTTTCCCTCCCTAATTGCGCTCCGTTGAAACGTACATTAAAAAATAATTTTTTAGATTCCCCCCCCACGGCAGAGGAAGGAAATTCCTCCGTTTTTCCGCGAAATAAACGGGTAAACTTTTCATGAAAGCGATGTTCCATTTGGACGAGTTTGTATTATTTTCGAGACGGAAGAAAATATGGCGAAAGCGGGGAAATTTCGTCATTCGTCCGTCTAAAAATAAATAATCACGAATAGTGTATTCGCGAGGATGTGGTGTATTTTTATCGGAGTCCATTCAGTGGCGTCCCGCGCCCCCCCACGGCTCTCCAGGGAAAGGGTTGATTATGAGAAAATTTGCACGCGTCGGGGGGTGGTTGTCGGCTCCTCGGGGAGTCACCCTTTCCCTCGGATTTATTAATATATTATCATACATGGCGGACGATTGGGGGATTCGGAGCCGCCGACTTTTTATCAACTTCCCTTCGCTCATCGATAATTTCAAGGGCCGTCGAGGATTCGGATTTAGCTGCCATTTTATGAAATCCTCGGCAAACAAAGTCAGCGATTAGTCGGGAGCTCATTGTTGACTCGTTTTTTATTAAAAAAAATATTTTTTAAAGATTTTGTTTCCACTGAAATTGTTATTACGACTTTATTGCCTACGAAGCTGTGATTTAAAACTGAGGGATTTTAAACGACCGGAGGGGATTCGAAATCACTTTCACGGATTTTTTTCATGTAAATAAACTGCACTGGTCCCTCGATTAACACGGTAGATTTGGATATATATAAAATCCCAGGTTACTTCCGTCCAACATGAAAGAGTTGTGCAGAGGAATAAAACATTCAATTGCTGATTTCCGTCGCTGACGTTTTCATCGGAGGAAGTAAAATTAATAGATGCATTTTCCGAGGCAATCGTGGACGATTTCCGGTGATTTTTCATTCCGGGCCATGGGAAGAACCCCTGACTAAAGTTTCCAAGTTTACCAACCCAATCAATCGATCAACAAACATGAGTTTGTTGTTTGATCACTTTATCAATTTGGATTTCCCCCTCTCTCTCTTCCGGCGAAGGCATTCAAAGGTCTGAGATGGAGAGAAGATCCCATAAAGAGAATAAATATACTGCAATGCTTATGCGGTAGCCATGGAAACTGTCACCCTAAAATTAGAACATCCCCTTATCTTTAATCCCTATTTGTCCATCCGGGATCAAATAGCGTAAAATTAATGGGAACCCGTGATTAATGCCGACATTCACTTCGCCAGGGGGTTTTTTTCGTGAGTCGGAGGTCCGAAACCCAAAAGGCCCGCGAAAGGGCTCATTAACTTGATATTAAGGGCCTCATTTAAATTTAGATTTTGTAATTTGGATGGGTGGGGCTTTCACTGCTTAGTCACGCCGATGACGACAGGAGTCCCAAAAACCTTGGCTTTTGTTCTAGTCTTGTTTCGTTGGCAATTGCCCCACGGGACGTAAAAAAGTGGATTTATTATGAATTCTCTGGACTTTTATTCATTCGAACCCATTTCCTACAATTTTCATCCGGCCATGCTTTGCTTAGCGCCGCTTTCCTCTTGGCTTCCTCCATCGATCGCTTACTCGTTCTACTTTCGTAATTCGTTGCAGGTTTAAATGCTGTCGGTTGCAGCGATGTTTTATTTTTGGTCCTGCGCGGTCAAGAGCATTGTTGAACCGAATCTCTTTGCCACGTCTTCATTAAAAATCTGCGACATCTTATTTGAAAAGAAGATAATTTACACGAATATTGAAATCGTAAAAATCTTTGGCTTTCAGGAAAGGCAATAAGCCATAGCAAAGTATCAAATCCGTAGCATAGAAACGAATAAGAGAAACCAAACGAAATGGCGGCGCTTTCACTGAGGATAAGCATCGTGGACAGAAATGTGACGAAAACGATGCAATTCAATCCTTCGACATCGGTTTACGATGCCTGTAAATTCATTCGAGAGAAAATAAGCGAAGCCAATTTGGGAGAACGTGAGTAAAACGATTTTGAGCGGATGTTTTTCCTCTTAAACCTGACTGATTTGACTTTCGGACTCATTACAGCCAAAGACTATGGACTTTTCCTGGCAGACGAAGACATGAAAAAGGGCGTTTGGTTAGAGCCCGGCCGAAATTTGGATTATTATATATTAAGAAACGGAGATCTGCTCGAGTACAAAAGGAAGCTGAGAACCCTCAGGGTTCGGATGCTCGATGGAACGCTAAAAACACTTCTAGTCGACGATAGTCAACCGGTTGCCAATCTCATGGTCGTCATTTGCACTAAAATTGGTAAGATTTCATTGCACCGAGATTTGGTATTATCTATTCAATTGTTTTGATTGGAAGATTTTGAACTGTTTCGGTTAACAAAAAAATGGCATCGTTTCAGGCATTACCAATCACGATGAGTACAGTCTCGTTCGGGAAAACGCCGAAGAAGAATTGGAAAATAAGCCGAATTTCGGAACGCTGACTCTGAAGCGAAAAAAAGAAGAAAAAGAAAAAGACACGAAAATGGAACAACTCCGTAAAAAACTCAAAACAGACGACGAAGGTTGGTCGAACGACGTAAAAATTGCTTCGGTTCGCAGAGTTTTGCGGTGACACGGAGTCTTTTATTTACAGTGAACTGGATAGATCCGTCAAAAACACTCAGGGAACAGGGGATAGACGAATCGGAAACGGTTCTCCTTCGAAGAAAATTCTTTTTCTCCGATCAGAACATCGACTCGAGAGATCCCGTCCAGTTGAACCTGTTGTACGTCCAAGCCAGGGACGCCATCCTGGATGGAACGCATCCCGTCACTCAGGAAAAAGCCTGCGAATTTGCCGGTATTCAAAGCCAGATTCAATTCGGAGATCACATCGAAAGCAAACATCGTCCCGGATTCCTCGAGTGAGTTTTGAATTTTTTAAAATACGGTAAAAAACTAACTTTTGGACTTTTGATGTAATTATTAAAATTTTGTGATTAATTGGAAAGAATTTTTAAAGATTCAGCTGTGTTTCATTTCTTTGCTGTAGTTACTGTTTTTTTTTCTATTCGACCCTTTTGTAATCACAGTTCATTTAATTTTCTCATTTTCCTTATTTTCTATTTATTTTCTTCTATCTCCTTTCATTATTCTTTCATCCTGTTTGATTTCTTCCGTCCTTTTATTTCCTTTTCGAATCTGTTATTTTTTCGATTTTTTTCCTTCTTATCTATTTTATGTTTCTTTTAATATAGTTAACACTGTTGTTTCCATCTTTTAAAAGTTTTGTTTTTTTTTCAGCCTGAAAGAATTTTTGCCCCTGAGTTATGTGAAGGTGAAAGGAATCGAAAAAAAAATCTTCCAAGAGCATAAAAAGCATCAGGGTTTATCCGAATTGGACGCGAAAGTGTTGTACACGAAAACCGCAAGAGCTTTAAAAACTTACGGCGTCGCTTTTTTTCTCGTCAAGGTGAGTTTGAAAACAAAAAAGTGTTTCTCAAACTTCTCCCTCTTATGCAATCTTCGTCTTTTGTTGATGCCACGCCAAAGAGTCTATGGCGTAATACCCGTCATTCTTTTGTCGTTTCAGGAAAAAATAAAAGGGAAAAATAAATTAGCGCCGCGACTTCTGGGCGTGACAAAGGACTCCGTTCTCAGGCTGGATGAAAAAACAAAGGAAATCCTTCAGACGTGGCCATTGACCACCGTCAAAAGATGGGGAGCAAGCCCGAACACGTTCACCCTCGACTTTGGAGATTACAGCGACGAGTACTACTCCGTGCAGACGACGGAAGCCGAACAAATTCAGCAACTCATCGCCGGATACATCGACATAATTCTCAAAAAGGTACCCCTCAATACACGCAACGAGTCCTAAACGAGACTGATACGAGGAATTATTTTTAGAAACAATCGAAAGACCATTTTGGAATCGAAGGAGACGAGGGATCGACAATGGTCGAGGACAGCGTCAGTCCTCTGAAAGCGACCATTCTTCAGCACGAGACCAATAAAGTTGCCAAAGTGAACACGGAATCCGTGGCGAAACCTGCGGTCATGCGAGCTGGTGCTGACGGTAGGTATCTTGTGCTGTTGGAGATTCGACCAATTTCATATTTCCTTTCTTTCCTATTGGATTTCTACGAATTCCAGCATCCCAATGAAAATCATCCGAAATTGTATCATTTCCCAGTGATCCTCCCAAGGAATGCTCATTATAATTCAAATTTTAGGTGCTCGAACATACGGAACTGGCCACATGGGAACAGCTCAGTACTCAACAGTCAGTGGTCAGCTGCACTTAGCTCACGCGCCCTCAACGGTACTAAATCACATTCATTTTTTATTATTACAGACTAACCGGATGATCTCTTCACGTCTTAACATCTTACTCATTAGAAGTTTTCCCTTTTGAGAAATCTTGTAGTCCATCTCGGGGAGAATTTTGGTGAAAAATTCAATGAGGATAATTTTAAATTTTGATATCGTTGGGGGAAACGACTTTACAAAAAAGTTAGGCATTAAAAGGTTGTCAAAAACCCCTGGGATCGACTAAAGGTTTTCGCCTTTTTAACGAAAATATTCGAATAAAACTAACGCTTTAATTGGAATCTCCTCTGCGTTTCTCGCTAATCATGCATGATTTTCTTAACATTTTATTTTATTTTCATGCTTTACTGTAGACAATGGGTTTGGGATAAGAGTAGGTATATATTTCTCTTCTTAAGCTTTTTCTTCGGTTGTCTTTACACGCTTACCAAGTGAGAAAAAAGTAAATGTTGATTAGATTGTTAAGAAAGGTTTTGTTTTTTCTCATGAAAGATGCAACAAACGAAAATCACCAATGTCCTGTCCGAACCGCAAAGAGCTCTTCTCTCGACCATAAGCACCGGCCACGAAGTGATCATTACGGCTGAAAAGGAACTGGTGACGAAGGTGGGGTTGCCTCCCCTTGGGAATGACCCCGCATCAATGAAATGGAAGGAAGACACACTGGACACGAACAAACAGAACGTGAGCTCCCAGATAGCCGCCATGAATGCGGCCACCGCTCAGGTGGTGACGCTCACATCAGGTTGGTGTTTGTGTTAGCTCGCACACTACTGTGTGTCAACCGCGGCGCGGATAGATAGTCGGCTTATCAGTTTATCATATCAAAAGAAAAATACTGGGTTTCCGACTTTGAAATTCATAAAGCATGGCGGTTGTAGATTAAATTAAACGTCGCGTAGGCGGATTTGTTAAACCGAATTTAGAGGTGTTAATGAGTCTCGCGAATGTTTTAAAATATTGAGAAGTGTTAATGAGTTATATTTTTTCAATGCGTTAGGGACGGAGGAAGTGGACCACACTGCGGTGGGAGCGGCCATAACCACCATAGCGAGTAACTTGCCCGAAATGACCCGAGGTGTCAGAATGATCGCTGCTCTTATGGATGACACCGGAAACGGTGAAAAACTCCTCGAGGCCGCGCGTCAGCTATGTCACGCCTTCAGCGATCTTCTCAAAGCCGCCGAGCCGGAAGCTAAAGAAGTAAGCAGTCGTTTAAACACTCCTTGAGCCCCTCACACGTCGTGAAAACAATTATAATTTCCCGTTGTATTTACAGACTCGTCAGAATTTGCTGACGGCGGCCAGTAGAGTCGGAGAAGCTTCTCATCAAGTCTTGACTACGATCGGAGAAGAAACAGACGACAATAAAGAGCTTCAGGACATGCTTTTAGGTAGGTAGAAGTTTGCCTTGTGGTGTTTGGCAGTGTTTGATTTCATTTTTCTGTTTGTAGATTTGGCTAAAGCGGTTGCGAACACCACAGCGGCTTTGGTTTTGAAAGCGAAGAATATAGCTTCCACCTGCGAAGATCCAAACGTCCAAAATAAAGTCATTTCTGCTGCTTCGCAGTGCGCCCTCGCAACCTCACAACTCGTTGCCTGTTCGAAAGTAAGTGCTGTATTTCTTTACTCTCTGAATTATGCGGACGGTATTACAAATGGGAAATAAAAAAGAGTTCAACTCGGATCTTAGGAAGAAAAGCTTAATGTGGTTTTTTTCTCAGGTGGTGGCGCCCACGCTGTCCAGCCCAGCTTGCCAGCAACAGCTCATGGTTGCCGTGAAAGAAGTGGCCAAAGCCGTCGAGGATCTCGTCAAAGTCTGCAACAGTGCCACCACCGATGAGACTTTGCTAAAGGAATTGAGTCAAGCCGCCGCTGAAGTGACCCGAACTTTGAACGAATTGCTGAATCACATTAAGTAAGCACTGAGATCTAAGAAAAACGAAATTCAAACTTTCAGTCTTTATTGTGAACGAGGACAAAAACCACCGGTCAAACTGATCAGTGAAATTAGTTTAATTTGACTCGTTATTAATTTTAGTTTGTAAATTTACTCGTCCAGAGGAATTGATCATTTCTTTCTTTCACTTCAACCGAAGTCGCGGAAGAACGAAAGTAGTCTGGGATTTCACTTATAGAGATTTTTCTTGTCGCCTTTTGCAGGAGTTCTTCCAGAGAGAAAGCAAGGGAAAGCGTGCAAGAAAGTGCAGTGGAGACTATTTTGATATCTACCGATCGTCTTTTGGCTTCTTCTGGTGATTCAACGGAGATGGTGAGACAGGCGAGAGTCCTCGGTCAAGCCACCACACAACTCATTCAGGCGATCAAGGTAAAAATCATCAGTTATGAACAAACCATCTGTCATTGAAAAAGTCGTCAGCGCCATTTTCCTTCTTTTTAGGGAGAAGCAGAAAAGCAAACCGATTCAGAGATACAACGTAGACTGCTGGCGGCTGCCAAAGTCTTGGCCGATGCCACTGCCAGAATGGTGGAAGCTGCTCGACAGTGTGCCTCCAATCCGAACGACATATACCGACAAAACACCTTGCGACGAGCCGTTGAGGAGCTCAGATATGCCACTACTCAAGCTGCGACGCCGGCTTTACGAAGAAAACTCTTCTCCAGGCTCGAAGTAAGATAAAATTTCCTTTCTTCTATTGTATCTGGGATTTTATTGTACTTAAATAAAACCATTCGTCCCATTGATCTTCTCAACAGGGGGCTGCGAAACAAGCGGCCAGTGCCAGCATCCAGTGCTTGACTGCAGCTCAGAATGCAGGACACAGCAACCAATCGAGAGCCTCGCAGGATGAGCTTTTGACCGATTGTCGTTCGCTTGCCGATGCTTTACCTCGACTTGCAGAAGCCGTCAAGGGTTCCGTAGCCAACCCCGACAATACCAGTGCTCAGCTGAATCTGATCAGCGCGAGCGAGCAGTTCTTACAGGTCCGCCATTAACACATTACTTCGATGCGTTTACAGTTTTGAAACTCAACGAGGATTTTTATTTCCAGCCCGGTGCCAGAGTCGTTCAGTCTTCCCTTGCGGTCATCCCGACTGTTTCCGACCAGGCAAGTGCACTCCAGCTATCGAACAGTTCTCAGCAATTGGCCACTTCCCTCAACGACCTCCGAACGGCGGTGGACAAAGCGAAAGAAGTCGGCGGCGGTTACGGCGGCGAAGCATTCAATTCAGCCTCCCAATTAATACGAAGTCTCAAGACGGAGCTAGACGCCTTCTACAAAGCCGCTATGCGAAATGAATTGCAACCCTTGCCCGGAGAAACGGTAAGAATCCGAAGAATTATTCATGCTGGCTTTGTGCTTTTTGTACTATGAATCGAAAATATACTCCACAGGCAACAGACGCGGCATTAAACCTGGGCGCCGCTTCTAAAAATGTCAGATCCTGCATGTCCCAACTTCAGACCGCAGCCGCACAACAGAATGACAACTATGCGGGTCTCGCTGCTCAGGAAACTGCCAACAGTTTGAAAGACCTGACAATGGCTGTACGAGGAGTCGCGGCCACTTCCAAAGATCGTCAGCTTCAAACCAGGTGAGTTTTCTCAAAGCCAAAGGCGTCGCCCATCTCATTTGCAGATGCTGAAGTTCTCCATTTTGATTCCAGAGTCATTCAGAGCGCCGACAGCGTCATGAACAAATCGTTAATTTTGATCGAGGAAGCAAAATCTGCTCTTTTGTCCGGCGAAGAGGTGAACAGTCAGGAATTGATGAACATTTCGAAAGATGTCACTGCGGCTCTCAATCAGTGTGTCAGTTGCTTGCCCGGTCAGAAGGACGTCGACGAAGTCATTAACAACATCAACGACGCTGCGCAAATTCTTACGATGAACGAATTCCCACATTCCAATAAGTCTTACGGGTAAGTGTCGCCCCGCTTTTGCTTTTACTAATTTTGAATTCGCTTAGTAATTTAAATAAATTACAGCGAGCTGCAGCAAGAGTTGAACACAGCCGCTGCCAATTTGAACGATGCTTCATCCGAAGTTGTGACCAGCATTCGAAGCTCCTCCAAACTGGCGGAGTCCTCCAAAGGTTTTGGGAACGCCTTCACTGACCTAATGGGGGTTTCAATGGAAATGGCTGGTCAAACAAAGGTGAGTTCTTCCGGAGAAAAAATATTTATTCAAGTCAAGACGCAGAGAATGATGTGTTTTTGATTTCAGGATCCGGAAGTACGCAATCAAATGGTCGTTTCCCTGAAAAACGTGTCGATGGTTTCGAGCAATTTGTTATCGACAGCAAAAACAGTTGCGAGCAATCCGTCAGCTCCCAACGCCAAAAATCAACTGACCGCCGCTGCCAGGTATTTTTACAATCCTTTTAGCACTTATGTTTTGACTTCTCCGTCTTAAAAATAATTGTTTCACAGAGCCGTCACCGACAGCATAAACTACCTCGTGGACATATGCGTGAGTGCCGCTCCCGGGCAGAAGGAATGCGACAACGCCATCCGAAACATTCAATCCATGCGACCTCTTCTCGACAATACCAGTGAACCCGTTAATGACTGCACTTACTTCGAATGTCTGGACACGGTCATGGCCAAGTCCAAGAGTCTTGGTAAGACTTCAAACAGCTGCGGGTTGTCGAATTTAAGTATTGTGATCATGATGTAAATATTTTGCTTTAGGTGACGGAATGACCGGTATTGCAAATCACGCCAAAAAATCCGAGTACGAGCAGTTCGGGGAAGCAGTTAAAGGTGTGTCTGCCTCCATTTGTGGTTTGATTGAAGCCGCTGCGCAGTCGGCTTACTTGGTCGGGGTGTCAGACCCGAGTTCGGCTGCTGGTCGTCCAGGTTTAATTGATCAGGCTCAACTTGCCAGGGCCAGTCAGGCCATACAACAAGCCTGCCAAGACCTCGTCAGCCCGACGAGTAACCTGCAGCAGGTGAGGAAGCCACCTTCATGGTTTTATCCGTCTTCTTCCGCACGGGTGCTAATGACATTATCCTTTTAGGTACTGTCTGCCGCGACGGTCATTGCCAAACATACCAGCGCACTTTGCAATGCGTGCCGATTGGCCTCATCGAAAACGACCAACCCCGTGGCCAAACGTCATTTCGTACAGTCCGCCAAAGAGGTCGCCAACTCCACGGCTAATCTCGTCCAAGAAATAAAGACCCTGGACCAGGAATACAACGACGTGAACCGTCAGAACACCGCTCGGGCCACCAAACCTCTGCTGGAGGCCGTTGATAATCTCTGCACCTTCGCCAGCAGCCCGGAATTCGCCAGTCAACCAGCGAAGATATCACAGACCGCGAGATCCGCTCAGGTACGAATGGCGCCACTGTTTTCATCACATTTTTGGACCCCTTCATAGCGTGCATTTCGTCATTGTAGGAGCCCATCACTTCTGCCAGTCATGCAATCATCGATGGATCTTGTTCGATGGTGAAAGCAGCCAAATCATTGGCGGTCAGCCCGAGAGATCCTCCCACGTGGCAACTTCTGGCCAATCACAGCAAATCGGTTTCCGATTCCATAAAGAAACTCGTTTCATCCATAAGGTAGTGGCTGTTGTTGGAAGAAAAATTTTGCAATTGGAATTTTGTTTTCAACTGTTTCTGAATTTGTAGGAACAAAGCGCCGGGTCAAAAGGAATGTGACGACGCCATTGAGATTTTGACGGGACTGATGAAAGAACTGGACCAGGCCGCTCTTCTCGGAGTGAGCCAAAGCCTTCTGCCTCACAAAGAGAATACTCTGCAGGGATTCACAGATCAAGTGCAGACGTCGGTCAACGAGATAAACGAGAGGCTGAACCCGCTGAAAACGGCCGCCAAGTTCCAGGCTGAAAACGTGGGCCACACCGTCACGCAGTTCATACAGTACTTCGATCCGCTCGTGAAAAACGCCATCGGAGCCGCCTCCAACATAATCCACTCCCAACCACAAATGATGTTGCTCGAGCAGACGAAAACCCTCACGGAATGCGCCATTCAGTTGATTTGCGCGACCAAAGAGGGCGGCGGAAACCCGAAGGTAAACACACTCAAATATTCCCAATACGCCCCTGAATTTCATAACCGTTCACTTACTGAACATAATTATGGTTTCGCAACTACAATCAAACGTGTTAATTGGTTCTATTAGGCGATGAACATTCATCCTGATATCGATGAGTCAGCTGAGGCCACGAAAGAAGCTCTGCAAGATCTGAATGCAACACTCGAACATCTTTCCACTCAGGCAGGAGTAATCACAGGTGAGTCCCAATTCGATTGTTACTCGTTTTCGTTAAGAATCAATTATAATTAATTTTATCTCCACAGGTTTAATCGACAGCATCACAAGAGCAATGACTCGCGTTACCGACAACAGAAGTTCCACGATCAACGTCGACCAAATCGACAGCTTCGTCGACTACCAAACCCGAATGGTGCAGCGGTGCAAAGACATCGCCCACATAGCCCAGGAAATGGTCACCAAATCCGGATCGGATCCTGAAAAAATTGGAAAGCTCTCCGCCGATCTCGCTAAGAATTACTCCCAGCTGGCCGGCGACAGCATCGGAGCAGCGTCTTCCACCAGCAATGCTGACGTCTCCACGAGAATCCGGTCAGTCCCCCCCCCCTGCGAAGTGCTTCCCCTCTTCCCCTCCTGGCCAATCATAACGCGACCCATTGTTTTACAGAAGCGGAATACAAATGCTGGGCAAAGCATGCTTGGAACTCATCAAGGCTGGAAACAACTGCCAGATAGCGCCTTTTGGCGACACCTTCGCTCAGAGGGATGTCGCGGAAGCGTCCAAACATGTCTCCGAAAGGGTGTCTCAAATCCTGGCGGCTCTTCAGGCCGGTTCGCGAGGGACCCAAGCATGCATCAACGCTGCATCCACCGTTTCCGGCATCATCGGCGACCTCGACACGACGATCATGTTCGCCACCGCCGGCACTCTGCACGCGGAAAACGAAAACGAGACGTTTGCCGATCACCGGGAGAACATTTTGAAAACAGCGAAGGCTCTGGTGGAAGACACCAAAACCTTGGTCGCCGGTAGGTGTTATTCTTCCTCGCCTTTCCCCTCTCTATCGTGCCGCGATTACAGGGAAATACATTCCAGGTGCGGCTTCCAGTCAGGAGCAATTGGCCGTGGCTGCTCAGAATGCGGTGACGACGATCGTCCAGCTGGCCGAAGTGGTGAAGTTCGGGGCGGCCAGTCTCGGCTCGAACAATCCGGAAGCTCAAGTGATGCTGATAAACGCGGTGAAAGACGTGGCGAGCGCTTTGGGAGACCTCATTCACGCGACGAAGGCCGCCAGCGGGAAGGGCATCGACCACCCATCGATGAACCACCTGAAGGACTCAGCCAAGGTACGTAGCCCAAGCTAACGCTGTTGTACATACGCCCTCAGCAACTAATGCAACCTCTCTCGAATGAGGCTCGAGGAAAGTAACCGCAGAACTAAAATCGCTTTTAACGCGCGGGGCTTTTGAGAAATTCACCTTTGGGAAATAAAATTAATAGTGAATTTGAAAATAGGGTAGATTTTTGAACTTGCCACCGCCCCGTCGAAAGGTAAGTTCAGTGAGCGTCATTTCTTACCAGAAAAAAACCGATACGAATGGGAGTTGGTGAATTCAGCGTGGAAATTATTTTTTCTACTGCTTCCGCACTTAACACGTTAAGAACCGCAGAGAAAACTGTTCGACAAACGCCATCTTTTTTTTGGGACAAATTTACACAATGACAAATGAAAGCAAAAAGTTAAAGAAGATGAAAGGGAAAGAAGAAAAGGAAGAAAAAGCAGCCAAAGAGAAGCTCAAAAAAATATATTTTTATAATTTGATTATGTTTATTTGTTTATTGTAAATTTGTAATTCCAAATTAATATGTAATGGCAAAAACATGTTTATATTATTATTGGTAATATTTTTACTTAAAATCATTTTTTACGAAACTTTTTGCATAATTGCAAAATAAAATTTTAGTATTGAAACCTTAATAATACTGAAATACTATTGAACACTAATAAGTTTTGTGGTAATACAATCAATGTAATACAATGTGGGCATATAAAGACTGCGTCTGGAGAACACGAGCGGTTCTTAATGCGTTAAATGCGATTCATCTCCATCGAAGTGCAGTTTTTACTCAACAGATTAGGAAAAACATTAATCAGCTGTAAAAACAATCGCAGGAAAATGTATAAACGAGTTGAAAAGCGGGTGGTGGTTGTTGAAAGCAAACAAAATCCTTTCAAGACACTTTTCTTCTGCAATATTCGTCTGCTCCACTGTGTCGTCTGAGCTTTTGCTTCGCTTTACCGATCCCTCCATTCGTGATTCCCCCCCTTCCGTCTGACGGACATTTCAGGTATCGATCCCCGACCAAACCTTCGACCACCGGCTGAATTCACCTCTGACCATTCGACCTTCGACGAACGGTTATGGTTTCCGTTGCCCTTTGCTCATGACCGCCTTATGTGTTGTCCCAAGATTAGAATATAGTTATTAGCATTGTATTGTGTGTGGTAGGGTCGATGGGCGGATTCGGAATTCGACTGGTTCATCTCCGATCAAGAGGAAGAACTCATTCGCGTTCTTTCTAATGACCGTCTTCTTCATCTTCACTCTTCCGGAGCATCGCAGGAAGATATTTTTGCTTCCGGTTAAAATCCCCTGGTTCTACTTTACTTTTTTTTTATTTACTTAAATGTCTACTAATTTTTAAAATGTCGGAAGACATTTTCTGTATTTCTCTTATCTGAATGTTAACTGCTCTGCTCTGCGTAGAGGTGAATTCCGTCAGCGCTGAAAGAAATTCAGTTCGATGGGGATGAATATGGAGGGCGAGGGTGGAAACAGAATCTCTGAAACGCCGGAGAACGAGAGAGAGAGTCGGGATAAAGATTAGTTAACTGTGAGAAAAGATGGCCATCAACGAAAATAAAAATGAGGGAATTTAAACTGATTCAGGGTCGGATTGAACAATTATACCTCCAATCTGATTGGCTGTTGGGAAATCGAACTGCATTTTTTTTCTTCGTATCGCCATTAGAAGCGTTCAGTTGTTTTGATTTCTCGTTTTATGTCCTTCTACGTAATAATACGGTCAAATTAGACAATGAGGTTACATAAATTCCTAAGAAGCTGAAGCTCTAAATAATTTCGACCAAGTTTCAGCCAATTAGGAATTAATGTAAATTCACCACTGATTTTTCGACTATAATAAATATTTTTTGATGACCTTCCAAAATTTGGAAAAATTTGTTTTTTTTAGAAAAATTAAAACGCAGCTTTTTTACTAATTTGTAAATATAAAGAAGCACTTGTTTTTTTCAATTTTCCATAATTTTCCTATTTTTTAATTTGGGAACTGATTTATATCTTTCATTCCTTTTTGTCGAGTTTTATTTTTAATTTGTCTTTATAATATATATAGTTTCAATTCTGTCAAATTAATTTTATTTATATTTATTTTTAACGGAGCCTTTATATAATCGTCTGCGTTTATTATGGTGGGTAATATTATAAATTATTTGAGCACATAAACGAGCATTTTGTTAACAATCTGTTGGGTGTCAGTGAAATTGGCTTTCTGTTGCACCACCGCCTTTCGCCCCTTTGGGAGCCCTTTCTCTTCTTCTTTTTTCGGTGAACTTCCTCCCTTTAATGCCGTTTGGGGTGTTGTACTAACGGTTTGGTTTATCACGCTGTTTAAATAATTTTTTTTTATCTTTTCTGCTTTTAAATAAACAAAGCTAACAAACGGATTTGGTTTCTGCGATAAATTTTTGTGCTTTCCAGGGAAATGTGTTAGCCAAAGCTTAATGGAAGAGCTCCCCAACGTGTCAGCTTTTTGGGAAAAGGACTGTTTTAGTTGAAAGCTGTAGAGTTCTTGAAATTCTGTTGTTGCATTAATTCCTTCGGCGAAGCTTTCTCAGCGTGTTTTCAAATTTTTTAAAAGAGGTTTATTAACAGAGTTTTGCTTTTGCATCGACAGGTAATGGTCACCAATGTGACGTCATTGCTTAAAACGGTCAAAGCGGTCGAGGATGAACACACGAGGGGCACTCGAGCTCTGGAGGCGACGATCGAAGCCATCGCTCAGGAGATCAGAGTGAGTTGATGAATTATTCTTCGAAATTTTAGAATTAAACAGAAGTCATTAAGGGATTAATCACTTTCAGGCTCTGCAGTCCCCCGAACAGTTCAAGAGCACTGCAACTCCTGAGGATTTGGTCCGTTGCACAAAACCCATCACAACGGCGACAGCTCGTGCTGTTGCTGCCGGCAACAGCGGGAAACAGGACGATGCCATCGTTGCGGCCAACGTTGGGAGAAAAGCCATCTCTGATATGCTTTTGATTTGTAAAGTGAGTATAAACTTTTGACTGAAATCCCCTTTGATTGTGAGTCGTCCAACATTTGGGGTGTTTTCAGGGTGTCGCCAGCAACGCCGAAACGGTCGAGCTCAAGAACAGAACTCTTCAGGCCGGTCACGACGTCGCTGTGCAGTACAGGGAACTGCTCCAGGCCATACTCCACGTGCTGAGCAAGCCCGGACAGGCAGAAGCCAAAAACATGCTGCCCACCATCTCGAGGAAGATCGCCCAATGCGTGACGGAGCTCGTGACGAGCGCACAATTACTGAAAGGCTCCGACTGGGTGGACCCGGATGACCCCACCGTCATCGCTGAGAATGAGCTCTTGGGCGCCGCTAATTCCATCGACGCTGCCGCTAAGAAATTGGCCAGTCTCAGACCCCGGCGATCAATTCAGGTAATTAGTCGGTACTTGGAAAAACAAAAGAATAAAGAAAGCAGAAGAGAAATTGTTCTAACCCTTTGACGCCCATAAGTTTATGCTAAAACTCATTTTAATTAATTCAACCTAAAAAAACGTTCAGTTGGGCTGAATCAGTGGAAAATGCTTAAAATGCCCGTTAGACCACAGAGTGAGAGACACAATCTTTACTCAAAAACAAACATGCGAATGAAGGAATTTTAGAATCAGCTGAAGAAAAACTGATAATCATAAGTCACATAATGTTGCAGAAAGCTGAGGGCAAATTAGAGAGCTTTCAAAAATAAAATTGTCCCACTTTTGGGACAATTTTGACAATTGGACAACTTTACATTTAATATTTTAACCGCGTAGACTAAACGTTTTTTCGTTAGGGTCAGTGGGCGTGAAAGGGTTGAAATTCAGCCCGACGGTTAATTGGCGAACATAATCGTTTGATTTGTGAGAATTTTTTTTGTATAAGTTTAGCCTGGAAAATGCGATTCCTATTGAGATATGTTTGATATTCTTGGTTGTTGCGTTCATATCAACCAGATATCGAACATATTTCACGAAGAGTCGCTCATTCGTCGTCAACAGGTATTCGGATGCTTTCTCGTCAGTTCTGTTTCCATCGCTAATATACATTCCTACATTTGCAGGAAACCGACGAAAGCTTGAATTTCGACGAAATGATCCTCGAAGCCGCCAAATCGATAGCCGCCGCCACCTCCGCCCTCGTCAAAGCCGCCTCAGCCGCCCAGAGGGAACTCATCGACAACGGAAAGGTACCTATCTCACTCCCAGGCCCACACCTCAACCCACTCTCACTCTCTGCTCCCACTCAGGTCAGTCGACGACCCCTGACCTCCTCGGACGACGGCCAGTGGTCGGAGGGCCTCATCTCCGCAGCCAGGCTCGTCGCCGCCGCCACCCACAGCCTTGTCGAAGCGGCCAACTCCCTCGTGCAGGGCGTCGGCTCCGAAGAGAAGCTCATATCGGCGGCCAAACAGGTCGCCAGCTCCACTGCCCAACTTCTAGTCGCTTGCAAGGTGAAGGCCGACCCGGACTCGGACAGCACGAAGAGGCTGCAGGCTGCCGGGAACGCGGTCAAACGGGCGACGGACAATTTGGTGCGAGCCGCCCAACAGGCGATACAGCAGGAGGAGGAGAGGAGTTTGATACTGAACAAGAGGATGGTTGGAGGTGGGTAGGGGCGGTGCGGCGGTCGCGGGAGGGCTGAGTCGGGGAGGAATGAATTCGGGGTTCGGTTTCAGGTATCGCCCAGGAAATCAACGCGCGGTCGGAAGTGTTCAGAATCGAGAGGCAATTGGAGGAAGCGAGAAGTCGTCTGACGGCGATCAGACAGGCGAAATACAAACTGAAGGGAGGCGACAGCGATGCGGAAACGGACGGATATCAGAGCGGATACGAAAGCTTCGGCAACCGGTAATTCTTATTCATTCACTGCTTCGGACTCACCGTACCTGAGCTTTGAAACTCCCATAAATGAAACAAAAAAAAAACCTCCCCCAAATGTGAAAAAAACCGCCCCTCCCTCCGCATAACCGTTATTTTAATCGTTACTAAATTCATGTTTTTTTTCTCTTTTTTTTACGGCAGAATAAATTAAGGTATAAGGAATTATTATTTCTAAGCTTTGTATAGTCAGCGATTAGATTAGGCGATCCTGCAGGTTTTGGTTTATTTTACGTTGCTTAACACTTTTACTAATTTCCCCCCCTTTGTTTTCCCGTTACGTAATAATAACCGGGCTTTTTTTTAGTTTTGCTAAAGTTTGTTTTTCAGTCCGGTCAAATTAGGCATTCGAGTGGGCAATAATTTTAAATAAAGTGAAAGTCGGTTTATGTTATAATATAAAAGTGTCAGAGAGTCATTTTGCTGACCTTTGACCTCGTTCCAATTCTTTTATAATTATACTCAGAACGATTTCAGAAAGTTTGGGGTTCTCAGGAATTAATGTAATTATTAAAAATCAATCAGATCGAAACAAGTCAACAACCGGAACCGGAAATGAAACATCGAGTAATCGATCTATCGATCCATGGAAATTCATAGAGTGCGATATTGTCTTAACTTCGGGCGCGATTTTTAAACTAATTTGACTGGACAATTTAGCCTATGTTTAGTTGTTTTGTGACTAACAAGAATTGCGAATGGCATGTCAGAAAGGATTCTCCTTCTGTTTATCAAGAGTATTTGCTTTTCGTGGTTTGTCTCTCGAAGAATAGAAGAATGAAGTGCAATCTTGTCCGAAGATAAACAGAGAAGAGATGTTAGCTGCTGCACCTGAATCACCGTGGCTTTACTCACACTGAATGTCTATCGGGTCGAATGCGGAATGCAGAAGATAACAATGTTTTTGTTGCATGTCTTCCCTCCAAAGATACGACGGAAGATCAAACGACAACAGCCCCGCCCTCGGGCAAAGCTCATCGATAACCCAGAGGAACTACGTCACCCTCATCTCTCCCGAGAAAGTGAACGACGCCAACTCGAAGAGGGTGAACAGAGTGAACGACATGTACGACGACTCCACCCTCTTCGAGAGCCCCACCACGAAGACGTTCGTCTCCAGCTTCGAGAAGTCCGCCCAGAGGGCTTCCGGCTCGCCATTCTCCGGGTTCGCCAAGGTGGTGCGCAGCCAGGAGAAGGAGGGGACCGGAAGCGTCCAGATACAGGAAGTGACCACGACGGAGAGGATCAAGAACGGGACGCTGCAGCCGACGGAAGTGACCACGGTGGAGTACTACGTGAGCGATCACGGGCCGGGGGAGGTGAGGAAGCTGACGGACGGATTGCTGAGTCAGCACATAACGTCGGCGCAGCAGCAGATATCCCACCTGAAAATCACGGACAATTCCACGTGATGTGTTGCACGTGTCCGAATTAACAATCCTTCTGCCTTTCTGTTAACGAACGGTGCCTTGACAAAGAGATAATATCAGTATTTAGGGTTATTTTTGTAAATGCGAGAGAATCTGCAGGAGCCTTTCTCACTATTTTAACAGATATAAATTTATATTTTTTTTAGTCCTAATTTACTACGATTTGTTTATATACAAAGTAACTTAATAATGGAGTTTGAAAGAGAATGAACTTGTAATTAATTCCTTAGAAGTAATAATCGTTTTATAAGAGTTGAAATTGGCGAGCTTTGTGCTTCCTTAAAATTTTTACTATTTTTTAACGGCGTAATGTTATATTTCATGAAAACAAATGTTGAAAAAGTTAACCTAATTTTATTAACAGTCAATTTATATTGTAATATGTTATTAAATTTTCTCTTTTTATTTGGCATTTTTTTTAATCGTCGCCTTGTCCTTCTCTCCTCCGGTTTTTCCATTTCCTCAGTCGAGTTTAAAATGGTCACGTTTTCCAAATTACAGAATTTAAGAAAAGAGCGGAAGAATGTTTTGAAAGTAAATTTTTGAAAAATCGTTAAACCTAACAGGAGTGCGAGAAAGTTGTTGAAGTAAAAACTTAGAGAATTTCCATAAAAATTTTCTTTACTAAACTCATAATACACTACATTTTAAAAACACTCATACAGTGGTTACTTCTGTTAAAACCTTTGCGTTCAATTCGTTGTAGTTTTTGTTTTCCACAACTCGAAAAAAACTTTTTCTAATCGCTCACTTTGTTAAAACAGGGATGAGAAAAACGTGGACCGCGGGCACTTGCGCCCCGCCAATGCATTTCTATAATTTGACCGAATTTCTCCTATAAATGTATTTCTGTAAAACCAATTATAATTCCCTTTTCCTTCTTTTCTTATTTTTCTCTTATTCTTTTCCCTTATCTTTTTCTTCTCCTTTTCTTCCTTTTTTTTTATTGGGAGACTCAAATTTCACATATTTTTTTTTGTTTAAATACAAAAACATCTTCAGAGTTGTGATGCAATTTATTATACATATCCCAAAATAATGATTTAAAGATTACAAAGAATAGTAAAAAAATTTTAAAGCAAATTCATTATGAAACAGTACCTGCAAGACTTTAATTCTTTCAGTGCAAGTTTTCCCCCCAAAAAAACTGTCTGCAGATATTTATGCACTGTCAGCACATTTAGAATTATGTTTTCACACTGTTTTCTAAAGAATAGAACATTATATTAATTTAAAACAGAAATGAGAAGTTTTATGCTACAAATTAGTGACCCTTTTAAGCTAATTAACCACCCTGTTCACCAAGGGTGAAATAAATTAAACTACAACACACTAAGGGTTGCAATTTCAATATCAGATGATTTTATGCCCACAATTAAAAAAAAAAAATCAGCCATAGCAATGTTTACTTAGAAAGGATGGAGCATTAAACATAAAAATATTTCCAAATGCTAAATTTATAAAAAAATAAACTCAAAGCAGGAATGTTAAACTGCTCAAAATTTAAAAATGTTTTACATAGAGGAACAATTAACATGAATGTTTTTATAGTGGATTTCATCAATAAAACTAAAGGATTATTGCAACATTGAAATATTGCAAATTGATATGATGAATTAATGAATAACATTTTAATAAAATCTAAAAATTTCTAACAGTCAAAAGGTATTATTGTGTCTGATTTTTTAATTTATATTTCATTTGCTTTAAAGTGTTAGGTATTACATCAATGTGAAAATCAATACATTTTTTAGCACACTTTTCAAATTCCTTAGTGTATTGGGCCATTTCTGATTCACTTGTGTTTTCCCCCACTTTGTCCTTGATGGAGTCATTGCAGCCCATTATGCATCTCTGTATTCTGTCCTGGAAATTGTTCAGTTCAGTTTGGACATACTGCTGGGCTCTCATCAAAGGTCTACCACAAATTTCAATGCATGTCTGAACAGATTGCACTGATCCTTCTTGATCCTCACAACATGTTGCCGCACATTTGAACATTTTTTTCTGAAAATATTTAACAAACTTTTTACACTAATTGACACAGTGAATCTCTCTTCTGATTCTCAACTGCATTTCTGATTGCCATTCAAATATAATAAAGGATTTTAATTTGTTTAAAGAATATATCCTCTTTTAAATAAATAAATGTTCAGCTTGAAAGATAATTTTAAAGTTTAACTAAAAATTCAAAATTGATTTTGTGTTAAAAAATTAAGTTTTTACTGCATTAAAATCCAAGTTGAATATTTTACTTGAATTATTCGAATAAAATTAAAGCATCACCGTTTTAAGTTTCAGGGATCAATCATAAAAATTAATTAAAAAAAGTGCAAGAATTAATTAAACACTGCAACACACGAAAAATGAATGGCAATCCACATGTTCCGAAATGGAAATTTTTAACTTCTTCGTGACTCACCTGCAGGTCCCTTAAAAAGGACTTATCCAGGTCGTCTACCATTTTATTCATGGCCTCTTCAAGTCTGTATTTCTCTTTTTCCGACATTTTACTACTTTATTTAACGGCAGAGTAATAAGAAAAGAATCTTCAAGCAGAAGTTTCAGGCCCTAGAGGAACCACACGCTTGGCACAGAGTGTATAAATGTTATACGAAAACGTTACCCGACACCGCCATCTTTGACCGAAGAGTTTGATAATTTGATTCGAGAAGGCACTGCCTTGATAACATGAGGAATTCATAACGTACTTGTGGCGAGCAAATTTCAGAAATTTAACGGAATTCCAACGAGGAAAATTTAAATATGCTCAGTAATAAATTAAGACTGATTCGTCACGGCATTGCCCTGAGACAAGTGAACTGTTTTGGAACAGTTATTGGAAGTGAGCCCGATAAAACAGAACCGTCTTTTAAGGTCATTATCTTTAAAATCACACATTTTTAATTTCAGAGTGGTTTTTAAATAATCACTGTTGCTACTAATGATTATGTTTCCACTCTAGGGACATACTGTTTTCGGTCTAAAATCGTTCACTCCCAATCTGAGATAGTTTTGATGTAAAAGAAGGTATAAAAATTGTAAATGAGTTTTCTATGTGAGCTTAGTAACGATAGAAGTTTGCGATTTTATAGAATGAAGTAGAATGAATATTATTTTTGAGTTATTGCGATTTTATAGAATGAAGTAGAATTAATATTATTTTTGATTTAATGCATGAAGTTTTGTATATTAACAGTAGGAATGCTCGCAATTTTGATGCTTGCTATGTCATTTCGTATTTCAGCAATTTGTTTTTAAAATAACGTTTTATCATCAATCCCTATTTTAGGAAAATGAAGAGCAAATGCTGGACCTTGTTAATAAACTTAAAAGCACAATCAGTAAGATTGTTAAGGGAGGAAATGAAAAAGCAGTGCAAGCCCACATCTCAAGAGGGAAAATTCTTCCAAGGGAAAGAGTGAATCTGCTCTTGGATCCTGGTTCATCATTTCTGGAACTGAGTCAGCTGGCAGCCCATGATATGTATGAGGATTACATTCCAGCAGCAGGGATTATAACAGGAATTGGAAAAATTCATGGGTAAATAACTGCTCAGAATGTAAGAGTCACATTGATGAATTTAAACAATACAAATTCAATGAATAAAATTTTCAGGAGAGAATGCATGATAATTGCCAATGATGCAACTGTTAAAGGGGGCACATATTATCCAATGACTGTAAAAAAACACATAAGAGCACAGGAAATAGCTCAAGAAAATAATCTTCCCTGTATTTATTTGGTTGACTCTGGTGGAGCTAATTTACCCCATCAGGCTGATGTTTTTCCTGATAAATTTCACTTTGGAAGGTGCTTTTTCAATCAAGCAAATATGTCTGCTAAAGGAATTGCTCAAGTATGTATTAAATTTTGGGATCATTTTGATGAATCATTTCAGTAAAACTCTAATTCAACTATTAAAATTTGAGTTCAGTGACTTTGTTGCACTTTATAGTTTGAAAAATATCCAAATAGTCTCACTATTTTACTCAGCATAATTTTTTGTAATTAATATTTTACATTTTCTTAGTTTTATGTTGAGGAAATACTTAAGTAACTGAGTGATTCCTTATGACATTTGAATTGTTTTCTATTATTGTTATGTATCATTTTTAAAAATTATTCTCTTGTGTTGTTACATATTATTTAAATTTAATGGTGATGTGTAAACTGTAATGGTTTTCAGATTTCAGTGGTTATGGGGAGTTGCACAGCAGGAGGAGCATATGTCCCAGCTATGTCAGATGAAAGTATAATTGTCAGGAAACAGGGTACTATTTTTCTTGCTGGGCCACCTTTAGTTAAAGCAGCTACAGGAGAACAAGTCACTGCTGAAGAATTAGGAGGAGCAGATGTGCATTGTGGGTAAGTGGTCATACAAAAATTGGTTGTCAATTTTTTGTAAAGGCACAAAATTGCACTGTTGTTGCTCAGTTGGATATTTGAAAATCAATGTGAATTTGCCAGTATGGGACTGACATGGAACTAACTTGTGTTTACATTGATTCGTTTCAGGATATCAGGAGTAAGTGATCATTATGCCTTAGATGACACACATGCGTTGACCATAGCGAGAAGTATAGTTGGCACACTGGAGCAAAAAAATGTGAGACCTGAACTTGATTGGGAACCTCCACTCTACGACATGAAAGATATTTACGGTATTGTCGGGGCCAATTTAAAAAAGACTTACGACATCAGGGAAGTCATTGCGAGGATCGTCGACGGTTCAAAATTTCACGAATTCAAAGAGAAATACGGGGAAACTTTGGTGACGGGTTTCGCCAAATTGTTCGGCCACAGAGTCGGAATCATTGGAAATAACGGTGTCCTCTTTTCAGAAAGCGCCTTGAAGGTAATGAATTATCATCGCGTCATCTAGGTCAGGTACCACTGAGCCACTATGTATATTCCAGGGTGCTCATTTCATAGAAATTTGCTCTCAGCGTAACATTCCACTGATTTTCCTACAAAACATCACAGGGTTCATGGTGGGGAAGGATGCCGAGAGGCAGGGAATCGCCAAAAACGGGGCGAAGATGGTGACGGCCGTGTCGTGCACTCACGTTCCCAAGGTGACGGGCGTGATTCTTCAACTCAATGACTGAATGTCTTCTTGCGAATAATGTCGGGTTCTGTCGACCGTTGCAGATAACGCTGATCGTCGGAGGGAGTTATGGCGCCGGGAATTACGGAATGTGTGGGAGGGCGTACTCCCCGAGGTTCCTGTACATGTGGCCGAATTCTAGGATTTCGGTGATGGGAGGCGAGCAGGCAGCCGGGGTGCTTGCCCAGCTGGCTGAGGCTCAGAAGAAGAAGGCCGGTAAAGAGGTTAGCAACAATATATAAATTAAAAATACAATAATCTAATGTAAATTAGAAATAATAATCAATAACTGTATTATTTGCTAATTTATTGTTATCTATTTCCTTATTGTTTATTAATTCATTTGGTTATCGCTTTCTGTTTTCAATATTTTTAATTGTAAATAATAAATTAATGTAATATTTTTGTATAAATATTGCTATTAAATTTTTAGTATTATAATTAACATAAAAACGAATAAATAACAAATACATAAATGAGTTCTCCGTGAGTTTCCGTGAGTGAAAAAAAATTCCACTTTTATTTTCAGTGGACGGAAGAGGATGCCGATAAAATCAAGAAACCCATAATAGAAAAATTCGATAAGGAAGGAGATCCGTATTATTCGAGCGCCAGACTTTGGGACGACGGTGTCATCGATCCCGCCGACAGCCGAATGGTGTTGGGACTGAGCCTGAAGGCCGCCCTCAACAACCCCAACGTGGAAACCAAATTCGGCGTGTTTAGGATGTAACGGTTAGTGTTAATGCCGCTCAGATGTGTTATTACGGTGGAAGAAAATCGCTCACCTTCCGATAATCCGCGTGAAGGTTACGAAACGATTTACTTCTACCCTGGGGATCTCTTATTGGTAACTTCAGGTGCGGTTAAGTAACGATTCTGTTGTTCGTATTTAACCGACATGGAAAATAATTGAAAATTCATTACGTTCGAAAAACCACCAAGAAATCATACTGTTCCAAAAATCACTAAAAATCGTCAATCAAATAATCACAGTCTTAAAATTATCAATAAATCAACTATTCGTCAGCAAACATTTAGCTATATCAGATTTTATCTGTCTCCGCTCAGATAAAAAACACCTCAGAGGTTAATAAGGAATGCGGATGAGGGATCAATTAATGAGCTTTTTATTTTAAACGGTTTTTTATTTCAAATGAAGCATCGCGGTCGTTATGTACATCGCATGAGTCACACCAACATTTTCACAAACGTCATCCTCCAAATGCAAAATTTAGTTTTTAAATTTATTTAAACTGAGTTATTGTATAAAAAAAAACGCGTAAAAACTAAGAGTTACATTTTAGGAGGACTATTTACATTTTAAATATAATTTTAAAAAGTTAAAATTTTCTAAAAGAGGATTTTAGCGACGATAGATGAGATTTAGTATACGAGATGAAATACACTAAATAAAAATGCAACGGTCATTATCAAAGGAAAGACGTTTAGTGAAGTTGCCTACAGTCAAAGGTTAATGATTTTTTTTTCATAAATAAAAGTCTCCGGAATTTGACTTCTGAGCAGTTCCTCTGAAATCAAAAAAAGGACTAAAAAGAGTCTAAAATTAATTTCGAAGAAATATTTCGCTTATAAAAGTACGAAAACCGCAATATCACATTGCCTTTAAGTTATTTCTTAACTTTGGATAATTTTTTTTTTCTCATAAAGCTCTAAACCAAATCAAATCGGAACGTCCGATCTCAATTTTGTTAATTGTTAGGTCATTTCACCTAAATTACATTAGACGGAATTAAGCAAAAAAATGCCGCCTTCCTTTTGCTTATTCAGTATTAGAAATTCACTTGAATTTTGTCAAAGGATATTTTCCAGCAAATGAATTTTGCTGTCAGACTTTTCGTCCTGTTGCCGTCTCGAGTGTCGACAACAGATACGGAAATCGAATCGGGGGCGAATGAATTCACAAATGTTCGTTAGGATTTAGCGCTTCCCTATTCTTAAGTACGATTATGTTTAAATGGTTAGTCGGGGTAATTTAATGGAAAAGAACATTGAGAAAAAGGAGCAGTGAGCAAACTAAAAGTGAATTCGCCGACAGCGGCGATCCATTGTTCTTAGCTTCCTCTATGACGGAGTATTTGAATTCCTCGACGGTTTGGAGCTTCCTCGTGCTCGTCTCAGCAGTTTGCCGCTCCTTTTCCGTCTTGGCCGTGATGAGCCCTGTCCTTTTCTTCGTCTCCTTCAGGATGAACAGGTCTTCGGTTGAGTTGTTCGCGTGGGTGATGATTTCCTCAGACTTCACTGTAATTTCCAAAACGAAACGTTTAGTCCTCACTGCTGACGTCGCCTCTGACTCTCAGTCGAAGTCACTTACGTTCGTGCGTGGTTTTGTCGACGAAATTGATTTTTATAAAGGTCGTGAGAGAGACTTCGAAGATCTTGTTGGGGTCTGCTGGCATGGAAGGGACTGAACGTCTTCTTCTGCCGTAGCCGATTTGACCGTTGCTGCACTGAACCTGAAATTGAAACGTGTTAATGGGCTGTTGGAATAAGTTGTTAGGTTGAGTCAGATTATTTTTTATATATTTAAAGCGTATATTTGGAGAAAATTAAAAGAAGTAGAACATAAATTTATCTAACCAAATAAGAGTTAGACATAAACACAGACTTCATTTAGGAAGTTAATTTTGACTCAACAGTTCAGCAGTCAAATGAGACGTTTGAAACAAAACAACCGTTGAAGTGAAGTCTTAATTCTGGGCAAACGAGACCATTTTGATTGATTGATCGATTGTCGGATTACTTATAAATCGTTCCACTCAGTCAACCCGTTCACTTACTCCTTGACATTTGTCCAGGCAGACATTAACGGTTCCTTTAAACTGTACATAGTTTGAATCGGGGAATTTGAACGCTCTGAATTTGGCCGAGAGGAAATCTCCATCGACGGTGTTGAAGTTTTCGAACAGGTACGGATCCACAGAGCACCTGAAACGAACAACACACGCCAATCAGAGCCATTCCTACCAATTACATTGACAACTCTCCATGTTATTATTTACCCGTTAAATATGATGGTTTCTTCTTGCTGCTTCGTGTCAGTCACCTGCATGAACGACACGAGGATCCCGTAGACCGGAGCGCTCGACTTGTCCAGGTAGATCTCCATCGTGAGAGGAGTTCCCGGGGTGACGTTCACCTCCCCGGTTATCCTCTCCTTGCCCTGGCGGACGCCCACGTTGAGCATCGGCTCCGGAGCCTTTTCCGTCAGCGAAGTCGTTATTTCCAGGTCCCTGCGAAAGTTCAGTCGGTCGGAATGAGAGAGCGCCAACCGGAACTCATAACTGATAACACTAATGGGAGTGTGCGTACTCAGGCTCCTGAAATCCGGCTGGAAGCGTGTTCCTCTTGGTTAGGGACCGGCTCATTTTGTTGGAGGCGGTGACGCACTTGACCAGGAAGGATTCCTTCTCCGGGCCCATGTTTTCCTGGTGCTCCACTATGATGCGGTGGTAGTACACTGTTTTATTCTGTACGGAAAAACATCGCATTTGGTTAATTTCACTTCCGGTGCTCAACTGCTCGAAAGTGACCGCACACGCTATCATAAAATTTTTTTAATTTACGTGATGGACACTTGTTTAGGAATTCTTTCTATTTTCTGTAAAAGTTTTCATAGAGCGTCCCGAAATTAACGTAAGATAGGAATATGCCGCCATTTTCCCAAATAGACAAAAGAAAGTTGAAAGTCTGTGGTCTTTTATCTCTTATTTTTTGTTTTTTTAATCTTATTATTATATAACTAATATTTATACCTAATTAATTATTAACCAGTTAAGCGGATATTCCGTATATATACTGATAATGATTTTTCTTAATTCATTTAATAAGTAAGACGAATATATACGTGCGATTGCTTCTGATAATAGAGGGACAGTATGAGCATTGCTAGATTCAACTTGTTTACGTGCCTTTGTAATTTTAATTACATTAATTACGCGCCATCTTTAAGATGTAGATACATAAATTGTCGTTCATTTTTTATCTACTCTTCATTGTGTATACATTAGCTTTTGCACTTTTATTTCAATATTTTGAGCTGTAATAAACTGTATAAAACAATAAATAAGATATAATATAAAACAATAAGCTGTAATAAACATAACCTAAAATAATATAAACATAACATAATATAAACGTAAAGTACCGAGCTGTTTAAGGGGTTAAAAAAATTATATTGGAATATTATAAACCCATTCTGACAAAATAACATTGTATCAAAGAAGTTTACAGTGAGAAGAGTTTTTTCTTTCGTTGCAAATATTATTTATTTTGGTAATTTCCAACGGTCTCCCAAAAACCAGAGTTTCCACGCGTGTAATATTTAATCTCGCGGAGAAACGAGATCATAAAATGGAGATTATCCGGGAAAGGCTTATCAGATTTCGTGCTCTTTGTTTAACAAGACACTGTTATTGATAAATATTTATACTCGTCCAATACCTGTTCTCGTGACTTGAGGGCCGAGGTACGAGCGAAGGCCCGCGGGGGAAATAAAACTAAAAGTATTTATGACATAAGGACGAATCGCCACTTTCTAACAGATATTTTTCACCTCTGTTTCCTTTCAGGTCTCGCCGGTCATTTCCGACATACTCACCCTGACTTTGTCGGTTATCCTCGTCACCCCGCACCGGTGAATGTCCGTCATGGAGAGCAGGAAAGTGGCTTTGTTTCCCACCACCTGCGGATGACATTCTTTATCTGGAAGAGAATCGCTTTCGTTCAATCAAGGTGGGAGATATTGTCTTATTCCAAAACGAATAATAGACCCGCGCCATATTTGTCGTAGATGTTTTCAGTGGCACCCCCTAAGGAATGTGCCCAGCAACAAATCGATACAATAATAAACTATTTATAATATTTGTTTTATATTGAATTGATAATGAGATCCTAAATTATTAGGGTGGTCACGTGATTATGGGCCCTCCCGAAATGAATTGCGTGATTGGGTGCCGGGCACACCGCAAATTACGCCAATGAAACCCCGATCCCGTTTCATTTTGATAAGCGTGTAATGGCCGGGTATTACCGTCACGTGCCTGCGAGACGTCTGGCTCTTTAGATCTACTTGATTGTATCGCTGCCTCCGTGATATACCGGAGTGAGACGGCGCGGGCGAGGGATTGTGCAATTCTTTGAGCGGAGTTTGACCCTTTTGGTCAGCCGTTCACAGAGTCTGTCTTACAGGAAGGCCAGAGACTGTCTCACATAATTACAAAACCAACCGGTAATTAAATGATATAAAACATAAATAAATAGACCGCCGAGTTGGAGAAAGACCACAGTAGAAAAATATAAGAAAACCGGATAAAAAGAAGGCGAAAAAGAAACCACTGTTAAAAAGAACTAATGATGGAATAGAAAGAATATGAGTAAATAACACAAGTAAGAAAAAATATAAAGTATAAATAAATATAAAGAAATTAATTTATAACTTTTTTAAGGATGCAAATCGATTGTAAATTACTTGGAAAAATTCCCATTTTTAAAAAAGATAACATAAAAGTCTCAATAAAAAGTATAACTCACTGTGAAGTTATACATTAACAATAACATTTTATTGTTATTAGTATCGGTATGGTTTAAACAAATATTTTTGATATCTGGCGTTTAGGCTATTTCGTGAGAAAATAGTTTTGTCGCCATTATTCAGTTTTGTGTACTCTGTGGTTTTTTGGATTAGATATGATTGAAATGAATATGCATTCGTGATCTGTGCATCAAAGAAGAATTTTCACGTTGTAGTGGAAAAGGGACTGTGTTTTAAATCAGTGATTCGAATGTGTGTTACTGACATGTTAGCGTCTGGTCTCGATATTTAGTCGGGCATGCAAAGAGTACGGCAAACGTACTACAATCCGATGAATATTCACGGTGATCGAATGGAGCCGAGGTTGGCGCCCTTGAAGCTTTCGTGCGCGGTAAACACACAGAAAAGGCCACCTACTTACCCGGATAATTCTTTAATTGATCTAGGTAAATTTGTTTTATGTCTTCTGTCTTGACTAGGTCTACTTTCATCACGTCGTTTGAACATCTCACTTTGTATTGAACTGAAAAAAACAAAAAAAAGATTGATTAAATTAATTATTTTTTCGGATTTCGGTTGATGGGAAACCGTTGCAGGGAAGGAAATCTGTTAAATTGTTACCCACTGAGGTGTTTATGTCTATGGCGACCACAGACATACACTAAACCGGTATGAACGCGGAATCGAACTGTTATGCAATCAAAGGAAATAAGAAATCTTAATGAAAAAGTAAACTTTTATCGTATCGATTTCCATTGGGAATATTAAATTTCAATTCTTTTGCGGAACTGCATTTTTCGGCATGACAATACAGAATTTGTTCTCAATTAATTAATATTTTCCCGAATTGTTAATTTTCTAATGATGAATTCTCCAGCGAACTAGTTAAGTGACTTTTACCTTTCAGTTATTGCGGCAAATGATTAACTTTCACTTTTGTCCTTCAAACTGAATGTAGCAAAGCGCAGAATGCGAATTCGCCCGCGTTACGTAACACCATTCCGAAAAGGGCATCTTACCCTTCTTGTTTTTTGATTTTTTATTCTGATGGTTACGGCAGAGCAGAGTCAGACCTCAAACCGGCCGATTTAACTCTAGTCGAAAGTAGTCGACAATTTGAGACCGAACTCGTTTTAATTGCGGGTGCCAAACAGCAAAAACAAAATGGCGGGGAAATATCCCGAAGAAAAAGCCGGTAATAAAATAGCAATTAAAGGAATTGATTCGCTAAGGAAAAGCAAACTGATTATGTAATAATCCATGACGGATCAGCACTGGAACTTCCACTTTAATCGGGAGTGTTGCATGTCTTTTAAGTGATGGTTCATGTAGCGTTAAAGTGTCAATAAATGAGAGGCGCCATGTTCGCATCGATGAAGAGAATTTTAAGTTATTGTTTCAAATGACGACTGAATATGTTGACGTTTTAGGAAAAAAGATATGTCCGAAATCTATGTTCGTTTCCAGTTTTTATTCTGCTTAACTCTCTGCTTCCATTAAAACTATTTTTCTTGCATTTATATAAAATATTCTGCTTCCTTGTCAACAGGAACAGTCTGATTACACGTCAGCAAAATCATTCTTCTTCCACGTTAATAAAAATATTCTTCTACTCCTTATGCTTTCTTACATAATCTTTATCCTTCCACGTCGTAAATCATCATTTTCGGGCGAATTTTTGTTTTTGTTTTCGTCTTAGAGAACGTCAAATGAGGAAATTGTTGTGGAATTCGCTTATTAATATTAAACAGCGATGGCTGAGTGTATCTCCGGTGCCATCACAGGTGGTTGACTCTGTCCAATGACTGACAGCGAATGCTCCCGCCGCCATATCCGCACACACTCGCCCCAAACGGGTTCTGCAACCAATTAAGGGACTTCAGTACTCATTACTGTCATGTCCAGTAAGATCTGATTGTGAGTTCTCTCCAACCGATTGGAATTCCAGACACTGTTAACCACACAGAATTATATAAATAATCCTTTAACTCGCTCAGGTATGGGTTTTGGACAGAGATATAACGCCGAACTGAACAAAGACGAACACCGGAAATTGTAACCAATTTTGTGGATTTACCAAAGGAGGAACCGATTCGGTCGAGGATTTGCTGTACCGAGCAAAAAATATTTTCTTTTATGTATTAATTGTACCAGTAACCTCTATTCATTGGCTGTTTTACAAATTTGCTGCGTCAACGTCACCACCAAAACGATCCGTTTTTACCGCTTTTTTACTTTTGGTCCTGTTACTCCTTTTTATTGTGAATTTCCATTGAGGTTTGCGATGGCTCAAACACCATTTGAATCTTTCCCGCGTCAAGGCCTTTCTTCGACTGGTTTACAAATCATTTGCCTGGAAAGCTAGGTCAAGTTTTAATTTCCCAGTGAATTGGGCTTAATCCACTTCAAGGTTGGTCGGTGTGAGCACTCGATGGAGCACTCGAGTGCTGAGTTGAATAGAAAAAGTCAACTGCATCTCTTCCCGACAACAAATTGCCCATTCACTAAACCTACATAATTTACAAGTGAATTACAGAAATTGGCAACTCCTCACAAAAAGTGTCCGTGTCGCAATTTATACGAGGTCTTCGAATTACGAAATTACGAATTTCCTTTCGGATTTCCCGAAAAACATCTCTTAAAAACCTTGAATTCTGATGTTTGTTTGCTCAAATTGCGGATTTATATTTTATTAATACATTAACGACCTGAAATAAAAAAAGGCAGTGTGAAAATTCTTTAACGAACTGCCTCCGAAAGGTAATAACAATTAATTTAGGTAATAACAATTTAAAGTTAAAACTAAACAGTATTTATAAAAATAATCGGTAATAAAAAAAAACAATATTTATACCGAAAAGTTTATAATAAAATGTTCGAATATAAATGTTTAAAAAATCAGTGGAATAACTTATTTAATGCTAACGAACTTTTACAGTGCTGCCAACTCAAAATCGGATTGAGCAACGGTAATTAAAAAAACATGAGTTTTACAAACCGATGTTGATCAGAATAAATTATAAAAATTATTGCAATTTTAAAATTATTTATTTTATATAATATGTTTGGAAGTGATCAGCAGTTTAAATATATTTTCTGCGTTCAAATAGTTACAAAAAGCTTTCATTCACCGGAATAATTCTGTGGTCTAATGAAAACGTTACATTCGCAATGTTGCGACTTTCCGAATCTGTCGCAACTTTTTAGAGTACGTTCAGAAATTAGAGTACCGCAGTAAATTGAACTCCATAGTATAAAAACTGTGGCAGTAATTTTGAATTCAATTGATGTTCTGAATATTTTCATAATTCCCAGCCAAACGAAGCAAATAATTAACTATTATAAAAAATAATCTTCCGTAAATGAGTGTTTTTAATTTTAGGAAATCTTTTGAATTTTATCCAGCAAAAGTAGGGAAAGGTAATTTACAAAACAAACATTTCTGAGTTGGTTACCCCAATTTAAATTTGTAAATTGCGGTAAATTTGATTAATTAAGCACCCAAATTAAAATCATGAAATTTTTTTTAATTCATAAATTTTTAATTGTTTGCAAAGCATTTAACGTCCTTCATTTGACGGTTCGAAATTTTCTTCTGAAAATTAAATTCGTCCTCATTCGACGATTTCCTGTGATTTTTCTTTCCTTTTAAAATATAAAGGGTAAACATTTTTTCTGAGAAAGCGAAAGAATTTATAAGCTGAAATATCCAAAGGTTTTTTTTTATGTTTGGGTTATCCGCCCCCAAACGAGAGTATAAAAAACTTTTAAAATAATTCCGTTTTTTTTTTCTTATTAAATAAACATTTGTACAGTGCAACGTCTTCTCGTCTTCTTTAATGACGGGGAACGCAATTAAATAAAATACAGTCGTTAATTAAACCTTAATGAGGGTTAGTGGTTTTAAATATTTTCGATTCGAAAACGTTGACTGTGATTTTCAATTCCTCAGAGTTCCTAATTACGGAGTGCAGAATTGCAAATTGCGATTCCAAGAAAGACATAAAGTGCCTTTACGCCTACTGTAAGAATTTCTTCGAATTATCTCGCCAATTAGTGAAATTAAAATAATCGACGGTTAATCTCTTCCACAGCCCTCTACGAAACCTGAGACGTTTGGCTCCTCAAAATGGCCGTTATGGAGGAAGGCGATTCGGGGGCAGACTGATTTTCGTTTGTTATTTAGATATTTAGAGCTCGAAATGACATTATTAACGACGAGGAGATAAAAAAGAGAGCTTAATGGGAGAACATGTATCGATAATATATAATCCCGTTTGTTTTTTATTATTTTTCTCCCCGAAAAGGGTTTGAATAGTGGTATTATACGATGTATAAAAATCAACGGTTAGTTTTTTTTGTAAAATTTTATTAATTTACCGCTACAAAGCGTGGTTTATTATTCAAAGTATTAAAAAATGGCCTAAAAACAACGGAACGCTATTTTGGGAGGAGAATTGAAAACGACTTAAAAGGAAAATGGAAGTTACGCCGATTGCCAGACTTTCCTTACTCACATTGGCAGGTTTGTAGAATTTGATTTGCTTTTATGACATGGGAATTCATTATTGTAGAATAATTAATGCCCCATTTGGCATTCTCATGATTTTCCCACATTAAGAAAATTGAACAGATTCACTGATCAATCATTCAATTGTTCTCAGTATTTGGTTTAATAAGTTTACTTTCTTTTGAGTGAATATTTTTGATTTAAACTGTAAAATACTGATATGAAATAAGCATTTCTAAGTCCATCTGCATCATTTTAATTTATTACTCCCTTTGGGTGGGCTTTAGTCTGAAGTTTCAGTTTGTGTAATCCTTTAGAATGAAATAATTTCTGAAATCTTAATAAAAAATGGTGTAATTTGTGGTTATTAATCCACTTCTTCTGGTGATTTTAGGTTTCCTTTCAAGTTTGCTGTTCAATGAATTTTTAAATTAAAAAGGAATGATTTTAGTGCTTCTTTTCAACTTACATTTACCCAAAGATGTTGTTTTACATTTACCCAAAGAATTTGTTTAACATTTACCCAATGAATTTGTTCAACATTTACCCAAATAATTTGATTTACATTTACCCAAAGAATTTGTTTAATATTTACCCAAAGAATTTGAGTTACATTTACCCAAAGTATTTGTCTAACATTTACCCAAAGTATTTGTTTAATATTTACCCAAAGAATTTGAATTATACATTTACACAAAGAATTTGTTTAATATTTACCCAAAGAATTTGTTTAACATTTACCCAAAGAATTTGTTTAACATTTACCCAAAGAATTTGAATTATACATTTACCCAAAGAATTTGATTTACATTTACCCAAAGTATTTGTCTAACATTTACCCAAATAATTTGATTTACATTTACCCAAAGTATTTGTCTAACATTTACCCAAATAATTTGATTTACATTTACCCAAAGTATTTGTCTAACATTTACTCAAAGAATTTGAATTACATTTACCCAAAGAATACATATCATTTCCAATTAATCAAAAGTTTTATAGTAAATTACATGAGAAGTAAGTAAAAGACTAAAATGTCCCCAAAGGGCAGTGATTGGGGTAAGTAAAATAAAATTTACTTCACATTCTGACCATTCTCATCTATTCTGCTGCATTTCTTTGTGTTCAGGATCAGATTCTGAAGAGTAAGGAACTGTCAGAAACAAATGGCTTTTCTTCTCATTGAGTCTGTCAAATAAAGCTTTAATATTGATGGTGTAAATTTCAAGTTTTTTTTTTCCATCATTATTAATGACGGTAATGAATGAATAATGCGGAATCATTTTTAAAACATCACTCGAGTTTGCGCAATAAAACATCAACCGATGCACCTTTGGCAATTTCGATTCCGAATTAATGTGAACTTTGAACTTTGAGCACTGATTGAGGTGACGAATTAAAGTCTCTTCCTCTTCTCCAGCCGACGCCTTCTTGAAACATTCATTCTCCTTTGTCATCCTCTATTATTTTATAACGTTATTATTCCGGTTAAATTTTCTACCTTTTCGTTAAAAGCTTTGTTTAGTGAGGGCTTAACAATGGCACTAAATGGATCGGTTGGATGCTTCTTTTTTGGTAACTGGTGGTTTTTTTTTGCTGAGGGAAAAATAATAGAGATTTATTGAAGTAATAAAACCGAGTAAAAGTTGAATGAAGTAAAAAAATGGTAGCAAAATAGGGGTTAAATTTTGAAAGTGGTCGAAGAATGAGGATTATGTCTTTCTCTCATAATCTTTTCTCTGTGAATATCTCTCACAGTTTTAAACCCATTAAGAAAATGATAAATCCACAGAGATAAAGTTCTAAACCTCTCTTCCTGACTTTAGTAGGAAAAAAAAGGGCGGAAAATCCGTTATGGCGAAGGGGCATTCGCACAGTGAAAGAGGAAAATGGTAAAAAATATTATTTTTTTTTCAATCACATGTCATGGTGAATCATTAAAAGGGAAATAATAGAGGAACAGGGCCATTTTGAAAATCATGTTTTGGAAGCTTTTTTATTGTTACGCTTCCGTACGTTTGTACTATTGTTATTATTATTAAAGCGATTAGCGTGGAAAAAAAAAAACTTTTTGTGAGCTTCTAATTCATCCTGTGTTTATTCAATACGTAAAGCGTTTAGTCATTAGTCAAGTGTGATGCTAACCTTACGCTAAGGTCGTTAACTTTTAACGTGGAAGAAACACTTCCAACTTTTCATTTGTCTCCTCGCTAATATTAATTATTAAAACACGTATTTCTCTTAATGGGAAGTGTGTGTGTGTTGTGTGTGTGTGTGTGTGTGTGGTTTAACTTTTGCATTCTGTCGGGTCTCGAACGCATTTTTGTCTTCAATTAATTCCTTTTCGTTTTTTTCTTTTCTCTCTTTTTAGTGGTCTATTTTGTTTCTTTGTCGAGTTAATAGCGTCTGATAAATAAAAACTGTTCATTTGGTAACTGATTTATTTATATTAGTATAACTGTTGTTTTTATATTTTCTGTGATTTAATGGGGTAAAAGAGGTTTTTCCACGAATAGCAGTCGAATCTGCGTAAAAATTTGAGGGAAGAAAAGGGTTTTTGCATATCTGACAAATGACTTTGTCTCTCTCCTGTTTCGTATCCTGTTTTGAAAGTAAGGCGACACTTCCTACTTCGACCACTTCCTACTCATAAAATGCCACCGTCGTAATAAATACAGTAATATTGAGAGAGTCCTGATGCAAATCCGAATGAAGACTTTTTAACTGGGACAACAACCTCTGGAAGGGTGGGCGATGCACAATGCACCATCACTTAGGAAACCATGTCCCGTTTGGGACACCCCCCCGTGTTCAGGCTGGATTTCCCAAATATGGCGGGCCCCCGTAACTCTTCCATCTCTTCCTCGGAGAATCATTACGGGATTTTGCACTGTCCGCCTTTTCCTTAATTTCGGTTTCCTTTAGTGAAAAACCACTTAAGCGAGTCTTTGAACCACGCATTCCCACAAGCGGAAAATTGATGGCGCCCACGAGTTTTCCCTTGGTTGGGGCGTTCAGGGGTTCGTTAATGCATCATCAGCTTTTTAATAAGTTATTTTTTCGCTTATTATTTTACAGCATTTCCCCATTTTCCTTTTAACTCTTCTGTTATTCGCTTTACATGTAGTCATTTATTCACTTTTTTCCTTTTCAAATTCACGCCATTTTTTATTTTGTCCTTTTATTCCCTTTGTCTCTCCTTTTCCTGTTATTTTTTTTCTGTAGTTATTGTTCTTTTATTACCTTTTCATTTTTCTTTTATTCTACTTTTATTTTTTTTACTTTTCCCCTTCTTTTATTCGCTTTTTCTTATACTTTTCTTCTTATACTACGCTTTTTATATTATCTTTTATTTTATCTTATTATATTTTATCTTTTATATTATCTTATTATATTTTCTTATTATACTATGCTATTTATACTCTTTCCATTCTTTTATTACCTTTTCATTTTTCCTTTATCTCCCTTTTATTTATTTTTTCTCTTCTTTCCTTTTCTTCTTTTTCTTTCCTTTTTTTCGCCTTTCTTTTACTAATTTCCTCTTCTTTTTCACTTTTCCTCTTCTTTTATTCGCTTTTTTAAATCATTTCCTTTTTCTTTATTTCCTCTTTCCCCAAATTATGTCCGTTTTTCTGTTTTTCAAAAGAGAAAGGACGAATAAAGTCGCTTATAAAATGTCGTGGAATTTTCGACATCTGTCGCTTTGACAGGTCAACATAGAAAAAAGACAGTTTTAATAGAAAAAGGCGAAACTTGAAAAGTACACGAAAAATACTTGAAGTCGGTCAGCGGTCAAAATGACAACTTCGGCCCGATGTCCTCTTTTGTTTTCAGGACATTTCTTATCAAGAGAGCCAATAGCAGACGCATCTACTTTGTCTCAATGTCCCGTCAAATGCAACGTTGAGTGTCTTTTTTCGACGGAAATGTCGACAGGCAGTCAGTATGATCAATGACAGCAAATAAGCGAAAGGACAGGTTCGTTCATTTAATAAATTGGGACGCAAACTTTACACGAAGAAACCAAAAAGGGGCGGTGCTCACTTTAGGCGAAGCATTATTGGAGATACAAGGAGACTAAAAGCTTTCGCCTTGAACGGGACGAAAAAGGAAGGAAACCAAGTGGGATTCGACGAGGACGGGAAAAGTTCAAATTTCCATGTCGTGAACAATTTTATTGAAATGCAACGGAAGTCGAGTGAAACTCCCAACATGGTTTTCGTGTCATCTGGTCGTTCTCAGGCGACCTTGATAAGCGGGGAGTCGAGCCTTGGCAAAGCAATGAACCTACCTTTGCCGGAAGTTAATCCAACGGGTAACACACAAAGTAAACAAACACAAGTCCAGAATTTGGACGCGAAAAGAGTCCTAATGCCCACCGAAATGGGCGAAACAAGTCCCGCCACACTCATTTCCCGATCTCGTTCGCAGATGAGCCTATGTACATGGACGCGCGTGCATGGGGACGGACACAAATTCGAAAATCTCAGGCACCTCAGGCACGCCAGTGAACGAGGCGAGCACAGCGAACATACTGACCAATCCTATTCGGGCTTTCCGTCCTGGCTCCCATAGCGCTATAAGTTGCTACCGCGTCTCGCGCTCGAGGTGCTCCCCAACGGGTTTTCTTAACGTCCCGCCGAGATGTCCTTACGTGATTCGAACAACTCTCTACAGGTTGGGTGTTTAGCTTATGGAAGATCCTTGACAGGTACGAAGCGAGTAAATCTTTATTTTCAAGCGACGCCCGACGTCTCGCAATAAAATATATTTTCTTATACTGTATCCGCTCAGGAGAGGATCGGACAAATGCATTCAGGAAATCCAAAACCACTTTCTTTGAAAAATGGCCGCATCTCGAGATGATTTAAAATAAGATATATTAAACGATGGGCTGAAACGCATCGATGGATTGGAAATTGACGTGTGCAAAAGGACGTGACGCATTCATTAGCGATGGTTTTATGCTCCGGGTTCAAAGAAAGACATTAAATTAATTCAACGAGTTTTCCAACCGATTCTTTTCTGTTGTATCTGAGGTCGCCAAAGGATTTCGGCTTCGAAATGACAACAGTGAGTGTTGGATACTTCACAAGAGAACACTTTCCTTTGAATAACATAAGTGCAGCGAAACAGTTAAACAAAAGGTTGGAGTTTCTGAAGAAAAAAAACTGTAAGTTTCAATACAGTCGGGTCTTTTTTTTTTTTTCAGGTACCCACGCGGCTCGCTTCCCGCTTGTTCTTCCTTTATTAGGTAAGTTGGGATACCTACGCTTGTTTCATCCACTTCAGGTACAACTCTTGGTTCATTCTTTTGCTTTTCCATTTGTCTTCTCTTTATTGGACCGTCGTCTTAAGGTTTTCGATTCTATTGTTTATGGATTCACGCCTTCACGAGTTTCTTATTTTTTGCAAATATACATTTTGCATTCGTCTCTTTACAATTTTATCGTCAACTACATACGTTTAAATTTATTTATTTTATAATAACGTATTCTGAAATACTCATGAACAGTTATATTAGTATAAATACAAAATCGTAGCATGAGTCTCCATCATCCCATTCATTCTGTCTGGTCACCCGAAGAAGTTAATTTTGTATTTCATCAGAAGGGTTTCTCTTCTTCATTAAATGCTTCCTTTTTTTAAAATTCACCGCAAACGTTTTATCCAAAAAAACCTCTTTATCTTAAAGACTTCCCGCTCTTTGGGAATTTTTCCAAGGCGACCATATTTTATTTTTCCTCTTAATATTTCGGAAGCAATTACCTAATTAAGTATTAATTAAAACAAAGATTATCATCGTTTCGTATGCGGCGGTGAGTTAATGCGAACCCTTCCATACTCTAATTGTTTGAGAACAACACTATACAGCATGTGACTCGTTAATTGTATTATCAATTTGCGGCCGCCTTTCCCTCGTTTCCACGTTCTCATGCAAAACAATACAATGCTTGGCACTCGCATTCCCAGCTTCCTGCTAACGATCCCTGCCATTCGTTTCCTTCTCCCAGTCACGGATGTAATTACTCCCCCGTTGAGGTTGCGTCATTCCAGGACTTCTGATGTGCGCCTCCTCATCCCGGTCAAGGACGGTGACATGATGGTGAATTTCCTCTTGTCAAGAGCACTCCTTTGCTTCTTTTATAGTTTTTATCTTTAACGGTTATACCGAAACATTTACATAAATTGAATAAAATAATTTGGACTTTGTAATTGTAAATACAGAAGTGCCCAAAAGTATTTTGACAATGGAAAATATTTCGTTTTCCACCCGTAAAGTGAAATTTCATGGGTTTTAATTAAAAAGCTTTACAATATTTATAAATATAATATTAATTAAATAACAGAAGAAGCAGAGATCTTTAGAATTATAAAATTGTACCCACTAATAATTTTTTTAAAGTAAATTCCGAATAATTGTTTATACAATCTTTGAAAACTTTGTAATTTGATGTTATTTTCGAGTGCAAAGGGTTTTTTTGGATTCCAGGGAATATGTTTAAAATTAGACGCCATTTAAGGACTGACATTTTGGCGTTCGGAGTTATTAAAAAGTTGGAAATCGTTGATTGAATGACGTTGGCATTAAAATGTCATTTGGACGATCTCAGCCTTAGGTTCTTTTATTATGCAATTGATATCTCATAAATGCTGTGCGGGTTATCTAACCGGAGATTATTAGGCGGAGTCAATGTGACCATTTGTGCGAACTGGAAATTTATTGTTATTTTATTGTTGTCTAAACTCTTCTTTAACTCCGATTTTAATGAGTTGATTGCGAATTCAACAAAATGTAAACCTTTGGCCATTATTTCACTTTCAAACCCGAAACGACGCCATTCTTAAAAAAACCTTTTTAAATCTCAATTAGAGGAAGAAAATTTGCCTTTGGGTTCAATCCACGTCAATCCCCGGTTTTAATGGCGGCGGGGAAATTAATTTAGAAAAACGTCTTCTCCTCCGGATTAAGGCTCCTTTCGTTATTGAGAAAATAATTAAGTTTAATTTATTTCCGGTCAATCCCGCAACGCCGTAAATTCATTTGACGGCGCTGCAACGCCTTCCGGTTCGACTTCTGCGGACGACAGCGCAGACTGAAATCCTCCCAACAGCGGAAACTGCTCTGTATTCATTGCTTCCCTTATCTCTCCTTTAATAGAGCCCGTTATCATTGTTTTTCCATTCCGGGAACAACATCAACTTTTATATAAATATGCTTTTACCCTCTTTTTTTCCCCCTCTTTTACGATCCCCATCTCATTTTCCTGTCTTCCCTTTATTGTTTAATGAGTTTTCCCAAATGGCGGATTTTCCATGTCGGTCGGACCCTTTGATAAGATTAGAAAAGCTACAAAACTCCGCTCTGTAATTAATATCGGTCGAGTCATGAGTGGATATGTTTATATTGTGATTTATTTTGTATTAAATTATCTGTTGTATGATGGTTGTGACTCGATTTACAATGAAAATTATTAAATACACAAATTGTAAACAGTTTTCATACTAAAAGAAAATAGTTTCACTTTTAGTATTTATTTTAAGACATTACGGAGCGAGAGAGAAAAAGGAAAAAAAGAAGAAAAGTCTCCTTTTAAAGCCAAACTAACGGAATTTTACCCTTTAACTCAATTTTCCTTTGTTCTTTAAAAGGAACTATTTTTTCATCTTTTATTTTTTTTATTAAGTTATTAATCGTTTCTATAAATAGAGAAACATAATCTATTAATAAATGCCCCCTTTGTTAGTTCGTAGACTCAATAAACTAAAGTCTTTATAAAAGATTTCCTTTGACAAAAGGAAAGTCTCAAGTAACGACCGTTAACGGTTTTCCAACTTCTAGGACAGAAAAATTGAGATAAAATGACCAAATTTCGTTATTTTATTTGTAAATCAGATGATTTTAATCGAATTTAAGGTAAGAAAGGATTCGTTTGGCGATTTATCTTCAGATTTTCCTTTTTTAAAGTTTTATCATATTAAACGAGAACAAACACTCGAAATAAAGTTTGATTTTAAACGATTGAGGACTTCTGTAAAAGAATTTTCCACTTATCGTCTAATTACCAATGGGTGATTACTGATAACGAAAGGAAGTGACGTCACCTGATGGCGAGTGTCAAAATATGTGTTCGGGGATGGAATTTATAATGTGAGTGTGAGTGTGAGTGTGGAGGGGTAACCACCGAAGCAATTCGCCCCCTTTTAGCCACCCCATCTCATTTCCCTTCCGGATTAAACATTTAGCACCAGTTAACCCCTTGTAGTCTCATCGCTTCGTTATTTTTATTCAATTTATCGGTCACTCACAGAGGATGCAGCCATTTTGCGCTCCTTTCTGTTATTCAGTCACGCTTTTGCTATTGTTCATGACCAAATGTCACTTCATCATACGTTTGATTATGTATTAGTTATGTATTTTGGAAATGTCATTAATCATCTCTCTTTTTTCCTCTTTCTTTTTCTCTCTTCTCTCTTCTCTTTTCTCTTTTCCTCTTTCTAAATTTATTATTTAGTTATCAAACTTATATAGAGTTATTGAAGCATTTTCGTAAGGTTTAGTGTAGAGATTAACATATTCATAGAAACGTCATAAACTTAGAAACGTAATAATTTAGGAAACTCGGCCGTCATTTCCCAAACAAAAGCACGATACCAAAAAATTCAGAAAAAAAGTAACAAAGGGGGCGTTTTATGCTCTCAGTCCGACTGAGAGAATCTCTCCATTATTTTTATTTAATGATGGATGGCGTTGCATCGGGGGATTTCTCTCCTCCTCATGTTTTCTGCACTTCATAACAACAACTTGCAACTAATTCGCCTAATCAAAAACTGGATTACTCTTCTCTCTCCGGGCCCACTTCCTTTTGTCCTCTGAAAATCTCACCTCTGGGACAGAGTCATCGCGTTCGCCTCATTCACATTTTGTTTCATTTAATTACGCGAAAAAGGGTTGTTCTCACCCCGCGGAGAAGACAAGAAAAAAGGGGTTTGCTTCTTGGCTTTTTTGATTTTTTTTTTGTTTTCGTGCCTTGAAAATAAAAACTATAAAAGCGCATTTCCTGTTCTATAGACAGAGTCATAAGCAGCTTATATTTGTTTATTCTTCTTAAATAAGTTTATATTATTTTATTATTTGTTATGGCATTATTTTTTCGCTTTTCTGTCTTTATCTTTCTTCTCTCTTTTCTCTCTCTGTCTTTTCTCTCTCTCTCTCTCCTCTTTTCCTCTCTCTCTTTTTTCTTTATTTGTCTTCTCTCTGTATTTATCCTCGATTTATTTTTATCTCTCTTCACTCCATTCTTTCTCTTTTCGCTTTTATATCTGACTTTGGGTGAAGCGAAAAGGAGAAAATTTAATAATAAACTAATTAGAGAATATACATAAATATATTATATACAGTAAGTAAATATGTGGACTAAGGATAAAGACGGACAAGTATAAAAACATTGCAAGTCGTTAAATTTCAAAATAAATTAATCGCCAACCACCAATGAAGGTTGGCACCCCTGGAAAGGATCGCATCGTCTGCATGTTAGAAACGACAGTTGAATTCGTAAAGTGTGAGGTTCAACAGTTAAGGTTTTTTAAACTCGTAAAAAACTCAGTAAAAACTTATATCTATTTCAAACACTTTCCGTATATTTACTTTAAAATAAATTACAGTATATACATTAATTTGCAAGTTTACACTTAAACTTAACAAACTGAAAACGCTATTATTCCAATGCTGAAGTTTCCTTCATCAGAAGCCATTTGGGGGCGCATTTAACCACAAATTACGGGAACACAACGAAAAGGAGCCTTACACTGCTTCACCAACATCCGATTTATACGGCTTAAAAAGTTTCGGCGTCGATGGGGCGCTAATAACCGTCACGTCCTTGTTTTTGTTCATGTTGTTGTTGTTGTTGTGGTTGTTGTTGGTGAGAAGCGCGGGGGGCGGAGCTGCGGGCGGGGCTGCGGGCGTGGCCGTCGGGGTGTACACCCCCGTCAGGCCCTCCACCTTCGGGGGCGGCGAGGGCGGCTCGTTGACGTAAATGCCCGGGGGGTGCTCGTTCCCGGCCACGCAGTTGATGATCCCGCACCTGCAGCTTCCGGTGGCCTCGCAGTCACTTCCGGTCGCGTTGAGGGGACTCAGACTCCCCGTGCTGCGGTCCGAGTTGGGGGTGTTGGGGCGCTTGCCCCTCGCGAGGGGGTTATAGCCGGGGAAGTTGTTGCTGGAGACGGAGGAGGCCGGGGAGGGGTTGGAGTGGGGGGAGATGTCGGAGGGGTGGTTGGCGTTGGGGATGAAGAGGGGGAAGGAGCGGGGTAGGGGAGGGTTGTGCGGGGGGTTGAGGTTGGGCCTGGGGTTGATGATGGGTGAGGGGGGAGTGTTGTCGAGGTGGGGGAGGACGGGGTTGTGGAAGGGAGGGGGGTGGAGTCCGGGCTGAGGCATGACGGGGGTGGGATACGCAGACATTCTGAAAAGAAAAAGGCAAAATGAATTTCGAACCGATAAGAATCACAGTAAAAAATATCGAAAATTCAGGTGAAATGTAAGAATATTTCAAGAAGTATGTATAAATACATAAATGCATTTGAAAATGGAAAAGGATTAGAATGTAAAACAGCAGAAAATCAGAGAAAAAGGCAATAAGGGAATAAAAAAAGATAAAACGGCAAAAGATAAAAAGGCAATAAGGAATAAAAAGGAAAAACAGAAGAAAAAACAGAAAAAGTATAAAAATAAGTGATGAAAAAATAAAAGGGAATAAGAAGAAAGAGAGGAAAATTAGAGATAAAAGCTGTAATTTTGACTCTTCGGACGTACCTTTGAGAAACAGGGCTGCCATAATAGCCATAAGGATTGGAATAGGCAGCAGCGAGAGCAGAAGCTATGCCTGGAAGGCCCCCGGCGTTGGCCGCTGCCTGGATGATGCTGGCGGCGAACACTGGGTCAGTGTACACGGCATAAGGCCAGGTGACAGCCATCCGCTGCCTCTTGTCCTTCATGCGACGGTTCTGGAACCATACCTGGAAGAAGAGAGGGTTGCGTGAGTGGGAGTGGCTGCAAAGGGGAGGGAGAGGGAGGAAAGATAGTTCGAATGCCGGTAGTAATGAATGCGCTAATATAATTAATTTTAATGGATACGGCAACCATTAAAAGTGATAATTGAAAATGATCGTCGGTTCTCGGATGGATGAGTGAAGAAACACAAGGTTGTGAAGATTCTTAATTGAAAGTTAATTCATTCCCATTGAAAAGCTCTTCTCCCTCCGGCAACGCTTTGGGCTTTGGCCTTTCAGACGATTTCGGGAAGTTATTTATCACTCCAACTAATTATAAAATTTTTTGAGCTTTAAAACTGACGGAAATATTCATTAATTATTTGACTAATTTTTTTCGAATTATTTTATCACTTAACTAATTTATAAATTTAATTTTTTTGTGTGTGTCTAATTTAATTGTATTAATATAATCAAAATATTTAGGAGGGAATCATTTCAAAATGGCGAAAGTGAACAACAACATGGAAGAAATTAATTCAAGATGGCGAGAAAGCGAGCGACAGCACTTAAAAATTCAAGATGGCGATCAACAGCATAATTCCGACTGCGCCGGTGAGTGACTTTTCCAAAGAGGCTTTTATAAAAAAATTCATTGAAATCCTCCATGTTGAGCTTGGGAGAGGGAAACGGTTGGGATTCGAGCATTAATTAATCGTGTTAATTGTTGAAAAATGAGGAATGCAAAGATAAAAGCGAGTTCCGCCAGGACAGAAAAAGTGGTTATGGGTTGGTAGGCAGGTTGTTCAATTATCACATAATAAATGGCGGCGCACCTTTGCAGGCCCAAAAGTCCCACGTTGGCCGCCTTCCTCGGCAAACAGCCCAACTCGCCCGGCATTTCGGCTCTAATCTCTTTTATTACCGATTATTTGTCAGGTTTACACGTTTTATTGGGCGAACGCTTTTGTTTCTTCTTTTAATTTGCTCGAAAGGTTTCTTTTTTTCGGAATCCTCGACATTGGGCCCAAATACGAGAATATACTTTTGCCCCTTATTTATTTAGTTGATTTGATGTATTTAACTTTTGTGCTATATTGCTACAATTATGTCTTTTAAGATCATAAAATTGCTGTATAAATTTTCAAATCCCTCTTTAGTTCTTTGTCATATCTATCGTTTTCACATTATGTGATAATATGTAGTTATGGAAGAACAAAGTGACGCAGGGACTGTCCCGGGGACACTGTGATTGAACCCTTTCGTGTGAGAGTGAAATAGAGAAAAAAAGACTATATATGAATTGAATTGGGAGGAGGAAGAATAATAAAGCACGACAAACTGAAAGTAAATAAACAAAAAAAACAAAAACAGAAAAGAAAGAAACCAAAGAAGAAAACAAAAATGATGAAAAAAGTACAAAGAAAGGAAAAGCACAAAAACATAAAAATATGAAAAAAGGAGAAAAGGAGCTAATAATAAACTAAAAATAATTATAACTAAAATATATACTAAATAATAAATAAAAAGCTAAAAATAACCAAGAAGAAAAATGAAAAAATTATAAAAAACTATAAGTAAGAAATATAATTGAAAAAAGCAAATTAAAACGAAAAAGAAAAAATAATAAATAAAAAATTAAAAAGATAAAACCGTTCACAAAAAATTAACAGAAGTCGTGTTTGACTGATGTTTAACCCGTAAGAGTTATACACTAATTCTGCTGGAGGAAGTCACTTATAACTTCACCTGATAAGAGGATAGTTTCCTTTCTCGGCAATAATGAAAAGCTAAGGGCGAACATAAATAAAAGGAGGTTTTCTAAGTGAAACCCTTCGCTCACCTTTATGGTGGACTCCGGAAGGTTGAGCTGCGCGGCGAGTTCGCACCTCCTCGGCCTGGAGACGTAGTTCTCCTTGTAGAACTCCTTTTCGAGTCTCGCCAGCTGCTCTCTGCTGAAGGCGGTTCTGTACCTCCGGATGTTCTGATCGTTGACCAAATTGGTTTCTGCAAGGGAATGAATCGCTCGTAAAAGGTGCGGAAACCGCGTTTGCTCTGAAGGAGTTCTTAAGTGGACGGTCTCGACGGGCGTTGGGAAATGTCGCGCCATCTTTTAATTACACCGGCGACAATTCAACCCCTTTGGATTAATACGAGAACATCCCTCAAGTGTGTTTGGGTTCCTTCTCCGTTCGTTGATTAATCGCACCGATTTGTCGGTGTCTGCGCAAGCTGGCCAACTTCTTTTCTCCTCTTTCCGCCGCGGAAAGTCGAAAAATCACAATCGAATGATTTGTTGCGGCAGCTGTGATTCGCATTCAATTGTGGGTGGTCAACCGGTGGAATTAGGGCAATTTAAATGTAAACGAAGGGATGTAACAAGTTGGGGGTTGTTCTCGCCCCTGGGTGACCCTTCCGCATTCACCAACCTCCGCCACGTGACCGCCATCAATATCCGCTCAATTACGCTCCATTCTAATCCGTGAAATGGAATCAAAATTGAGTTGATAATCTCCCGGCGAAATGGCCGCGGCCTCCGACATTTTATTTGTTTCGGAACGAATTTATCCGAGTATTAGGAAGTCCACCCCCGCGTTTCACAGCACATTTTCCATCTAATAAACCAATAAACATTGATAATGCTTTTCCAATCGGTGGGGACGCTCCTTTTCATCAGATGGCGATGGCTTTTCACTCTTTGAACGCCGCCAATTGAGAGTGTTTTTCCGCTCCGTTTGTTTTGCAGTTGACCGAAAATAAGCACATTGTCGGTCGACATTCGAAGCCGTTTTCGGTAGAGAGGAGCAAAATAAATGAAAAGAAAAATGAGAAAAAACTGAAAAATAAAGAAGAAGTGTACAAAAATAAGAAATGAGGAGAAGATTTTGGCAATAAAAGAAAAAAAGATGAAAAAGGGGGAAAATGAAGAAAAAAAGAGGATAAAAAAGGACTGGAAAGAAGTAAAAGAAGAAAAAAGGCAAGAAAAATACAAGACAAATACAAGACAAAGTTAAGAAAAAGAGAATAAAGGTATAAAAAGACGAGAAAAAGATGACAAAATAAAACAAAGAGAAGAATAAGAGAAAAAATATAAGGAAAAAGAACGAAAAAAGAAAATAAAGAGATGAAAGAGAATGAAAAGGGAAAAAAGGCTGTGAATTGTTGGGAGATTTTAAGTCGTTTTATATTTATATTTTATTTAGTTTATATATAAATATGTAGTTAGTTATACTTCGTGTTTTTTTTAATTTTTTTTGTCATCTTGCGACATAAAGAACTGTATTAATTACATACTAAATTGCCTGGAGTTATCAAAATGTATTTGTGCACCGCCCTTTATATTAGGAATTCATCTTTTCTGTCCTTTATTAAAACTAAAAGCCGAAAGCGTTGCAAAATGTTCGCCCGAACTCATTTATTCAAAGCGGAGAAAACCTCAGCTGTAAGAAAAAACTAAAATACGAAGGGTTGGCCGAGTCGGCAACACTTTCTCCGCCTTATTTGGCCGAGAAACCTTTTCTGATGAGTTGACGTTTTTAGGGCAGGTTCACTCAGGGCAGAGACATGATAACGAATCAATTACCGAATGATCCCCGCGCTAAAACGATAATGGCCGTGAATTATCATAATAATCGAGAAAAGCAGAAAAGTGGGGCCTTAAATAAAATCCGGGAACCTTCACGGCGCTGCTTCTTAAAAATTTCGAAGACAGTTTTACGAGGGACGCGTTTTCTGAAAGGCAAGGAAAGGTTGCCGCCGATGTGCAATGAAAACATAAATCAGTTGTTGGAGAAATAGTCGAAAGGCCCCGATACAGAAGGGCACACAAAAACATTTTCGGCACCGCTGCAATAAAACAATTTCCGTCTCGTTTAATAAAGCCTTTGCTTTTCGTTATTTATAAGTCCTTTCTTTTCCTTTTTTCCTTTTTTTCTTCATTCTGTTTGTGACATCGATAAAAGGCTCCCAATAAAATTATAAAATACTTTCAGAGCGTTTTATGGCGAATTGAAGGTAGAAACGGTCGCCTTTCAATTTTGCGCCTTTTTTTTAAAAGAAAAGACTGCTCCCAATTCCGATTGTCAGGCACCGAATTTGAATTTTTTTTACAAAAAAAAAAACATTTCCCAAATTTATTCATAAATGACAACAATATGTCGATCACGAGTTCCGATGATCGGTTATCACATGTTAACCTTTTTGCCTTATTAACAAAAGGCTTTGAATGGTTAATTATATACCTGAAATAGGCTTTTCGTCAGTATAAGTCAGACCTGACCTTGAGTCGCGATTAATCTGCTTATTTGCTTGTTATATGCTTTTATTTATTATTTTATCTCCCAGAATTTGTTTGCGATGCTGTAAATTTAGTTTGAAAATCAGTTACATTAGTTCCTAAGGAGCTGAAAACTGGACTTGGGGCTAATTTTATAAATTTTGCTAAAAATGGCGAAAAAACAATTTTCCTTCTTTTTCCCCCCGGCATTTATTATAATTTTATAATTATACTTTGAACTATTTCAGTTCCTCAGATAAAACGATTCAAAAAACACGTAAAATGATTCTGTGCAACTTATACAAAAATCGTTATATGTCAGAAACGGTGGCTCTTATGAAAAAAAATATGCATACATTTTTTGTATATTATTTTATGCTCTACAATTTTTGTCTAAGCTATTTTTACGATATAACTTACCTTTGAAAATCCCGAAAACTAATTTTTAATCGCGCGACAATTATTTTTCCTGCATAGGATTGATGTTATAGTTTTCGTAATTATATTCTTTTACCTTAGGAAATTATGTGAACTCGAATATTTAACTTTATATATTATTTTACTTCTTATAATTTTAACTTCTGCATTTGTTTTCGCCTCTGATTACTTAATATATGATATATTTGAATTTGTTTTTGAAGTTTTGTAGATTAAATAAGTTATTTTTTTTTATATTTTTTTTTTGATTGGGCCGTCTGCGGACAACGTTGGTTTCAACTTTTTGGGGCTCTTCTTTTTGCTATTATTGTTTATTATTCTTATTGTTATTAAATATTAATTAAAATTAATAAAAAATAATAAATTATTATTTTTATTATTAAATTTATTATTATTTTAATTACATATAAAATAGATAAATAAAAAATATAAAAAAATTAATGGTAAAAGTGAAATATCTTTTCATCGCTGCTACATATTTTATTCACGGGAATATATTTTATATAATATAAATTATTTCGTGCGGTTGTAATGCCCACGAGCAAACTAAAGCAAAATTGTATTATATTAATACTTAAGCGAATTAATTAATTTGTGCGTGATTTTTTAATGCCTTTTTTCAAGTCAGTTTTGAGATATTCCAGCAAAAATTTAACAATATCACCAATCCCGGTATTTCCGTTCCGGCGGTAAAAATAAATACCGGTCGTTATAAAACTGTTTTTTGTCGATTTCAAGCGGGACCGAAATGATGCTAAGTGCCATTAATGTTGAATTATACAAATATAATTTTAAGTTTCGTCATAGAGTCATTATGACGGAGGTATAAAACAATTTCAGGCATGATTTCTTTGTGACCGGAGGGAGTTTTCCGAGGGACGGACTCAGAACAGCTTAAGAGCCCCCCCAATAAAATCGTTTACAGCCCAAGTAGCTGCATGTGATCATTAAATTATATCAATTGCGCTGTAAAAAAGGTGATAAAATCCGAAGGGCAATCAGTGTCCTGTTTGGGGGCGAAATGCACATCGTTCAAAACCCCGTAAAACCTCCCTTATTTTGCGGGGGATGAATTTTTGGCCACGAAATGAACTGCGCTGTTTATGAATGCGAAAGCGACGTTGTTGAATTTGTCGGAGAGAAAGTTCGGGAACACTTGTAAAAGAAACAAAAAAAAGAAAAAAAAGAAGTACCAAGCTCCCCTGTTTACCTTTTTCTTCCGTGTGTGGTTAGGTTATGTTTAGAATGTTATTTTAAATTCCAATATAATTATTTTCACCAATTCATACATCCTCCAGCCCGTTTATTTCAACAGGTTATGGGCCCAGGAACCCTTAGCACTGCGCGAAATTTAAGAATTACGAGCATTTTTCGATTTTAAGAAAGTTTAGCCGTGAAAAATGTCGCTCGGAAGTATAGCGCGAATCGAATGCCTGACGAAGGATAATTACGATACGTGGAAACTTCAGATGAAGGCTCTTCTGATCAAGAATGATGCATGGGGATACGTAAACGGCGATATTAAGTCGGAAACGTCGGACGCCGCAGAGTGGGCGAGGAACGACGGAAAAGCCCTGGCAGACATCATTCTGAGTATCGGACCCTCGGAACTGAAGCAAGTAAAACATTGTCAGACATCTCGTGAGTTATGGGCGAAACTCGAAGGAATTTATCAGTCAAAGGGGCCAGCAAGGAAAGCGGCACTCCTGACGAGACTTACTTTGAGCAAAATGGAGGAGGGAATGGACGTACGGACCCAGTTAAATGAATTCTTTGACACTGTAGACAAACTGGCGGACTTGGACGTAGACATCAACAAAGACTTACTTAGTGTGTTACTTTTAAACAGCTTACCGGACAGCTACGAAAACTTTAGGTGTGCAGTAAAGTCTAGGGACGACCTACCAGACACTGAGACTTTACGAATTAAAATATTAGAAGAAAGTGACGCACGAAGAAGTAAGGGGGAGGAAACTTCGCAAGACGCGATGTTCTCGAGTAAGAACCATCGTCGGAAACGACCGGAAACCTACGGTCAGCGAAAGGAAACTCCACAAGACCCAAAATATGGGGGGTCATTCCCGTTCAAGTGTCACCGTTGCAGGAAGATAGGACACAAGGCCTCTGAGTGTACTGTGAAGGAAGCACAGGAAGGAAGAAATAAGGTCGGACTGGTGGGTATAACCTCACTTAACACCAGCGGAACGATCAAAGGCAAGTATTCCAACAGAGAATACAACTGGTGTTTGGACAGCGGGGCCACTTCACACATTAGCCGAAATAGCGAAGATTTCACGACTTTACGGAAAGTCTACGACAAAACCATTAATATGGCTAATGCGGACAGTTGTAACATCTTAGCCCGTGGAATGGTTCAGATGAACGTCGATATAGACGGTAAAACCAAAATGGTGAAAATTAAGGAAGCTTTCCATGTGCCGGATCTGCGTACCAATTTGCTATCCGTTAGCAAGGTGACAGACCGTGGCTTCAAGGTTATCTTCGAACGTAACCGGGCACGAATTCTTCGGAAAGACGGCAGCACTGCTGTTATGGCAGATCGCATTGGTGACTTGTACTTCGTACGGGAGAAACGTCGCAGGAACAACGCATTCAACGCGGAAGTGCAGAAAACCTCGTTGGTTACATGGCACAAGCGACTGGGTCACTTAAACGGCAAGGATTTGGAACATCTGCTGGAACGGAAGATGACTCAGGGGGAGCGATCTAGGATCGCAAACTGCGAAGTCTGCGCTAAGGCAAAAATGGTGCGGAAACCTTTCCCGGAATCGTCGAGTCGGAGAACCGAACCTCTGGAATTAATACACACGGATGTTTGCGGTCCAATGCGAGAAGGAACTCTAGGTGGGTCCAGATATTTTATTACTTTCATTGACGACAGCACTCGCTGGTGCGAAGTGCGTTTCATGAAGACGAAAGCGGAATCTTTACAGAAGACAAAAGAAGTCATAACGCTTTTGGAAAATCAATTTGGAAGAAAAGTAAAATGTTTGCAATCAGATAACGGACGAGAATATGTTAGTAATGAGTTTGATAATTATCTTAAAAGTAAGGGAATCAGAAGGAGACTGTCTATACCGTACAATCCTGAACAAAATGGAGTGGCCGAAAGGAAAAACAGAACACTTTTGGACATGGCGCGGTGTCTGCTTCTGGAGTCCGGATTGCCAATGAAGTTGTGGTCGGAAGCCGTGAACACGGCCAATTACATCAGAAATCGATGTCCAACGAGGAGCACTGAAGGTGCATCACCTTTCGAGAAAATTACGGGAAGGAAGCCGCATTTACTCCATTTGCGCGTTTTCGGATCCAAATCGTACATTCTGGATCGAAATCCCGGAAGAGGAAAATTCAAACCTCGAAGTAAGGAGGGACGTCTCGTTGGTTACTCCAATGAATGCAAGGGCTATAGAGTCTGGATACAATCAGAAAACCGAGTAGAAGTCGCTCGAGATATAAAATTCATTGAGCAAGACAGCAGAATCGACAACATTTCATCATCTCAAACGAAGGAGGCGTCAGGAACTCACAAATACGTCGAGATTCTACTTCACCCAATGGACCGGAATGGAAATTACGACAAAGGTGGGAAAGATAGGCCAGAAACGTCGGAAAAAAGCACGGACTTGGAGCCTCAGTCGGAATACGAAGATGGAGAAATGGAAGAAGATGAAACGGAAAAAGAAGTCTGCGAAGAAGAACAGGAAGAACAAGAAATCTGCCAAAACCGTCGCCAGAGAGTAGTCACAAGGGGACGCGGGAGACCGAGGCTGGTGAGGTCGGGAAACCGCGGAAGACCAAGGAAGGAGTACCAAAGCACAGGCGACAAGATAGAAGAAAGAGACTTTGAAAAAGATCAAAGGTGTTAGAAAATTTTTTGAGCGAAGTGAAAGGAAAAGCCAAAATGAAGAAATGAATATTTTTTCCTATCACTTCGAGGGGGAGTGTCGGAGAGAAAGTTCGGGAACACTTGTAAAAGAAACAAAAAAAAGAAAAAAAAGAAGTACCAAGCTCCCCTGTTTACCTTTTTCTTCCGTGTGTGGTTAGGTTATGTTTAGAATGTTATTTTAAATTCCAATATAATTATTTTGCGGGGGATGAATTTTTGGCCACGAAATGAACTGCGCTGTTTATGAATGCGAAAGCGACGTTGTTGAATTAAACAAAACTCGGTAGGAAAAGGTCAACTGTGCCCAAAAAGGTGTTCCATTATACTTCTCAATCAGATCTTTTATACTTATTTTAATGGATTTATTGGGATCGAAAAGGATATTTATGCGGTGTAAATTGTAATGATTTGTGTGCATAAGTTTTGTAGTTTTTTGATGCATTAATAGTAGTAATTGTTTTTGGCATTACAATCACAAAATATGGGTGCTTTTTTTATGTCCTATTCGTTTCTTTTTTTTTTCTTCTGTGTTGTTTTTGTTGTTCAGATTGTTCAGCCATACGAGAATCGAACTCTGAATTGGTTTTCTGGGTTCGAGGACAAACGAAATTTTACGAATTAACAATTGTCTTACCTTTTAAATTGTCCATCTTTGGAGCCTTCTCCGAGACCGGGGAGTCCCTGTCGTCCTTTTCGATGGGGCTGTCCAGCATTTTATTCCTCGCATGCGATATCAGATCCGTTTGGGTGTAGATCGGGGGCAGAACGTCAACAACAACTGTCCCGGAATTGGTGGATGGGCTCCCGAAATCCCGGAAATTGGGAAACTGTACCGGCGGAAACTGAACTCTCGAAACGCCTTCCTCCGACTTGACAAAACCGTCCATTTTGTTTTGTTTTCTATATTTTCCAACTATGTCTCTTAGCGTATTTCCCGGACACCAAAGTACTGTTTCCACCGCTTCCTCCGCCGACTACTTCGTTTATGTCTTTTACAGTGAAATTAGTGCTTTACTCCAAACCAAAAAAAAAACTAATTTAATTAATTCGGAGTTGTCAACCGGAGGGACTTTCACTCGATCGCGCCCATGCTTAGCTTGCCCGGAGGAAAAGGTTTTCGCGAGACGGACCGATAAACCTTCGGAAGACGTCCAAACGTTCGCGCCCGTGCTTAGCTTACGGCCGCGCGCTCCCCACTCAATTTTCCTTTTCTTTCACCGGGTTGATCCCGATTCAATAAAAGCTAATAAAGTTATAAAGGACGTGGGGATGTTAGAAAGGCATAAGCAACAAAGCTTCGCTTAAAAAACTGTTTTCTTTGAAGGACAGAACGAAAGAGGAGAATCAGCGAACATTATTTTGTCTTCCTTTTCAAATTTAACTATCTATAAATAATATAATAAATCCTTGTAAGCTATAAACTATAAATTTTAGTAATTCATTCATATTGCCGATTTTATTGTAGATATTATTCACTATAAATTGCATAAATGTACTTTTTGTATACATGTATAACTTACTGCCGATGTCTCCCGGCCGAAACAACAGTATAGTACACTTGGACCTCGATTTACATGGTTTTTCCTATCAATCTACCGTGTAAATGAAGGGTATGGCATATAAATCTATGAGTTTGATTACTTTATAATATAAAATTAAATAATTAATAATGATCTCTTAATAATAAAAATATGGAATCGGAATTTTATAAATTTCCATATATAAATAAATTCCAAATATAAATAATCCAATAATTCTTATACCGTTATTCACTGTAAATTATAATATTTAAATTTTATATTTTTATTTGACATATCCTTCTCGGGTCAATATAATAATTTTATGTAAATCTATATTAGTTTTAACAATAATGCAAAATTTGTAGTCTATACTCTTATTATACTTCTCATCCGAAATAAATAAAAACACTCAAATTTATAATTCATAATATTACAGTAAAAATTTGAGTCAGTGTTTTACAAATAATAATATATTGAATTCATTATCGTAGTAAAATGAATTTGTATTAAATGATTTTTATTAAAGATAAATTTAGGACATTTTTAAAATTTATATATAAATTTAAAAAACAAATTTTCGACATTCAATAATGATTTTAAGTGGAAAACCGTTTGAAAAATGGAAAGATAGAAACTGCGCTGCCATTTTCTTTCTTCGTTCTTTTTATCTTTCTTTTGTTTCCTTTCTCTGTGATTTATCTGTCACCAGTGTTTTCCATCTCCATCAAAACTTCTCTCAGAGTTTCCATGTCATTTTTTCAAGATGCGAGTTATACCCTTGTTGCACTCCTCGTCATAATAAGGGAGTATATTTACTGGAAGAACACAAAAAGAATGAAACTCGCAACAATGGTAAACCTTATGCATGAACGCTCATTTTATAATTCGTCTTCGCCAAGTGAGAAAGTTAAGTTGAGGCAGTTTTCAGTGCATTTGAAATTACGCGTTAGTTCTTTTAAAGGAGGATCGGTCGGTTTTCTTGTGGAAATCTGCGTTCGCTGATGTTGGAGGATTTGATTGGTGGAAAACGTTAATTTAATGTACTTCCTGTAGGATAAGCGTTTAGAGTTTATTAAAGAACAAATCATCTCCCCGAGAGAATAAAATGGTGTCTTCGGTTGGGATCGTTTCGGGGCACCGTCGGAGAAGATAAGATTGGCCCAATGCTGACAAAGCACCGCTGATGGTGGCTCGAAAGCTTTTCACTAAAAGCTCTTGAGATAGACGTTAGATTCAAATGTTAGTCAGTCAGAGGAAGTTTTGAATTCCCTGAATTCCCGCAGGATTAAAAGGAATTTCTGGAAGTCCTACTGTAACGGTGAATATTCCGTTATATCTAAAACTCAAGGGGTCATCTTGACAACCGTCGTCTTTCTAAGCTTTGCGAGACTCTTAAAATTTCAATTTTAATGTATTAAATCTTCTTAAAACAAAAGTAGAAATAATAGGGTAAACTAAAGTAAAATTGTGTAAAGGAAAATTAGAAACTTGGTAAAAATATCAAAAAGTAAGGACGCTTTAGCGAATATAAGTCAAATTAAGGGGTCAAAAAGACCCCATTAGGCGTTATAGTATTAACATTTGGGAGTATTCAAATCTTAGAATTCTTTACGCTTTCTTTTTTCGAAATTCGAATCGTTGAAAATATGTAAAGGTGTCGAAATGTAAGCGCTGTTGTGCTGACGTCGTGACAGCGATTGGGCGTGGCTACATTCCCTTCGGTTGGAAAATCTCTCAAAAACAGAGATCGACGTGGGCGGCGAACGTCTTTCGAAGGTCAGCACAAATCGGAGGAGCTGACGAAAGAATGCGGAGCTGCCGACAGATAACAGAAAGCAGAAAAGCGTGAATCGCTGAATCGAAGAGACCCATTGATTGCGACTTCCAATAAATATCCGAAACGCAAACGACCATCATCGAAATGATAATAAGCAGTGTGAGCGTCGTCGAAGCCCGGCCTTCATTCTGACAAGCCATTAAGAGAGGCTGGAGATAAAGAGAGAGAGAAAGAGAGAGAGAGAGCGGTGGGAAGAGAAGGCATCTGTCGATAATTTATTTCCACACTCCATAGATAATTAAATGGGAAATTATGAGACAAAGAAACCGTTAAAAAGAAGCCGGAAGTCGGAAGTGATTTAAACAAGAGAGAGGCTGTCGAGTAAATTGTTGTGGCGCCCGCCTTCGCCATTATTAATAAAAATAAAAAACATTCAGATTACGGTGGATACCCGAACAAAAACTTTATATCCCGGCGTTTTATGCATTTTTCGTCTTTTCCTCGACTTACTTTCCGTAATTACCCGTTTTAAATTATTTATCTGCGACTTCGCTTTCTTTACGACTTTCTCAGCGAAAGCCATAAACCTCTCCATTCCAAAAGGGAAACGGCCGAGGGTCGTGAAAAAAATACCCATGGAAATTTTTTTTTATAAATCCCTGCAAATCTCTCTTCCCTTTCCGTCCGAAAAATAAACATCTCACTTGGCGTTATTCTCAGAGGAGTAATTGAGCAGGAAGGAGTGATAAAACCCCGGATAATATTGCTTCATTCGGCCTTTCAACCTTTCCCGCCTCCCCTCGTCCCCCTCCGCCCCCCTCCGCCCCCTTCGCCTCATTTTACTTACCACCTCTTTACACCCCTTCCATCTCAACCCTCTCGCCCTTTCCCAGCTTATTATACCTGCAATTCTGACAGATTTAGAGCCGGTTTCAGGAAAGATTCTCTACTTTATCTCTTTATTTATCTACCGGAGATAAACCGTATCTATTCTCAATCTGTTCTGAATGACTTGATAGACGTTGTAAGCAATGCTTATAATATTGAAAAGTGACGCCATATTGGATGAGTGAAAAGGATCGCTCTTTAAAAAGGTTTTTGTTAGTTTATAGCATTCGGTGTTCACATCTCATACTGCTGTTTCAGCGGTCAGCGGTAGTCTGTCAGCTGATATCATTGAATAAAAATGAGTCTCTGTTCACAAGTCATCGTTTATTATAATCAGCTACCGCCCGTATATGAGTACGAAGACTTCCGAATAATTCCGAGTTGAGCCGAAGTCGCGAACGGACATACAATTTGGGGTCAGTGGTGGCCGATGTTTACATGGCAACTTTGGCGGTCAGATTTCACCCCCTTCGGGTAAAACCAAGTACGTTCGAATGCGTAGATCATGCTCTTTTGGAGAATATTGATTAGAATAAAATCGGAGGATGCAGTTTTTGAGAAATTAGGCCGCGAATATAGGCAGAAAAGGGGGAAATTTAGCGGTCCGCCATGTTTTGTTGAGCAGAGGAAGAAGTCTGGCTCCGGTCCGGGTCTTCCGATCTCGGTCGAAGATACTGTATCTCCTCTCCCGAGTCATCTCCTCTCCAGCATCTCCCGCCCAGAAGCGAATTATCTTTTTGCCCATCCAGATTTCATCTCTTCATTGCCATGTTATTAGCTCGACCTTTTCCTCTTATACACACCGGCGTTTGTTGGGGCCCTTTTTTAGTCTTTTCTCTCCTTTTCTTTTGTGTACGTTGTTTTTCTTTATTTCTATTTTGCTTTGGTTTTCTTCGGTTTTAAATATTAGTTTTCTTTGTTTTTCTATTTGATTTCTTGACTTTCCTTTTTGTTTCTTAAATTTTTGTTTCCTTTGCATTCTTTTTGTTTTAGAAATTTCTCCATCCTTGGTTTTTCCTTTTTGTTTTTATTGTACTTCTTTTTTGTTCTTTATTTCTTCTTTTGGTTTCTTAACACCACCGTTTCTTGAGTTAATTTATGGACCCAAAACTCTTTACTTCGCTTAAACTTTTATATTTCCCATTATCGACCTTTTATTTTACTGCATTCGCTTTAACCCTTTGCGGTTTCATAAAATTTGGGATCTGTATCTATTGGTCGGAATTAATTTCTTTGGAAAGAGCAGGGATACATATACATAATATTCAGTAATATTTTGTAATATTTTAACAAGAGAGAATCTCTAATTACTCCTAAATACAATTTAGAAAATATTCTTTGGAATTCTACAATGTATCTGCGAATTATCTCCAATCGATGGAGCATTGTATTAGTTGATGAAAAGGTTTATTAGGCATTAAACTGATATAGGAATACATACAGTATAAGATTCGTATATATTCGTATAGCTCCTTGCTGTGGTGGCTGAGAGTAGACATACGACCGCTAAGGGTTAATTTTGCTTCCACCCTATGTTTTCCTTTTTTCCATTCGGTTTTTCCTTTGAATTTTCAGCTGCAATAAGTAAAATGTTTTCAGAGGGAAAGAAAGGACTGCAGTCAATTGCCACATAAAACGACGGAGTGTATACTCTGGTGAAATTTCCTGGAGAAGAGAACCAATGGGAGAGCAGAGAGAGAGAAAGGAGAAAGAGGGCGAAAGAGGGCGAAAGGGCGGAGGGGGATGAAGGGGGAAGGGGTGAAGAAAGAATCGATATTAAGATAACTCCTCTGGGATGAGGAGCCCGAGATTTTGCTTTTAAAAAATACAGATTTCAATTGGAAAAGAGGATCGAGTGATTGTGCTTCGCTCTTGCAATATTTATTTTTTAATTTTCCTTTTTTTCTTCCGCTTTTTCTCGGGGATTTGTCGCCTCGTTCCCGAGTCCTCAAACTCGTTTTCCCCTTTCCTTCGCATTTTCATGGCCTCGTCTTTTGCTTTGCTCTCAAACTCACGCATCGTTTCTTCTGTCACAAAGACGAAACGATTGCCTTCTGCTTTTTCTTAAAAATGAGCAGAGAGGTTTCTACTTCTTCGTCATTCTTCTGTCTGTCTTTCCGTTCGGCTTGGCGGTTGACCTAACGCAAATTCCCTCTGTATTTCTGTTGTGCATCGCTGAGTCAGCGAACAATGGAAATTACATTTTTCATTAATGTCTTAATCAGGTGTTAGTTTTTACTTTGGTATTTTACTTTGTTCGATAAAACCGCCATTTATCAACATAATATCCAATTAAAAAAATGAACTTAAATTAATAGAAGGAAAACCAGAAAACTTTACCTTAATTTTTAATAAAAATTTGGCACTTTTTTCTAATACAATCGGGCTGAATTGATAAACTATGTATTATTATTTATTTATAATTAATTTTATAACAATATATGGTTAGGAGAAAGTCGATAAAATAAATTCAGTTTTAGAAATGCTTGACGGTCCATAAGTGGCATTAGAGGGTTAACTTAAGAAAGCTACAGTGTTATTGTTGTCAGCAAAATACCGCCTCCAAAATTCCGCCATCTTTGGAGGAAAATGAGAAGAAAATGTTGGCCCAGCGAAAATGCCTCCTCTTATTCAGAGGCGAAGATGAGAATTTCTTGGGAGTTTTGTATTTCTCAATTATTAAAGATAATAGTAGTTGATGATTCCCGGGAGAGCGAAAAGCGCGAGATGATTACATTAATTTCAAAACTTTATCTCCCTTTTCTCACCTTCCTCCGCTCTTTTATTCACGCCTTTCCCCGGGAAATTCCCTCCCGCCCTCGACTAATTATAACTTATCATGGCGGAATTTCCACCTTTCTCTCCTTCGAGGGAGAAAGCAGAAGACGCGGGCGAGCGCTACTTCCATTATTCATGTATTAAACGGTTTGATTAATGAATGTCTTAAGCCAATTTACAAATATTAATGGAGTTGAGAGATCCCTCGGGAGGAGGCGATGCACAAGGATGGAAATGTGTTAAGACGCAGCATCTGCTACCTCTCATCAATTATTGAAAATTTATTTCGCTTCTAAATAGCTGGCATTACATTTTATGCATTCTCGGCTCCTGCGCTTTTCACCCCTTTTTATTCTTATTTGATAAAACCCACCCCTAGTCGCAGGCCTCGATCGAATAATCACGAATTTCGTGCTCTCTCACATGTTTTCCCAATCAAGAACAGAAAAACCATTTCGGAAGGGTTATAAAACCAGAAAAGCTGGAATTTCGGGAGAAAGCAGCAAAAGCCCCTATTTAAGCATTCGAAAACACCAAAAATTGGTCCGGAAAAAACAAAGAAATGCTTTAATTAAAATCTGCATTCAACGTTTAATATAAAATCAACGAACAATTAACAGTGCAGCCAACTTAAACGCTTTTATTTACTCTATGAACTTCAAACGGTCTTACCCGTAATTTACTTACACATAAAACAATATCAATTCATTAAAAAACATAAAAAATGCTTAAATACAATAAAAAAGAAGTGGATAAAGACAGTAATAAATAAAAAAAAGCGATTTCAAAAGGATTCGGAACCGGAGGGGACGAACTGGATATTGTCCGCGGAGGAATCGGCATTTTCTGAACATTCGTCCTCTGCCTCTGTGTCTTCTGAACAGGAGGACAGCCTCTTGGAAGGTTCCTTCTCGGGCTCACTGAAGTGCGCGCACTCTGGAAATGGCTGACGACAAACAGAGCACATTGTAGCGCCACAGGGGCAGTCCATTTTGTTGGAATCCTCACTTCTGAGAAAGTCTTTGTTGCAGCGAAGGCATCTTCTGGAAAGGTTAACGAAAGCGTTCAGTGACCTGAGAAGGAGGCATTTTTAACAGAAAGAAAGAGTTGGTCGAACGGGACGTTATGAACATGTAGAAGGAGAAAATGGTCCAACGGGGGTGGAAATAAGGTCAGGGGATGAAAAGGTCTTAGGATGTGCGGCGTACCGTCCGCCATGAATAAATAACGACCCTCTGCCTCTGCTAAGGAAAGTCCACTTACGGGGGCGTTGCGGGGCCACTTCCGTCCTTCGGGGCGCTCTCCAGTCCCAGTCTGTCTGGGGGGTGGCACGGCAGGGGGATGTGGTTGCGCTGCTTGCAGTGCCTGCAGGACTCGGCGAGGCAGCTGGGGTTGAGGCACTTGAGGACGGAGCGTTCGGGGGGGAGGACGCCGACGCAGTAGCAGAAGGGGCAGTGCACCAAATGGTCGATGCCTGCCGACTTGATCTCCTCCAGGCGGTTCCTGTTGATGATGTCGGCGACGAGTCCGGGGCTGAGGAGGTCCTGGGGGAGAGTGGGGGTGTGAGATGAGTGGGGGGAGGGTTGAGGGGGTGGCTTACCTTGAGGGTGGCGAGGGGAAACTTTTCCTGGCACTTAATCAGGCATTTGAATTGAAAATTGTTTTTATCCACTTCCGTTTCGACGTACCTTAAAAAGAAAATTATTTGTTAGTTAACAACAGTTTTTTTTTAATTTATTTTTGTAAATCCCCCACCAGTACTCTGTATTGATTCCGGGTAAAAAACCGTTACAAATATGGATACTCACTTGACAACGCAGTCTTTACAGAAGTTGTGATTGGCCGGGCAACTGACGGCTTCTTCCGGGAGCAATTTCGTCTCGTTGCACGAGAGACACTCCAGAAGAGTCCCTTCTTCCACCGCCTTCTGATACCTCTTCTGCTTGTCCGCCTCCGCCTTCTTCATGTGCGCTTTGATCTTCGCCTCGTTCTCCACGAAAGCCACCTGCAACGAACAAACCGTTGGTTTCCCACCGAGAAAACTCCCGGGGGAAATTCAAAATGGCGTCACCTCATGCACGAACTCAATGTCGAAATCCACAGGCTTTCCCGCCACGCACTCGCTCTTCGACCTGCTCGTGGCCCTCATCTTGTGCAGTCTGCTCTTCTTCGACAAATCCTTGTGGCTCAGGTACAGGCTGTCCTGGTTCCTCGCCATCGCTTCCTGGATCGTCTGGATGCTGTGGTACTTGAACTTGTTCTTGAGGTAGTGTAGGGTGTGGCCCACGTACTTCGCACTCTCGCGCCTCCCCGGGGCCAGGAAGTGTCCCCACGGGTCAGGGATCATCCTGAGGAATCCCTCCACGGAGAATCCCTCCAGGAACTTTTTCTCGAGCTTTTCCGTCTCCTGCCTCTTCATGTAGTCCGCTCTCGTGGGCAGATCCTCCGCCTTCTCCTTGAGGATTATACACTCTATGGTTTCCGAGAGGGAGCCTTTGAATTTGAGAAACTGCCCTTTGAGGAAGTGAGGATCCACGCCCGGAAACAACAATTCCAGTTTCGTTAGCATTTCGCCGAATTGTGGGTCTTCGGGTTTGGGATTGGAGGATTTGCTGACTTTTCTTGTCTCCTTTTTCGCGGGGGAGCGGAGACTCGCGAGGTCGTTGAAGGAATGACGGTTTTTCTTCGGCCCCGCGGACATCCGGGGGCTTTTCTTCCCCTCCGGGACGCTTCTCCTCCCTTCCAAGGACGAATGGCGGCCGTCTTTCACCCGTTTTTGACGTCCTCCCCCTTTTCCCCCCTTCGTTGTCCTCGTAGACGACTATCTTGGGGACGTTCTTCTTTGGTTTCGACGGGGACGGAGTGACTTTGCGAGCATTTTTTGAAGTTGCGTCGCCATCTTTGGTTTTCTTGGGGGTTTTCACCTGCTTGAGGGGTTCCTTTGTGCTTTTCCTCCCCAGGGATTTTTTCGGCGTGGGATTTTCCTTTCCCCTTCCCTTTGGGGCGGCTTTGATTGGGGTTTTTCGCTCCTTTTTCTCTATGGTTTTGTTGACGTCTTGCAGAACTCCGCCGAGGAACTTCTCCACATTTGAATGCTCCCGCGCCATTTTGTTTTTTTGCTGAGTGCCTGAAATATTTTAAGAAGAATTTTAAAGGATTTTCGAAATTGATGAGGAATTAATATTTATTTTATATTTTATTTTAATTAATTATGGCGTGTATGAGGAATCATATAAATAATATAATTATAAATATAAATAATTCATATAAATAATTATATAAATCATATGAATAATTATAAATATAAATAATAATAAATAAATAAATATTTGAAAACTAATCGTAATTAGTAAATAAATAGATATATAAATAAAAGAAACAAAGTAAACAAACAAAAAACTAAATAAATAAACCATCAAAATAATAACACATAAATTAGAATACTTTATATATATCCATTTTTTATCATTATAAAAAATCACTGAATATATAAATTTGTTTTTAATAAATACAAATGCACTGACTGCAATAAATAAACAATAAAATGGTGTATTAAATTGTGAAATATTTTTATAAAAGACATTTAAAAGACGATGAGATAATTTTAATTGGGGGTGTAAAAATAAAAATTACATTCGGAAGACCGCATCTGTCTCTTTGTTTTGGTCCCACTCATTCATCCCCATTAGGGGTGGTTTTAACGGGTGGGACGCGCGAAGAGGGGTGAAATAAAAAACACTCCAAATCTTTAACTGTTTTTTCTCACATATAAATCGGTCTTTGATGAAGAAATTAGTTGGTGACAGATTACGAATCAATTTATTTATATTTTTTTTTGAAAATGATAGAAATAATGTAAAATGAAGAATTTAAGTACTATTTACCTTGAAATCCTCTCAATTCATCACTCACAAGTAATTAATTTCTTTTTAAATTATCCAAAAACAAAATCCCCAACGAATCGTCAACAGAAATGGCAGACACAGGTCGCGTTTGAGTTTGTTCACGTCGTGTCTTGTCTTCTTTGAGAATCGTCAGTCTCTCATTTATTAAACGGTTTTATCTCTCTCTTTCATTCCATCTTTTAATTAATACAGAACAAATAAGTAAATGAGTAAAATGCAGAGTTTGACCAACGGAAGTCTCTTCCTTAAAAGGAAAGTATCGTTGCCATGGAAACCGTTAAACCGTTTGAACTTTTTAAACCACACAAATGACCAATATTTGATTCAGTATTATAATCCAGTGATGGCCAAACTTTGATAATGTGCGGACCAAAGTTGAGTTTGGTGTAATTTCGCGGGCCAAAACGTAAAAATTAAATATGAATTTTTAAAATTAAAAAACAAATGGTTTTTCCTTTTTGTTGTTGTTGTTCTTCTCCTCCTTCTTTTTTCCTTCATTTTAATATTCTGATTTTTTCTTATTCTTTTTGTTTTGCTTATATAAGTTCATTTTATATCAATGAATTTTAAACAAAATAATTGAAAATCACTGAGCGGAGATAATCGTTTTTCACGTGAATTCAAATAACGGCGTTGTATTTGTGTTGTGTTTCCGTTTCAGGTAGGAAAGGGAAGAAACGGTTTCGCTCCCAAAATCGTCTCTTCTGTCACGAAGAAATATTCCATCGCTCAAAATAATGCTAATAAGTCATTCGAAAGGAAAGAAAATGGTACGTTTTTTCTGAAATGTTTTATTGCGCCAAAGGACGGACATTAAGGCTACCGTTTCTAATTTTTATCGGTTTATGGCCGAAGTGTTTTTCCTTTGGTGGCTGTTATTTATGGCCTGAGAGCGGCGACATTCGGTTCACAGGACTTTGTTTGGGACTTTTCGACAAGAAAACGGTTCATTCGACGACCCTGTCAATCATTATTTATTTAATCGACTCCTTCTCGCGCGAGTCAGCGACTTTTTCTTAATTAAAAACAACTTTTCTTGCTCACTTAAATGTTTAAATCTGTGCAAACAGTGTTTGTTCTCTCACAACCGAACAACCACTGAACCGATTGCGACCTTTTTCATAGTTCCACATGAGCCGTGTTTCATTTTGCTAATAAAAGCAGAAGACGAGATAATTAGAAAACGACATTGAAGTTGTGAACAAAACAACAGCGCTCCTGAAATCTTTGTATAGGCAATTCCTTCTTCATGAAACGTCTGCAGATTGCATAACCAATATTTTTCAGGATAAATTGGAAAATTTTTAAAGACTTTTTTTGAAAATCTATTTTTAGAATTCTATGAGTCTCGCAATTTTAGTCTGTTTTTGGACACATTTTAAACAGTTCTTTTCGTAAAGTTCTCATCTTCTGCTTATCTCAACAAAATGAGAAATGGCGTATTTGAAACTTTGAAACAATGCAAAAGGTGAAAAATTAACACACACACAATTCTTTAAGACATACATTATATTATAATACAGATTATAACTGTTAATATATAATATTTATGTTTATAATATATATATATAATATTTATGAAGCGGGTGAACATAATTTTATCTGAACACCATTTGAGAGTTAAATGACAATTGAAAGAGAAATGAGTAAAAATATTTGCATATAGAATAGTTTGTTTCTTTTTCTGTTTGGGCGGAAACGGTTGTTTGCCTGAAAGAGGTTTTATGCGTTGAAAATGTGACCGAACAAAAGCGTTGACGAGAATGCAGACGGTAGTCAAAATGTCCCTCGAAAGGATCATTCGACACGACTGTCACGAACTCGCGCTAATACACCGTTTATTCATTGTATTGTCCCGGGGTTTTTGTTTGTTGTGACAAAATAGGTTCAATATTATGGCTTCCTTTGCCCGTCACCAATCGAGAGGACGGCCATAAATGACGCGATGACAGCCTTTTCCCTTTTCTTTCTCTCCCTCTCGCAGGAAAACAACCGCCTTTTGTCCGTTTTTCGGTAGCACTCTTCGTCACGGATCCCTTCGGCGGTTGTTGTGTGGGAATCGGCCACAATTCCTACAACTTTCACTCTCCCTCGTTCAGTTTGAAATATTTCATAGCCTCTATTCTGAGCAGGTGTTTTTGAACTTTTCCAGATGACGTTTTTGGGAAATCCTCCCCGAAGTAAACATAATAGGGAATTTTGAAATCGGCCATCTGAAATTATAGTTGAACGATTCACTACAACACTGTTTCCCGATTAATTATTGTCGTATAACTCAATCGTTACCTTTCCTTTGCAGAATTTTTTAACGTCGTCTTCAGTTACTTCCGCTTTCGTTTTCAGGCGAATACACGCGCATACCTGCTCTCCCAACCTCTTGTCGGGGACGCCGAGGACCTGCAACAAGACGAAACTCACAAACACTTCTCGAGGCGTCTCTCTGAGGACTCGTACCTGAACTTCCAGAATGTCCGGATGGTTGCTGAGGAACTCTTCGATGTCCGCAGGGTAAATATTCTCACCGCCCCGAATGATCATGTCTTTTATTCTCCCCACCACTCTCCCGTAGCCGTCCTCCGTCATCACGAACTGGTCCCTGGAACGGCCACAGTGGAGCCATTGGCCGAGGGGAGGCGCGGCGGGGGAGGGGCGGTACTCACCCCGTCTTGAGCCAGTTGTTGGCGATGGTTTCCCTCGTCTTTTCCTCGTTGGCCCAGTAGCCCTGCATGATGTTGTAGCCCCTCACCCAGAGCTCCCCGGGGGTGTTGCAGGGGAGAGTGGCCCCGTCGGGGCCGACCACTTTGGCCTCCATGTGGTCCATGATGAAGCCGACGGTGGAGGTGGTCTTCTCGAGGTCGTCCGTCGGTTGCGACATGAAAGAGACGGGGCCGGTTTCCGTCAGGCCGTACACCGACTGAAAGAACGGATCGTTGCCGTGATGTCATTCGTCTTGTTGCCTTAACTGAAATAACGAAACCGCTCACCGCGACTCGTTGCACCGAAAGCCCCTCCCGAATGTCCATAATCAGCTGAACGGGTGCGATGGCGCCCCCTGTGATGGCCAACTCGGGGGTGGTGAACTTCATCCCCTTTTCTCTCGCCACTTTGATCACGTCCACGTACATGGTGGGAGTGCCCAGGAGGACTGTGCACTTCTCCTCCGCGATCGCCTTCGAACAGACTGGATTAGTCCAAGGGAAGAAGTGAGCTGAGGGCGGAGGATCTGTGACTCACTTTGGCGGCGTTGGCGGGGCTGAAGGCGGCCTCGGGGAGGACGAGAGTCATCCCCGAGTGGAGGGAAGTGAGGGCGCCGATGACGCTGCCCATGGCGTGGAAGAGAGGGCCGAAGAGGCAGAGGACGTGTTCCTGCAAAGGAGTGTTGTCAAAGGAATGTGCGGATTGGGTTATAGGGGGGATTACCTTTAAGTGAAACTGCTGTCTTTTGCTGATTAAGCGGGAATTATTGACGATGTGGAAGTGACTCAAAACCGCTCCTTTGGGAGACCCCGTCGTTCCCTAAACCAAAAACCTCATTATTTCTCAAAACGAGTATATTTTGATTCGAAAACGGTCCTCACCGAAGTAAACTGAATGTTGGAGGCGTCATCCGGTGACGTCATTTCCGCCAATTTGTTGAGCGCCTTTCGGGAGTCCTCCGTGGCGGCCTCCATTAGGCGTTGGAAAGGAATCATCCCCCTGCAACCCCCAACAGTTAAACCTCTTGATGGAAAGTCTCCCCCGAGCGGTACCTACGGGACGGGGTTGTCCGAGAAGCAGACGACGCTTTCCAAAGAGGGAACATTTTTGCATTTGAGCTTTCCCGGCTCCGATCGGGAGATTTCCGGTGCGATTTCGTCGAGGATTTGGGGGTAGTTTTGCGTCTTGAAGACCTCCGCGGTGATGAGCATCTTCACCCCGACGGCGTTGATGCAGTGCATTATCTCCCGAGACTGGTACGAGGGGTTGATGTAAACCTGGAAAGCGGAAATGGAAGAAGAAGAGGGAAAGAGAAGGAAAAGAAAATGACTTACTGAAATGATGCCGGCCTGCGCGAGGGCGAAGGAGGTGATGTACCACTCTAAAGAGTTTGGGGCCCAAATGCCCACTCTGTCCCCCTTTTGTACTCCCATCGCGAGTAATCCGGCCGCGAGTGTATCAGCCTGAGGAAAAGAACACAATGCGTTTCTCTCTTTAGTGGAAAAGTGAAAAAAAAATTAAAAAATAGAGGAATGAAAAAGAAAAAACTAAAATGGAGGAATAGTGAAAAGAGGAATAAAAAATATAAAAGATAGAAAAGAGAAAAGCAAAACATGTTAAAAATTAAAAGAAGGAAAAATGTAAATATAAAATGCGCACAATGAGCAAGCAACTGAATCGAACCTTGACATCGTTTCTCTCTCACCTTCTCCTTCGTCTCCTTAAAAGAAATCCTCTTCTTCTGGTAGACGGACACACACGCCGTCCTCTCCCCGAACTCCCGCGCACTCTCCCCCAGCAGCCCCCCCACCGTCTGGTACACCAGGGGCCACTCCCCGCCCCTGTGCCTGTAGCTGAGCCCCGCCATCCCCCTGCACCCCCTCGCCCCCCTCGGCCACTCCCCCGCCCCCAGAACGCGACCAAAGACCCGAATCATGGCGTGCGGTGGCCGAAGCAGAAGCGCAGCGACTGAAGGCCGCCCATTGCGGACTGATAACAGCTCTCTCTCATTTCTGATAAGGATATCTCCAACTGTGAGAGAGAGCACTGATTGTATTTGTGTCCGAAATGGTTGTGGGCGGGGGGAGTCACCCCCGAGAGCTGATAACGGCCGATATTGGGGTTGTTTTGCATTCGACAAATAACTTTTCTCATAACAATAAGTAACTTCGATTCGTTTTTATTTGTCTCAATCAGTGGTGGCCAACGTTTCATAACATACGGGCCAAACTTCCGTTGATGACATCGCGACTGGGCCATGCAATCAAAAAAAAAGGTTCTTCCAATTTATACCGCTCGGTGGGCCAAATTTGGCCCGCAGGGCCGTACGTATGTGAACGCAGGAATAAAAGCGCGGGCCACGTGCAACACCTTCGCGGGCCGTAGGTTGGCCACCACTGGTCTAAATTGACTTCCGTTTCTTCAGTCAAACGTTACTGCGTTTTTTTCCGAGTCATGAAAAACTTACGTTTTCTTTTTTTTGGAGTCCAAAGTAACTTCCGATTGGTTTCTTTTGGCTGAAAAGTTACTGCTCGTTTTTTGAGTCAAAAGTAACTTCCCATTCGTTTTTTTGGTTATGAACAGTTACTGCCGTGTTTTGGAGTCAAAAGTAACTTCCGATTAGTTTCTTTGGCTGAAAAGTTACTGCTGTTATTTGAGTCAAAATGAACTTCCGATTAGTTTCTTTGGCTGAAAAGTTACTGCCGTTTTTTGAGTCAAAAGTAACTTCCCATTAGTCTTTTCTTTTTATTTCCTTTTTTTGCCAATAGTAACGTGTCCCTATGTTTTTTATTCACAAATGACTCTCGTTCTTTTTTTTTTTGAGTCAAAAATAACGTCCGTTTTTTTATTAAAAACAACTCCCGTTTTAAAGAACATTTTCCGTTTGATTATCTTATTAAATTTCATTACTTTCTTATCGAAATTTCTCGTCGTTCTGAGACCAAATAAAATTAAAAATATAAAAGGCGGAAAACATAAAAAAAAATTCTAACGCATCAGCAAAATTACAGCTAAAATCAATTACTAATGACTCACTACAAAAGAAAAGTCAGTCAAACTTTTAATATTTTTTCGTATTTTGGGGTTCGCCATTACAGAAACGTTTGGATTTCCGTCAGAGAGTAACGGTTTTCGAATATGAAAAAAAAAAACCAAATGAAAAACTCCAACTAACAGATTATATATAATAAATCTAGCAAAATATGCAAAAAATTGTCTTGCATTTTATATTAAAACATATAAAACAAACATTATATATTCTACAATATTACTATAAATAACTTATTACAAAACTGAAAAAAAAGGGAAAAATTAAACTACGGTTTGTCTATCAGTTGGAAAATAATATTTATATAATATATTTAAAGCACCCTAACCGAGCATTTTGGGGGTCGAGGGGGGCGAGAGGAGTACAACTTAAAACATTAGACAGTCTTTGAATTCGTTAATAAGACTCGGGACACCGAAAATCAAACCGGTAAAGTGGAATCCATCGTTTTTCCTTTATTTTTCCAAAAAAAAAACTGTCCAAACTATGATTGTTCTGTTAAAACGATGAGTTTTACTTCTTTGACCGGATGAGTACAAGAGTTGAGGCCACTAATGAAAAAGCAAATGTCTGTACAAAGGCGGCAGAGTAATTCGTACGAGTTTCACTTAAACGCATCATTAAAGGAAGAAATAAACGAAAATGAGTGAAATTTTGATTCTCAATTAATCTAAAATAAAATAAAGTAACGACAGAATTTTAAAAAGAAAAAAAACTCCAGAATAAAACAGAATCTTTAAATTTGAACAATTTTTCATTCGAATTACTGTGCAGACTTCGTACAGTTCACATAATAAACGCGAGTGTGTTCGTTTACTTATGTTTGTTGCTGTTCGTTTAACGTTATTATTCGGTTAATTACCAAAAATTTTGTAACTCACTCGACCAAAGTTGAATGTAACGTTTCAGAAGCCTGATTTTTGATCAATCGGACAGAATCCAGTTAATAATTTACAGAAATGAAAGCGCCATCTTGAAATCTGAAAATGTCAACTGAAACTCTTTTCAGAAGATTTTTATGAACGGGTACGATTTTCGAAATATAACTGCTTTGAACTTTAACGTTTGATTCACGTATTTATGCCCTCAATAACACGAAACGGTTCCCGAAAACATCCACTATTTGCATAAATGCAACACATATCATTTTAATAAGAAAACCGTTCAAACGGAAATCGGGTTCGTTAAAACCCGAATATTATCGAATTTCCGATCGCGGCGTCGGAAATCGAACGGTCATTTCCGGTTAATCGAGAACCGCCATTTCCATCAATTTAATCACAAAAAATGTCCAATTACATTTTAAAGAGTTTATATTCGCTTTTTTTCAACTCAAAATTTAAAAAAAAAATATATAAATAACTGCATAAATTCCAAAAGAGCAAAAATCAGGCTTGAAATATTCCAAAAAGAATAAATCCCGAATAATAAAAACGGAAATATTTCCCAATAATAATTCAAGAATGTATAATTTAAAATTGAAATTAAGCTTTCACACATTAGTGTAAATTATTTCTGAACAATTTTTCAAATTTTTACGCAATATTTGTTTCCCTTCCTTTTTTTTAAATTCAAATTGAGAAATTTCATTTTAAAAACTTGTTTTTACTACATATACAGTGAATGTGAGAGGAATAACCATAAATTTAAGATGAGAAATGTACCTCAACGGTCTGCCTCTTGTGTCTCGTCTGATTTAAATCGACCCGAAACCTTTAAGCGCTAATTATTTACAAAACAATTAATTTCATATGGAAGTGGAAAAATAATATGTGGACGTTTCATTGCCGTCGTTTTTTTTTCTCGTTTTATTTAATAAACTGAGCGTGGGGCGTTTCGAAAAAAAAAATGGCGCCGACGGGGAAGCTCACGACTTTGGGAATGATTCGAGTTTTGCTCGCTCCGACAGGGAAGAATACGATTCGAGGCGAAGAAATTAGATCTGCATTTAAGTGGCCGTTTTCATTTTAGATTTTCCTCACTGATTTGTCGCCATTTTGGAGATCTGAGCCTCTCTGCGCCTCTCTGCGCCTCCCTGATCGGGTCCAGAAGGAGGTGTCAGTCGTTTGGAACGGAATGTCGGACTCGCCGCCATCCGAACTAAACGTTATATTTAATCTTGTACAGTATAATTACAGCGGACGAAAAAAATTAAGTCCAATAAATTGATTTAACACGTGAGGTGTATTAAATACGTAAAATAGATTGCTCTCGTGAACATTACAGATCTAATTATAATATCAAAAATTCCCTTAATTAGCAACAAAATTTCATTTTTATTCATTGGCATTTACTTCACGCAGAAACACCTCTTCTGCGTATATATATATATATTATATATATAACGTATCTGTGTATAAATAATTCCGTCGATGGAAGAGAAACAAGCGTGACTATGGATATTCCTTCCTCAATCGTTTCACTATCAACGTATTCACTTAACATCACATTCCACAATTTTAGATAACCTAATTGAGTCCTCGCGAGAGACCTCCGCGGCCTACACCCAGGAGTCTCCCCCCGCCGGGGGGCGCCCGTCCGCCGCCCCTCCGCGCCGCTCCTCGTACTGCCAATGCTCCCCCTCGTACTGGGGCGTCCCCGCCGTTCCGCCCTCGCCGCCGCCGCCGCCCCCGCCCTCATACTGGCGGTTCTTCTTCTTTTCCCGGTTGACTTGAGCGTAAAGAGGTTCGCCGGGTTTGGCGTGCTGGAAGGAAAGGCATCGTGAGGCATTTGCTCTGTGAGGAGTGAGGCTGCTGACGAGTGCTTACCGTCATGGGGCCCGGGGGGAATATTCTGAGGCTGCCTGGGGGAGGGACGACCTCTCCCTCGGCCATGGTGCCCAATGCCAGTTCGTCGCCTTCGCCCTGTTCGCATTTAAATGTCAACGTTAATAAAAGTTTACAAATTAAAACCAATCATTTTATTTTCATTTCAGACAAAAGAGAAATAAAATCTAATGATGAAATTAAAAACAGGAAAAAACAGCCGAAAATAAAAGGAAATAAAAGTCAAAAATAAAATTAAAATACATTTCTACAAAAAAACTAAAATAAAATAAAAAAATAATTTATACAATAAATGAAAATTGTTATAATTTAAAAATATGTAATATGCATCAATGTATGAAATATATATTAATGTGTAATGTAAAAATAAATAAAAAATAAATAAAAAGGCGGAAAATGATAAAATTTATATATAGATCCGAAAATAATTTGTCTTCTGCTTTATCTCCTGTCATGGCCGTCCATGCGGAAATGAATGGAAGCCTACCCTGGCCGTCCTGAAGCCGGAAGGGCCGGCGTGCGGTCGCGTTATGGTTCTGTCCTCGTACCGAGTCCCTCCCTGACTCGCCATTGGTCTATTTAACGTGCTATTTACATTGTTCGGGGAATTGGGGCCGGCGTTCCGAGCAGCCACTGAAACACAATCCGTCGTTATAGTGGTCGTTCCGGGACCGGAAACGGCGCCTCCGCCGGATGTTCAACCCTTACCGGTTTTCGAGACGAAGTCCGCCTCCTTCCATCCGTGCTTTTTGTACAGGTCCCTCAGCTCGATGTGCTGCCACATCGTGAACAGGACCTGACCCGTGAACTTGACGACTCTTCCCGTGTACTTCTGCCTTTGCTTTGTAATTGACATTAGACGTTCTACTCCGCCGAGTTCGACCACCGACCTGGGGAGAGGGGAACCGGGTGAGAGAGGGGAGAGGAGAGAGGCGGTCTTCCGTCGTGGCAGGAGACTCACCTCGCGAACTCCGCGTTCTTCTTGATGACTTCGTTGATGGTTGCCAGGACGGCTGCTATCGTGTCGTCCGAGATGACCTGGTCCTTCTGCGGGTTCCCCGAAGGCAGGATTTGCACGAGGTCCCGCATCGCGTACTTCCCTATGAGTTCCTTGTTGCGCTGGTCGATGGCCAGGTTCCTGAGGGCCGTCACCACCGCGCACACCACCCGGTCGATCTCCATCCTGAGCAGCTCGACGAGGACGGGAAGACCTTTCTCCTTCCTCACCGCCGCCCTGATCTCGATCGAGGGCTGCCAGTAGCAGGCGGCGAGGTTCTGCAAGGCCCCCGCGGCCGCCTCCAGGGTCTCCGGGTTGGAGCAGCTCTGGAGGAGGGCGAGATAGGGCGGGACGACCTGGGGGAGGATTCGCGCATTAGTGGTCGAAGGGGAGAGGGGTCGGGCGGGGAGCGCTCCGAAGGGTTACCTCCGGCTGCCACATGAGATCCATTCCCTTGACGGGCTCGTTTCCCCTCTGGGCCCTGGTGACTTGCTTGGGCTCGGGGTTGGGGGTGGCGCCACCCCCCGACACGTTGTTGCTCTCTTTCTTTTTCTTGCTCGCGCCAAAGCATCCGAGGTTTTCACCTAGCAAGAAATCATTGCAATGAAGTCCTGACAGCATTCAAAAAAAGAGACATCCATCAATTGACTTTGACTCGACTCTCAACCCCCAACCGGAGAATGGCCTTCCACTGCTTACCCTTCTGCTGCACCGGCTGCTGCTTGGCAGTCTGCTGCGCGGGGAAAGGCTGCTTGTCGTAGTTCTCGTCCTCCACCTCCTGGCACCTGTACGACAAGTTCCTCAGGATGCAGACGCAGTTCTCCAGGCTCTTGTTCCCTATGTTCGACTTCTCGATCGCGCACCTCATCACGTACAGGAGAGAGTCCACCAAACCCTCGCACTCCCGCAGCTTCCGCCTCGCGTACTCCCCGGCAGAGCTCACGTTCCTGCGGGACATCAACCCCATGAGCCAGTCTCCTTCACCCCCCTCCTCGACAGGGGCGGGGCGCCCTTACCTCAGAACCCCCGAAGCGTTCCTGAACATGGTGGACCAGCAGGTGTCCCCGGGGGAGGTGGGATCCCACCCGGAATGTGGAATAATTATGTGGTTGACTATGACTGTGAGACCGTCGTCAATTATGGATCTCTTCAGGTCCTGCGGGGGAAGAGAGAATGAGTGGTTGGGGCAACGAGACGAATGTCCGTTAATGGCGGTTAACGGTTACCTCGCAGGAGGACAAATTCCAGAGGACGCCGGTGACGAGTTCTTTGACTTCGGCGTCGTTCGTTTTGCGGAGGAGGGCGATGAGGGCGGGGATTCCGCCCGCGTTTTTGATGACCCTTTTGTTCTCGTCGTTTTGCCTCCCGTAGGACAAATTCCTGAAATGATAATCACCGCCATGTCAGATCCGGGACTGATTCGGGGAAACCAGTGAAAATCTACCTCCGAATGGGGGATCCGATTCGGGAAATCAAACATTTTCTCACAGTTTTCTTTCTTCTATTTCATGCTGGGGATGGAGATAAAAATTGAGTGTTTGGATTAATTAATTAATGAAAAGCAGACTCACCTGAGAGCCCCGCAGGCGTTCCTGCACACCTCCGGACTCTCGCTCGAGAGCAGTTTCACCAGGGGCGGAATCCCGCCCAGGGAGCGCGTCTTCTGCTTGTTCGGGTCGTCCATGTAGCAGAGGTGCTGCAGGTAGGCGGCCGCGTTCGCCTTGATCACATTGTTCGAGTTGGAGAGGAAGCCGATGACCTCCGCGAGGTTGGGGTCCCTCCACCGCAGGTGGGGCTTGTCGTCTGCCGCGGGGGCGACCATGGGGAAGGCCACCCTCTCCTCGTAGGCCCTCGCCTCGGCGCCATTCGCCCCGTAGGTTTGCCCGTAGGCGGCGGGGGCGTAGCCGTACTGTTTCGATGCATCCCCTGCAAAAAAAAAACAACAAAAAAGTATAGCCACCAGAAACGTCGTCACCGGTCAATTTCACCGGTGATTTTTTTTACTCACGTGTGGAATACCACAGAAATTCACAACCGAAATCAACTTTCGCGGAATATTTTCAAACTTAACAACTCAACGGTTCGTTAATTTCAATGGAGACTTCGTTTGCGTTGAATTAATGAAAATGATAATGAGAAGAGTAAGAGAAAATGGGCTTACCATGAGGCATTTGGTTGGGATCTCCGCTCATGTTCCAAGTATTTGTCATGGGATCTGAAATGAAACACCGATAAACCCGAGTTAATGCGATATGTTCGCGGAGAAATGACAAATCCTTCCGCTGCGATTGCTTCATTATTTTTTTTTTTTTGTTTTTGTTTAATTATAAATTTCCCCAATAACGGTTTTGAGCCGACTCTCATTCGAACCCTTTCGAGACTGAATGAGATTCTTTCCATTCCCGAAACCCTCACAAACTTCTCCCGACCGGAAGTTTCTTCCCATTCCTTTTTTTTTTTGTTAACGAATAACGTCTTCTGATTCGGTTGTGAATCCTCTGATTCGTTCACTGACCTGAATTTCCTTTGAAAGGGAAATCGACAAAAAAATTCAGCAAAAACAACAGTAATTAAATCAAAATGCTGAAGTTTTGTTCGGTACAGTCGCGGGTGTAAAATAACACAAAATTTTATACTCTCTTTGCATAAGGGAAAATTTTATACAAATAACTTCTATACTTTTTTGTACTCTTATGCACAATTGATAATAATATTCATTGGATAGAATCATAAGTAACTTCCGCTTCCCATTTTCCTTTCTATTCTTTCATAATATTTTTTATTTATATCAATGACGAGTTATCGTTTTTATTATATAACAATGGTTTTCCTGTATATGTTTATACAACTGCGTATAAAGAACAACAGAAAAGTTAGATATTTCCAGGAAAAATCCCCCCATTCAAAGATCCCATTCTACCTTTGAATCTCACCGCCTTCCCGCATTTTCCGCACAACTCCACAACCCCGTTCCTCCCCTCGACGGCCATTTCCGGCGGAAATGACATTTTTCCCCGTCGCCTACACCCAACAGCGACTCGCACCGCACTGACTCAAAACGCGGATTCCCTCACCAGTTATCGGGCAATTAGCGGGGCGAAATTAGTGCGGCGGTGCGAAAAACCCTCATCGAAAACCTGGTTTCTTCATTGGGCGAGTCGCCGCCATGTTTCTTCCCGAGCGGACAATTACCGTATATTTCGTGGGGAACGGGAACGCCGGGCGAGGGGGTGATCCTGTAGTGATCCGAGTGGGGGATCATTCCCGCGTCGAACTCGTCGTAGCCGGCCGGATATCCGGCGGGCTTCCTCAGGTAGTCGTGGGGGAGTGGCTGCTGCGGGGGTGACTCGCTGGGGCTGGGGGTGCCTGTGGGGTGCTCGGGGTAGTTGTAGCTGGGGTTCGGATATGGATAAGTGTTTTGGCCGGCGTAGTGCTCGTACTCCTGGTATCCTGAAAATTTCAAGTTTTATTTTTATTTCTTTTTGAATCACATATAAAAATCCTAGACTACTTCCGTCCGTCCGTCCGGGACTTCGGAAATGTTCATATTAATAAAATAAATCTGCAGCTGAATGTGGGAGCAGAAGGGACGAGGTTCGAATCCCAACGACAGGGAAAAGTTTTTTATATTATGGCTACAGTTAGAGTTAGTTTTAGATATTTTAGATTTTAGAATATAAAGCCCGCTCTGTCGGGAGTGTACTGGATAAAAAACACTTTGAGTCAAAGGCACTGATTACGGCTTTTTTGGATAAAAATGATGAAAAAAAAGAAGAAAGAAAATAATAAATAAATAAATAATCAATTCATTTTGATACGACTGACTTTATCAACTAAAATTTAATAATAAACCTGAAACGCCATTTAACGCTTTTTAACTTATCTTTAATTTAATCACTGCCAAAAATGTTTTTTTTTTTTAATTTAAACGATAGATGAATTCCAACGGGATGAGTGGCTGACATATTCGAAATTCCCGACTCCTCATATTTCCAGTGTTAACCCTTTGCCCTCTTTAACGATTATACGGGGAATTATAAAAAATAATGTCGGTTTCTTATAAGCACGATTGAATTACCTGGACTAGGACGATAAGATTCGACGTTTGGATATTCCTGCGCACCCAGACGGTCATATTCGGTGTAGGGAAGATCTTGGAACTGTCCTCCAGGCACGGGAGCACTTTCTGTGTACAGGGCTTGGTCGGTGTCCACTCGGTGGACCTCTCTGAGAACCTTCGTCACCGTCGTCACCTGTCCCGAAGAGATACCACAATGACGCCTCTGTCGGTGGTGGAGACCCTCCGATTGACTCACCTGTTGCGTCGTCTGCTGCTTCTGGGAGCGGACGACCTGAGGAGCCTCCCCGGCCAGGGAGAGGTGGGAGGAGGCGGGGGAGTTGTCGGGGTGGCCGTTCGAGGGGTGAGGGTGGCCGAGGCCGTGGTAGGGCATGTCCACGGGGTACGAGCTCGGCTGCTCCATGTCACTTTGACCACTGCAAAGACAACCACGATCAGTCAGCTGTTAGGGGAGAATACTTCTTCGTTCTATGACGTGACGGCGTTTCTCACGATTCAGCAATAACCCATCATTTATACTCACGCGTATTGCGGCATTTCAGATCCCTTTTCCGTAGCGACTCGCCTGCAAAGGAAAGCAATAGCTCTGTTAATTGACGGCGGGAGGAAGGCATGAAATGTCACAGTGAGGAGACTTCAACCGCCGAGTGCTCTTCCTATCACATTCGATTAACACCGGACGTTCAATTAAACTGGAGAAAACGCCCAATTGGCTTTTATTCACTCGGATATTGCCGCAATCGACCTTTCGCCCCGTCCTTCAAAACAGTTAAGCGGATTATGTGAGGTGCTCCTCTTCCGACAATTTGTCACGGAAACTTTTTTTTAAAAAAAAAAAAAAGAATAAAAAAACAGTGAAAAAATTTCCCCACAAACGAAACTTTGACAATTATGTGGAGTTCGTTCGAATTACCGACGCGGGATTAGTTTGGCAGTAAAAATTAAGGCTGGTAATCAAATTCCTTCCACCATACAATCTCCGAATGCTTTTTTTTTGAGTTTTTGACTGGAGGCTATTCATGATAGTATTAATTTGATGCCTCGTTAACTTTTTCTTGTCAAAATGAGTTCCTAATCATCTTTTGGGCTCTTCTGCCTCCATTTGTCAATGCGCGGAGAGAAACCATTTTCATTTTCGTTTCCGACAGTTGGCGCCACTGCTCCTCCGCCTTTCCAAACTGAAACGTCCGTTATTTTTCGGAGCGTTTGAAACCGGATTTGATCGGCGCGACTCAGTTTTTACTTCGAATTTTGCGAGACGAGGAGAGAGAGAGAAATGGGGAAAAAATACTCTGAGAAGGAAATCGGTGAATAATTCCAGACGAAATGACTCAAAGGTTCGTAACGGAAAAAAACACACAATGGCGGACGTGGAAAACTCAACTGGATCGAATAAAGGAAAATAGTTACTTAATGTTCGAAGGGGGGGAAATAAAGTATAAAATAATAGAAAGAAAAAGCTATCAAGTGAAAAACTAAACGTCGCTTCCGCCACCTCCACTCACTCACACACAATTGAAGTGAATCACCTGATTTTATTATGTGACTTCGTAATTCCCATCTTCCCTTCCACACAACAACAGGAAATAACGACGTTTCATTGTGTTTAACTCCAGTGTGAACACTCACAAGAAACACACACACAAAAGGCTAACGGATGAGGTTTCGGAATGAATGGCTCTCACTCAGACACTCCAAAAATAAACGGCGCCCCAATGCCTTTCTCATTTCCGCCATTGGCCTTAAACGTCACCCCTGAATTACCGCAAAATTTCCCCTTTGCTCGCCTTCAATTTTTTGTTTTGTCACGAGCAATGTGAAACACTCACCTTTGCGTGACTTCGGTGTGAGTGATGCTATGCTCCTGCCTTTGCTCCACTCTCCTGTTCACCAATCTAATCCGGAAAGCACAGCCAAACACAAACGAAACGTGTTAGAAGCGTTAAGAAAGCAGAGAAGCAATAAATACAATTATGTGCAAAGCGATCGCGTACGGATTAAAAACTGAGCAATACAATTTTGGGATGGTTTCCCCAAACTCTCGTTAATACATCGCGTGGAGGATATTAATAGATTCTCAAAAGGAATAGAAAAAAGGGAGTTATTTAAAACGTGAATTACAATTCTTGTGTTTTATTGTAACTCCGATGCAATGGCACATAATTTATGAGAAATGAACGATTGATGGCGGCCTGTGAGGGCATTAACCATTATATAATTAACACTATGAAGCCATCATTGCTTTGCCTTTGTCAAATTGTTTCACAACACCAAAACTATGATAATCTAATCTTGACCCAATAAATCATTTCTTGGAGTTTAAATACACCTTTCAAGCAGATGAAATGCTTCCTCCCTCAAATGACACTCATTTATAGCAAAAATATTCTCATTATTTTTCTATTATTTTCCAGTGTGCCTTTGCAAACAGCAGAGACAAAAAGAAAGAAAACGACTGACAATATACTCAAGATGTCAGCAAAATGAAAAATATACAGAAAAGATTCCCAATTAGGAGAGGAGAAACAAATTCAAAGGTAAAGTAAAACTGGAAATATTTTAAAATCAAAGACGGTTTCAAGAATTCAGTTTCCCTCCCTCATGTTAAAAGGATGAAAATAATTTTCAAAATGAAAGAATTACAAAACAGGCATTATAACTAATTTGCATAATTATTACTCTTCTTCTGGGAAAGTCAAATTGGCAAACAAATGAAATCAATGCCTGATATTAATTGTTATAATCGGTAAAGGTCATTCATAACTCTCCTGTAAATGATTAAAATGTGAGTTCGGTTAAGACAGAGAAATCATAAATTTTCAATTTAACAGCAAAAGTAAATAAACATTGTTAATTATGATTCATCAACCCCTCTTCATGCTGATTAAGTATTTACTGTGTTTTTAAATTTCCAATGCTGAATATTAATAAACACACTTATAATTCAAACAATAGTATTGATTTTTTTAATTAGTTTCACCAGGTCATTACTAATTGTGATGTTAAGTGCATCCACCAAGCAATTATGAATATTTAAGATAAAATAAACTTACAAGCATGTGTCCACCAGCCGGTTGGAAGTCATAATTTCGAACCGAATGAAGATATCGTCAAAATTAAAGACATAGTCCTTATTTTTCTATTCTCCAAAGGACTCGACTACCCTAACCCATAAAACATTTGCATCGCGTTCCATGAACCGCATTCAACATTTTCAGGAAACATAAACACTCCTGACACTGGCACAAAACAGTCTTTTCTACCGAACACCATAAAATTATTCGAAGGCACTCTTTTACGAAACGATAAGTGTTTGTATTGCGTCGAGTTTAAAGAAAAATAAGAGGCACAGAGTAGGCTAAGCCATCGATGCCACACGTCAAAGGCAGAAAATTGACATAAACCACTCGATAGACAAAGTTCTCCACTGCCAAAAACCACTAATTATGTTAATAACCTCTCAAACACTGCTATTAGCCAAGTTCGTAAAGTTAAGGGTTGGGCTGCACGAAACAAATCACTTCTTGAATTGATTTAAAAAAAAATGGCCGCCTTTAATGTTTTATTTAGTTCTTGTTCTTTCACACCGAGCTGGTTAAACTGCTGCAGTATCCGGTTCCAGAGTTTAAACCGGATTAAATATCGACTTTGTTTATTTAACCTTGCTTAAAATTATACAGCGAATTAAATGAATAGTGTGAGCTCTCGTATAACATAGTACGTTCAAGACTTCAATCACTCCCATTTGCAAAGCATTCCGGGTAATTCCAAAGCTTCCTTCGATACATCTAACCGTGTGTTCGAAAATCAAATCACGTCATCTCATGATCGATATTAGAACCGACTATTTCCGCTATTTCGATTTCCCTCCAGTTTCTCTTTGTTGCCACGAAAAACATGGAGGCAGTCAACGACCGCCTTTTTTTTCAATTACTTCCGAATAATCCTCAGTTGAACCGATGACTGGGATTTTATATACTGTATATAAATATCAAATTAGGTTTTTATTCTAAAAAACAAACACAAAAATTTTTGTAATGTAAAAAAAATTTATTATTGCAATTCATTAAAAAAAAAGTTACAAATGTTTTTATAAATATACACAAAATAAATTTCGGAAATATATACTATACTGTCGAAACTAATTCTCCTAAACTCAAATGAATTTCTATTACATATGTTAGTATAAAATATCTGTGCTTCGTTGTATTATTTTGGGACTCTCGGACGAATGATAAAACAAAGAGAAATGAGTTAACGGTTTTCTAAAAATCGTGGCTCTTCAACGACATATTTTTTCTAAGTGTGGATTGTAATTTTGGTTTATTTTTGCGTTATTTGAGAATTCTAATAGAATTTTTTCGGGTTTTTCCCGGGCGAGGGCTGACAAATTATCATATGAATGTGAATTATTTAAGAATATTTGGCGTGAATTAAATTTATATTTTATTCTAGACATTCGAAGCTGTTTCCTTCGCAGTAAGAATTGCTTTGGTATTGAATATTCTGAGCGCTGTAGTGTAAATTCTCCTGCAATACAATTTTTAAAATTTATGAATGCCTAATAAAATAAATAAACTTCCAATATATACAATAATATTATAATTTTAGATCACTTTTAGAAGTCTGCTTAGCGTAAATATTATATATTAAAGATTAATAATGTCTCACCTGACAGTAAATGTCGGCGGAAAATTCCACGCACTCCTGATCACAGGAATTGAAGCCCGCCATTTGAATGCTTTCTGAAAAGGAGTCCGAACTGCTGTATTTTCTTTCCGGCTCTTCTTTCCTTCCATTTTGATATTCCTGAAAATGTTTTCTATATTTTTCTTATGCTGTTTCAACTGTTTAAACTATTTTTTTTTGTTTGTATTGTTTATTTATTAATATTTTGTATTTATTGTATTATTAATAAACTAATTTTGCTGCTTTACTGTTCTTACGTTTATATTGTTTTTTGGTTTAGACTACTCACGCTGTTAATTTACAAAATATACAGTAATTATGCTGCTTATACTGTTTATTTATTTACTGTTTGCTTATATATAAGCAAATGTTCTCATTATTATACTGTAAAATTATTGCAGCTTTAAGTAATTAACTCTGCGTCTGTGAAATTAATTAATAATAAATATATTCACCCTAATTAGTGACAGACTCACACAAGGATTATCCACAAAACTGCACTCGTTTCTTGGCTCACTGACTTTTGACAAGTTGAACTCTGCTCCACTCCCATACAGCGACACACCGTCCGACTCAAACTCCCCCTGAATCACCTCCATCCCACTCTCTGAAACCAAAACAATAATCAGCCCTCCCCATCGCCACCCCCGTCCCCCTCCATACCTATGCCCGAGAGACTCCCCCTCGAGGCCAGAACGTCCACCTCCTCGCCGAATCCCCCCCAGTTGGAGCTCACGTCGGGGGACACGTCCAGGGCGACGTTCCTCAGCAAGTGGTTGGTCACGTCCTCCGAAGAGAGCATCTCCACGAGGTAGTGGACGTACTCGTCGAACATTATCTGAATGAGGTGGAAGGAGCCTGAAAGGAGAGCGGAGGGTGAGCCGAAGGGCGTGGCGGGGAGGGGTGCGGGGGAGGGGGAGGGGGCGGTGCCCACCGAAAGAGGCGGCCGAGTGGATGGTCATGTCCCTGGAGATGAGGGAGCCGAGGACGTGCCAGAGGAGGACGAAAGGCCTGGCGAAGTTCCGGAGGGGCGTCTGCTTCCTGTTGGAGGTCTCGACGACGCAGCCATGAACGAGATTTTCTAGTTTCTCTGTGTAGTCTTCGATTGGTGCTTGGCGCTGAATCAGTTCTTGGAAGGTTTCCCAATCTGTGGGAGGAAAAGGAATGATCACGTGTATTCTGGGGCTGTGCCAAAACTAACTTCCGGTGTATTTATCGACTAAGTATTGAACATTTCCGGTTTTGTCCTAAAAATGACATTGTATATTGTTTTTCTTATTTTTCATCTTTTATTTCCTTTACATTTTTTCTCTTTTCTTTTTGCCCTTTTCTCTCTTTTCACCTTTTGTTTTATTTTTATGGTTTTTTATCTTTTTTCTCTTTTCCCCTTTTTTCATTTCTTCTATTGAGTAAAAAATACTTAATTTTACAGAAATCTCTAAAAATTCCCTTATTTTTATATATTATTATATATTATATAACATATTTTATATATATTATTTTTTAAGTTTTATTAAAATCTTATTTATAAATTATATTTATTTATTAATTTATTATTTATTTATTACATCTTACTTAATTACATTTACTTACTTACTTTTACTTTTCTTTAATTTTATTTATAATTATTTATAAATCTCCCTTATAGGAGAGTTTTATTAAAATCGTTAGAAAGGCCCCAATTGTGTGCAAGTGAACACATACACAATGTCTGTGCACCAAAAGTCAACGTGCACAGACACAACAGCAGAATCCAAATGAAAATCTGATTAAGAGAAATCCCACCAAACTCACAAGATTTTATGTGGTCAACGGTTTGATGGCAGTCATTGGACGACTCCGTGAAAAGCAAAGTCTGCCTCACAATGGGACCCAAATTTATCTTCTTCCAGTCCTTGTGGATGTGACTCATCATCTCCCCGTTGCTGAAAACCACCTGAGCAGTGTGGGTCAGCTGGTAGAGGACAATCTGCCTCCTGAGGGTGGCGCAGAATCTCTTTCCCACTGCAACCGGAACAGAGAATGAGGGGCACAGCCGAGAGTACAGAGACTGAGCACCAACGGGACTTTACGTTTCAGCTTGAGGGATTTCAGATTGGCCGGGACGTCGCCCAACGCAGAGGTTATCCAGTTCTCGAGTCTGTCTGCGAATGTGCGGATCATTTGGATCAGACTTTCTGAACAACTCTGAAACGAAATGGATTCTGTTATGCGGTGCTGACCTCGAAGATCTGTTGCCTCTCACCTTAAGAACACTTGGCATGAGGACACTGTTTATGGTTCTGTAGAGAATGGAGTCGCACACGCCGACCATGTTCACGACGGCGTTGGTGTTGAGTAGGTCACTTAAGTGGGAGGGAACTCCTTGCCAGAAGTGCTCCAGGAACTGGTACGCCTGGAACGGAAGACAAAGTGGGAATGTGAGGGAGACCGGGCCTTTGATTGGCCCAAAGGCGCTTACGTCGTTCATGGCTCCCCTGACGACGGTGTCGAAGATCCTCTGGCAGTGGGTGTGGTACATGAAGATGAAGGAGGTGACCTTCTCTTGGGGGACGTGGGCGGGGAACGATATTTCCTTCATGTTGGGGAATTGGGGCCACAGTTTGACCGCGTCTTTGCTTTTCCCTAGACCCAATACTGAGCCCTGGAAATTCAAAATGGAGAATTCAGTACTGCATTAAGTACTCTTCCTCCCATTTATTTCAATGGGAGGGGCACTGTATACAAACAAACACAAATAATGTTTTATATGCGTTAATAATAATTAACTTACGTTTTTTTCCTGCGGTTTTTTTCCCTCGCTGCTTATTTCAAACAATACATAAAATTATATTATATCTTTTAGAGAGTAAAACTTTCGCGCTTTTCTCTAGGAACCCATTCTTTATATGTTTTATACAACAAAAGACACATTCAATTATAATTATACTAGTGAAAATAATGGGCTGTGTTAACCCTTTGCACTCGAGGCCTTTTTCGCTTGCGCGAACTTCCAACTCGAGACGATTTCGGCCAAATTCGGCAAACACTTTACAACTGCTTGAAAAACATTTATAAGCAAACAAACGTAGATGAAATACTACAGGAAAATACAGGAAACAGAAGGAAAAGAAGAGAAGAACTCCAAAGAAACAAAAATAGTAATAATTTAATAAGAGAAATAGAAAGGAAGAGCAGCTGCATATAGAGGAGGCGAATATAATGAGTATAAAAGAGAAAATAAAGGAAAGAGAAGAAAAAGATAATCAGAAGATTGGGAAGAAGCAAAAATGGAGAAGAATACACGAAAATACAAAGAACAGAGAAAAGAAAGATAATTGTAAATGATTTTGTTTCTGTAATTTTATAAATCTGTATATAAGTCAAAAATATATATTATTATTGCATATTATGAATAGAAAGATCCACTTACAAAAGTTTTAAAAACGCCGCTCGAGTGCAAAGGGTTAATATTTATGATTAAAAAATATTTTATTAGGCACAATTAATAAAGACGAAAGAGAATACGTAGTATTACTTTTTAATCTGTGTCTCGTCAAAGGAACCGTCATCAAAGGACTCAGCAAAGGAAAACTCACCAGGAGAAGCTCATTTTGGAGAAAGCGATGTCATAATACGGAGAAGAATCCCTCACGGCGATCCCATAGTAATGATACCGAGACTGACCTCTCGTTCCCAGTCTCCTGGTCGTCAGCGACGGGAATGCCTGTCGAATGATCTGGAATCAGTTCAGGGATGAGCACCCGTCCAGAACCCGAGCAGACAAGGCCTCTCTCACCTTGCCGAAACTGGCGGAGTTGAGGGGACTCATGGAGTTCGACTTGCAGAAGTGGATGTAATGGGAATACAGAGTGTTTCTCGGGATGCAGATTCCCTCCGCGAGTTCGTAGTTTTTGTCCAGCCACAGAAGAGTGGCCGGTGTGGAATGAGGCTTCATTTCGATCGGTCGTCCGCCATTTTTGTGCTCTGCCAAACGGAGAAAAAAGTAGTGTTTCGGTTAGGGATTGCAAAATTGTTAACATCATCGAATCAGTCGATCCGAATTGGTTCATAATTAAAGGTTCAAAGGGGGGTCAAGGGGTTAAAAAGGTTGGTCTAAAAAATACAATTTTTTTTATAGAGTTTTTAGCTGTTTTGTCTTTCTGGAGTCCCCAAAAGGTTTCAGTGACAGATTAAATTGTCCGACAGTGCCCAAATCGCCCTTTGATGTCGCATCGAAAGCTCAACGATACACTCTTCTGCTCTGAGAATTCAATTTCCACTCACCTTGGAACTTTATTTCCTTTGCAATCACTTGGATTTTCGAGCAGGAAATGGGCAATTTCGTGGTCGTCCCGAAATGGTTTCCGAATTCTGTCGAACTCTGGTGGCAGAATGTGGCTGTCGTGGCGGAGTGTGGCCGTCCGTGGCCTTCCGCTGCTGTCATTTCATTTTCTTCATCGCAACGCACCGGAGTGTCACTCACCAAATATTGGAACATTATATTCGCTCATTAAAGCGATGGAGATTGTCGCGGTTTTCAATTCCTCAAATTGATCTGCTCTTTGTTTCTCAATTGAATGATTGATATTTCACTTTTCCACTTTTTCACTTTATTAATTAATTTCTAAAAATTTACTTAAAAACCTAAAAAAGTTTTTTACTTTATTATTATTATTGCTACTACCCAATATTTCTGTATAACCGTATTTATTCCGTATATAACCGTATATATTATAACGTATATGTATACCGTATACAACTGTATTATTATTGCTACTACCAATATTTCTGTAATAACCGAAGAAAACCGAAAAGTGTTCGGGGCGTAAAAATAAATATAAAAAAATAATTAAAAAGAATTAATTAGTGAAAAAATATCGTTTCGTTAATGTATAGAAAAATATTTGTGTTAAACTAAATTATATTGTGTATAACTTAATTTTGTTGCTAAGTTTAATATTAGTTACTATTTGTTTTTACCGCCTTGCTAAATATCTGTATAACACTAAATTAATCTATAATTATAATAAATAATAAAAAATAAAAAGTCAAACTGTTAATAATAAATTTTTGCAATGACTCAATTGTCTCACTGTTATTTCTTTTTGTTTATTATTACAAATTATTAGCAGTCATTGTTGTTAAATATCTGTGTTATACTGAATTATATAATGTCAAATTATTGTTGTTAAATAAATGTATGTTATTATAAATTATATGATGCGAACTTACTCGTTGTTATTATTGCTAAAATTGGATATTATACCAAATTTGTCGCGATATTAAAAACTGTTATCGAACACTACAGTATTTATTTATAATATTGAATACATTTATTTTGTAACGAATACGAAATTATGCCAAATGGGATTAAATGTTTGTGAATTGTGCCTTTGAAAAAAGATGTTAAAATTTATTTTAATATATTTATGGATACAATTTGTAAAATATTTGGTCGAAGGTAATAAGTACAGTTTTTGTTTTTTTTTTGAATAAAAAATGTAAAACGCTCGGACAAAGGAAAATGTTGGCGTTGAAGTCAACAGTTCCAATTTCACTTTAATTTCACCTCTTTTCTTTCAAATTCTATCTCACGAAACTCTCCATCTGTTCATCAACGGGCCACTAATTTTCTTATTTTTTATTTAAGGCGAACCCCACTCGACCGAAAGCCGACAGCCTCCGAAAATACGCGCAAATGAGAGACCGAAATGGCGAAAAAAAGACCGGAACCGACTTAGGAACACCCGAGAGCTTACTGCATAATAATTTGGAGTTTTCTTCCGGAGTCGGCCATCTTTGAAATGGGGGAAAAGGGAAAGCGCGAGCGAAATGGGCCAATCAGAGGAGGGAATGACCCATGCAAGGGCTGCAAGCTCACTTTCTCCGCCTCTAACGGCACACGACGTTCGCCGTTCGCCGTTCGCCGTTCGCCTTTCGCCTTCATTTCCGATGTCATTCTCGGAAGAATCGCCAAACCGTGAAAGACACCTTTTCTTCTCTTCTTTTTTCTTCCTCTTTCCTGGTTTTGGACATTTCCCTTCCCTTCCCTTACCTATTTTTCATTCCAAAGCTTCTGGAATCCATTAACTACAAAACTTTAACATTTTTATCTAATAATACTCCTTAGAACACGCTGCAATACCTTGATTAATATTATTTTCTATAAAAATGGCAGACAATTTTGGAAGTTATATAAATATACTCAGGATGCAATAAAATACTGTAGTTTTGTCTGAGATAAAATTTCGTTATGAAATTTATTTATTTATTATATTTATTTATGTATTTATTTTTATTTATTTATTATATTTATTTATTTAAATAAATTAATGTATAAATAAAAATCTACTCTGGAAAATGCGTTTTTTGGAGTTATATTTTTCGATATTTAATTTGAAGAAATTAATTTTTATCTGTTTTATCTATTTATTTTGTATGACGAAGTGAAAGGGATGCAAGAAGTCATTATTTCTGTTCCCGTTTATATTTGATTTGTTACAAGGGAAGACAATAAGTGAGTCATATTGAGAGGAGATGAAATTATCAGCGAAGCAGAAGACGCGAACGCCGACAAAGACCTGCTAACCGAAGAACGGGAGCGGTTATTTATTGGCGAAAGGTAACAATAGCGGAGAAACAAGGGAAGGGGAGGCATTACCTATATTATCGGATACTTTCGAGTGGAAGTAATCGGAAGGGAAGGGACCGCGATTAAATGATACATAATCCCTCGGCTCACCTGCAATCTCCACCGGTGAATCATCCGACATATTTGTTTTTCCATTGTTGCATCCCTCGGCCGTCGGCGCTCCTTAATTAACTACTCGAAATTGGCTATTTCACGTGTGTCACCCCTCCTCATGGTGCACCCCATCTTCACTTTCCGCCCTCTCTTGCTTTTTTTTACCTGATGAAGGGGGTGCTCGCATTCTTCGACAAGAATATGATAGCTTCGAAAAGTTTCCACTGAAATATCACCCACGACATATTATTACATTATAAAATCGTTTTTGGTGTCTGTATATTTATGTTTAAAAAGCTTTTTACACTATTTATACTAAATAATAGCTAATAGCTAAAAAAATAGCTTTATTTATAAGCTATTTAACTAAAAAATTAATTATACTTAAATTTATTTAATAACTGATATGGTTATACTCGTTGCTATTTTATACATACAGTTATTTATATATTCTATTTATAGTCTATACAGTATATTATATAGGTTCTACAGTTTATTTATATATTTGTAAATAGTTTCTTTTACGTTTTGATATATTGATGAAAGGTATTTAATTCTTATTATGCAAATTTATTATCGATTACTCTTCATTTAGTTACGCTGCCCTATTATATTTTATATATTTTTTGCGCTATACATTTATTTATATTTTTGTATATATTTATTTAAAATAATAAATTATAATTACAATGTGTACTATATGTATCTGTATAAAAATATAATTTTGTAAGTATAACAGTACAGAATATTGTATTTAATTTTTATTATAATTTTATTCTCTCTTCGATGCGATTTAGTAATATTATCTAATATTTTTGTACAGTCGGAACTCCAATAATAAAATAATATATTAGAATAAAACTCAGTATGTAGAAAATGCGTGAGCTTGATATGAAAACTTTGTGTAAATATCGCAGAAAATATTTAAATAATGTTAAAAGTTTACTTGACATCCGTTTCCTTCAAATATAAATTTATATGTCGTAATTTCAAATGTGTAAAATGTCGTAACGGCTTTTTTTATTGAGAGTTTTTGACGTTTTTGGTTTGAAGTCAATTATCAAAGAAAAACGAGCAGGAAAAATCCTGCAGAGATGAATAATCACCGAAAAATTTAGCAGAAAGAACCGGAAGAAAATAATTAAATAACACGGGGTTGTTCAATATGTCCAGCATTACTTCTTCCCTCCCTAATAAAAATTAAAATAAAGGAAATGCCCCCAATTCCGGTTTCTCCATTTCCGCTTCGAAAATGTCAAAGTGGAGTACACCGCTTTCAAAAGCGGAGTGTCATCGCGTATGATTACAGACGGATAATCTTTCCCGTCTGGCGAAAATAAAAATTAATTATCCAAAGGAGCGACGTTTGCTGCTGGAGCGAATATCAAAGGGAAGGAGGGAACATCCCCAAGCCGGGGTTGTCTTGGCTCACCCTCGCCCTCCGGCTTCCCCTTCCTTTGAGATCTCTTTGTTCTCGCCTTCGAGCGAGGGGTGGCCTTCCAGTCTTCTCTTTCAATTGTTTTTTTGCAAAACGCCTTCCTTTGTCGTGGTGGAGTCAGGTATTGACAGGTTGTAACGGTTGGTACTCCTGATAGACTCCTTTGCTTACTCGATGGCGAATTTAGGAATTAAAAATTAAGCTTAAAGAAGCTTTTCCAGCTTCATTTACTGTACCATCTTTTCATAAACAGTATTAAATTATAGTGCCTTTATATTTTAGAAATATTGAATCATTATTAAATTATTATCATAAAACATTTTAGTACAAAAATTGATAGTCTATAATTATATTTGTGCTGAGTCTATAGAGTAACGCTAATTGATAGTGGGATTCATTCAGGTTTGGGGCGTTCAGGAGAAAATTTATAAAGAATTTTGGTTCGCTTACACAGTTTTATAAAAATTAAATAAGATTGTTATATTAACCGCACAAATATAAATGTCGTGTACACATTAAAAACTGCTTTTCTCTTTTTTGGCATAGAATTCACGCAAGTGTCCAAAAATCATTTCATATTATTACCTCAACATTTAACTTTTCAACTCAAAGTAAGATGTCAAATAATTAATACTGGACCGTTTCATTAAGTAAAGTGGCTTCATTTTCAGACTTCGATATCGTAATGAGATTTTCCTCCTTTGAGTTCTCCAATCGCCTTCGAATTGTCA
>JAQIBA010000099.1:46222-82886 GCA_028293925.1 Brueelia nebulosa | reverse complement strand
CCCTAATTATGACGGTGTACTCACCGTCTTTTTTATCACATTTTATTTCATTACTATTTATTACTTTATTATCGTTTTCTACTATTTTAGAGTCAGTCGCGTTTTGATTCACTTCTTCGTCTTCCTTGAGGTACTGCTCCTCCAAATGCGTGAGCCTTTGCCCCTCCCCGGCTTCTTGCAGTTCGTTGAACCACTTCGAAGTGCAATTATTCGCTGAATCTCTGCAAAGGGAGAAGAGGTTTAGTCTTTTTGTTCGATGGTGGCTCTTCAGGGCGGGTTCCATACTCACAGCCTTTCCTCGTGCTGACTAGACTTGGGAGCTTCGCTCACTATGTTCCCAGTGTGCTCGTGGCCATCTTTATTGCTTTTTATATCTGAATAACAGTACGGGTATGAACTGTATTTGTGCTTGCAGAGTTTTTCCCCGACGGAGTCACCTTCGTTATTACCGTTTAAAATTTGAACGTGAGAATGTCCCTGAACCTGCGATAGAAATTACAAAATGGCGCTTTTCTAAAATCCCCATTGCTCTGTCATTTACCATTTGCATTTAACCTTTTTTTCGTTTTTTAGATTATAATAAATCCCACCTTTTTACTTCTCTGTCGCTTTTTTCGCCATTCAGATCCTAAATTTAAAAATTTCTCCGTGAAAAAAAAGAAAACTATCCCTAAGAGAACGGCCAACCCCTTCCACATGGTGGCATTGTGATCGTGGTCGTGTTCCACCCCGTGGACTTCATCACTGTGAGGAATCATCGCCTGAAAATGCAAACACCGATCGTCACCAGCACAGTTTCTGCGGATGGGGCAAAAGCGCACAATCCGTAACTGGGGAGTCCCCATTTGGACTTACGTGAGGCAATAAATGCAGCAGTGCATCTCCGCAAAGAGTTCCCACGGCGAGGGCAACTAGAAACTGGAGGAGTTGCTGGTAACAAGCATATCCCATCACGGGAATCACCAAAGCACCCAGAAGTCCGCATAATGACACCAATATGACGCTGATAACTGCATACAGCCAGGCAGCTGGAACATTCAGACGACACATGTAGTCACATTTGCTGGGGGACGACAGGTGCAGCCATGTTTTGCGTTCGTTCGCGGCCTCCACCTGCTGTGGATGAGCTTTGTCCGCTTTTTGAGAGGTCAGGCGTGTGACTGTTGGAAGGCAAAAGTGGCGCACTCATCCTGGAGATATTTTCTGTATCGGTTTTTATCATTCACGTCAACACTGGTGTGCTTTTACCATAACCGCTTTTATGTGGGTTCCCTCTTTGGTGTTAGATTGGGAAATATCACTCGGGTGAAACGCGAGAAAAGTTAAAGGAGGAATCCAAAGGAGAAGAGAGAAGGGAAAGATAAATCTGTGACAGCTGGAAAAACACAAACATATTGCTAATGGCTGGCAAGCGTTCCTCTCAGTACCCCATTACCCATCCGACATCTCTGGCAATCCTACGTGCGCCCACCCGATATAGAACACCTCTTTATTTATAACCAGAGCATGGAGATTTCGCCTCGCCTCGTCCTCAATACCCGACAACGACTACAAAGTGTATTTATAGACTATTCTCAAGACCCGAAATAGCCTTCCAAAGCTCTCGGCCGCTCTCACACGCGGAAATGACGACTGTCTCCTCCCCATTGTGTGCGAACGCGATGCTGACACTCGTTTGGTGTCATCCTCCATTCTTCAGGCACCGGTCGCTTCCTGCAGCTGAGTGGGGCCACGTGCGTTGGGGGCATTGTCTTGGTATTGGGTGTTGGATGCCCAACATAATATTATCCCCTGTGTATTGATTACCACATCCAATATCATGATCTTGCACTCTTATTTCACGAGAGCCTGTTCGATAGAGCTTCAAGTTTAACAAAGGCAGGAAATTTCATGGAGACCGTGTGTAAATACTCCACTAAAATCCCGCCGGGACTAACCGTCTCCCTACTGCCGATTTATAAAATTAACAAACATTACAGTAAACTATTACACTTGTTTTTATTGCTAAAATACTGTATTTATCTCTGTGCTAAAATGATTATATCTTTAAGATCTAATTTAGTGACTAAATTAGAAATAAAATAGAAATTGTATTCCCCTAGATGATAAAATACTGTATTATTCCCAGTATATATATATATTTCTACCCTATTTCAACACCCGTAGGTATTAGGGGTTTTTTTACAAATTTGAATTCAGCACTATAAGAATTTCAGAAGATTCGGATAAAACTTTACGAAATTAATTTCAGATACAAATTTACAAAGTAAAATAAATAAATAAAATAAAATTATCAGTCCGGTTTAGGAGGGTAGAGAAGCCTACCTATGTATGTAAAAATAAAATAAATTAATATGCAGTGATTATATAAAAAATAACTAAACACTGTATATACTACTAACTAAAGATAAATAAAAACTAAAATATAACTAATATATAAATACTAGATATAATACTAATATAAAAAATAAAATAACTAAAAATAACTAAAATAACTAAACTAAAATAAATGAACTAAGAATAACTAAGTAAAATAAGCAAACTACTGTATATAAAAATAAAATAAATTAATATGCAGTGTTTATATAAAAAATAACTAAACAATAAGCATATAGTAAATAAATAAACAACAAATATAAGGGAATAAGTTAACAATAAGTCTATAGGAAATAAGTAAACACAAGTACATAGTAAATAAATATGCAATGAGTATATACTAAATAAATACAAGTATATAGAAAATAAATAAATAACATTTTTTTCTTTACTTTTTTTTTGTAATAATCTAAAACAAAAATATGGGAATAAATTAAAAGAATACAAAAAAGTAACTAAATAAATAGATAAAAATATACAAATACACAGAATAAATAAAACTTTGAGCTTTTAAAATACTAAACTATGTTATGTTTTAAACTACTGTGATATTCCCAGTATTAAAATATTATGTTTAAGACTGTAATTAGTATTTTTTGGGGTCAAATGTCATTTTCGAGAATGTGGCAAATGGGCAACGTGTCCATCTGCCTGCAGGCAAATGTGTTTTGGCCTTCCGGAACGGATTTCTCCGAAGAAATGATCGCTTTCCGAGATCGAGACCGAAATGCTTCGCTTGCATCACAATCGTCCCACATACGCATCATCCGAGGATGCCCTTCTTCGGTGACAAACGAGACGAAATTCTTCCGAAGAAACCGGATCTCCGATGGTTTGCGTGGCTGCAGACAACATCACGATTTGTGGTTTTTGTGGCGTCGCGCGGCCATTCCGTCATGGCTACAGATTTCGGACTGGAGCGCCTTTTTCTTCGGAAGGGATTTCAAACAGAGATGTGAATCCTGTCGGGGAATCACTCCAAGAACTTATTGTGGTACACTCTGTTCCACTTTCATCCAATCAGCGTCTTTTCTACTTCTGATCGATTCGTGTAAATTAATTTTTTTTGTCTTAATAAAAACGTCCAAAATGTCCGTTTTAATCTTTCAATGGCTTTTATATCCGGAAGTTGTTCAGATGCTTCAGTCTTTCCGCTTTGTCAATGTCGAGTTTGAATAATGGCGCGATAACAATACGGTGAGGTCACTTGGAATTGATCAAAAAAACGTTTTTTTGATTTGGATTTCATTTTTTTTTAAGTTATTTATATATTTTATTTTTTTATTTCACGTGATTTTTCAATATCGCTTTTGTTGATAGGGTAAATCAAAAAAACTCTGTATCCTTGTATCACTCTTGGCCAGTGATTAGACACATCAAACTTACAAAAAAAATGGCGGAAAAAACGGAAATTTTGAATGCGACAGCTTCTTTGCGGCGAATTTCATTTCACATTGCATTCCCTCATTCAAAAATTAATTACAGCGGAATTCTTATTATTTACTTTGTCCCAAAAAGTCGGAAAAGTCGCAAAAGTGATATCAGTTGACATTTACAATGTTTACAATGTTACCATTTATTGCCATGGAATATCGAAAAATTCGCCCCCCATTCGTCCTTGAGATATTTTAACCAAAAAATCAATGACTGAACACGAAAGTTTGGTTGTTGGTCGCGAAGGAAATATAAACAGAAAAAAATGGCGCAGGTGCCCATTAGACATGCAATTTTTAGCAAAAGCCGACAAGGCGATAACAAACCAGTGTTCGTTTACCTCCAACCTCGGACTTTAAAGAGATAAAGAGAGATAATTTTAGGTCTGTGGCACAAGAGACTGCCAGGGGTTGACATTTTCAAAGGAAAAATTAATAAAAAATATAATGGGAAAACAAAAATTAATAAAATAGGCAAAATTTTCATTCCTTTTCAAAAGAAAGGAGGGCGGTGGTGGATGAGTGTAGCTGAAACAGGTTCAGCAAAAGAGCATAAAAGGACATCAGCTGATTGCCCATCACTGATTATGGTTCTCACTCACTGCATGGTACTTCTTCCACCACTGATGGCTTCCCAAAAACACCAATATCTCACATTCCTTCTCTCCACCTTCACTACAATTTCACCTCTTCTGCCTATTCTTTCTCTTACTTGAACTACAACCTGACTTTTCCTCCCAAACAACACATTTTAATAGCTTTCATCTCTCCACCTTCACTACAATTTCACCTTTCCTGCCCATTCTTTCTCTTGTTTTAACTACAACCTGACTTTTCCTCCCAAACAACACATTTCTTTAGCTTTCTCCTCTCCACCTTTACTACAACTTCACCTTTCCTATCTATACTTTCTCTTACTTTAACTACAATCTGACTTTTCCTCCAAAACAACACATTTCTTCAGCTTTCTTCTCTCCACTTTCACTACAACCTGACCTCTTCTCCAAGTTCCTGACCAACACGACCTTGAGCTAGTTCTGTTGATAGAATAAGAGAAAAATACTTCTGAAAGACCTTTAGGGGTTTAGTAGCTTGTCATAGATTTGTTGAAAGGGGTTGGAGGGCATGAGTATGGATTCTACACTTGGCCACATACAGTCAGAGTGGGATATGCATTTTGCAAAGTGGATGAGGGCGGAAATAACCGATAATTTCAGATAGAAATGGCGGTGGAAATGAGTAATGGAGGTCGGAGTGGGACGTCGCCATAGAGTAACTTTTATTTATCTCTGATTCCCTTCTACCTGTCTGTGTCCATTTTATTAACTGGTCAATGACCAAATGCACACAATTACAAACGTCTTAAACAAACTTAAACGTTTGTTATGTGTGTTTAAGAAATGAATCAAATGTGTGTTGGTATTTTATCACCTGACAGAGCAGTTCAGCAATTATAAAATGAAGCTCAAAGTCATGCAAAGTGATGCCCTCAGCATTCCCAGACTGTATTGGCAGGATTTTTAATTGCAACAATGAAAATTTATGGTTTATTTTGTAGCCTATTGAAATGTGGTGAGCAAAGGTTAGGAAACATATGTGCATCGAAACAGAACTCCATTTTATGACAAACTGACAATTAATTAACTCAAAACTTGAGGGAATAATTAAAATTAATTAAATAAACTCAAAACCAATAATACACCGAAAGAACTTTGAATAGGAAAATCATGACGAAGCTCAAAATACAATGACAGACTGTTGAATACACATGTTTTGGGTTAAACAATAAGCATATGATTAAAAATGAAAGAATGTCTTCATTATGGCATCAAGAAAAAAGCTTTTTATCAGCTTCACTAAGCTGTAAACACTATTTGAATCAATAAACTGCAAGTGATAGCAACTTTGCAATTGTCATAACCTTCCTAACCTCTCAGGAAATGCATTCACATTATGTATAAATAACTAAAAACCCAAAAAAATCATTAAGAAACAAATCAAAGCAACAAAATAAATGACAAATAACATTTTTTTGAAGCATCCATAACCTTCCTAACCTCTCAGCAAATATTTTATGAAGGAAAAACCTGAGAATTCATAACAAAACTAACCAAAGCTGTTGTTTTTTCTTCATCTCTTATCAGTTCTTCAAGTAATTTTGCCTCCAAAATCATCTTTAAAATAATGCAATGAATCATAAAAGACACTTAGAAAGTCTTTGAGACAAACACCACACCTAATATAATTTGATTCCATCAGTTTTTCACTGAATGAATTGCTTGTTTTTCTCAATTTGCAACCCCAAAATGACACCCTCAATGCTGCTTTCATTTAAAACCAACAATTCTGCTGGGTCAGCTAATTCATGAATGTTATCAATCAAAGATTGAATAATAATCACTCTCCACGAATGATTGATTCCCTTTCGCTGGCGAATAATATACGTCAGATTGGATTACTGATAAACAATGCTCAATAAGCAATACCGAAATGCAGTTCGTTTTACATCAAAACACAACTGCGTTCATTTCATTTGTATCATTCATTGCCAAACGCGAAAGTAAACATAAACTCAGTGCATTGTTTTGATACAGATCACTGCATCGATTTAATTCTCCAAAACACACCACGTATTCACCCCGGGGAACCGGTATTTGAGGGAATCCATTCACGAAACGGGATAAAAGGGGAAATAAATAAACGGGCGGGCATCTGCCGTTGCGAGGAATGCGCTCGACTTCCCTTTGCTCAATTTCGAATTGCAACAGAGCGAAATCAAACCGGAATATTTCGAGTGGGAAATGTAATTAAGCGGGATTTCTACGTAAACACAGCCTTCATGTCGAACGGTTCGCAACGTATTCGTGTCATGAGAAGGACTGACACTCCTCCGGCGGACAAAAACAATGTGGGAACCGACACTTAAGAATTTATGTAAGCATGAAATACTCACTTGTACGTGGAACAGCCTCAAACATCAGCCTTTCAATAAGAGCTTAGAGTTAATGCGGCGGCGTCGGATTTTCTATTATAAGACACTGACTATTAAAACTTCATAGTTACTCTCGATCAAGAGCGGAATTCAAGAAGAGCGTCCTGGTGGGGCTTTATCGAGCGGAAACGGATCCATTTAATGTTTTCTCAGGGTGATTTCGTAAAAAGATCCGCCGAACCGTTAGAAACGCCGGCGACGTCCATTTTTTTTAACGCGACTCTGAGATTTCGTAAACACATGATTTCAACTCGCCATGTTTAGCTTACGGAGGAATTTAACCGAAGCGAACGCGTTCAAACTGCGATTGAAAACGTTTGAAATTAATATTCGTTCGGATGGAGATAACCTCTTCTGGGGTTCTGCCCGTGGAAGAGTCCTATTTTAGTGCTCTCAATGAAGATTTCAATCCGTTGCCGAATTCAAGAGGAAATTGATGCATTTCTGATTGTGGGTAATCATTAAAAACACGAGCCGACGTTCATAATTGGGTCGTTTAAACGTGAATCTCCACTGAATCCAAAGAAATCAAATCTGTGTGACTCTTAAAGTATACTTTGCCTTTTTATCTTCTTTTCATTACAAACGAGTAATTAATTCCAAACGATGATTCGTAAAAAGAAACTCATTAAGTGTTCATTCATTCGCAACCAAAGTGTGCTCTGTTATTCACTCTCCGGCTTTGAATGAGAGCAAAAAACCGCGTCATTAAGAGCAAAAACCGTTGCAATTTTACAGAAATTTTCGATCCCAATTATATGAATACGAATCCAAGGAAAGAATTTGTTTACTATAATTTTGTCTTGAACGCAAGCGGAAAAAATGGAATGGAAAATATTAAAACAATGACTAAAACTTAGGTTTAGAAGTTCAAATGATTAAAAAAAGTTTAATTCAACTGTTTTAATCCAAAGTCATGACTGTTACACTCTGACTTGTTTTGGAAAAAACCGCCGATTATTACAGTTTTTGCGTTTCCCAAATTTCGGAAGGAAACTTAATCTCAAAACGACATTACCTTTTGACTGATATAAAATGAAGAAACCTCATTATTTTGAAAAATGATCGAACGCTTTACTTTTTTGACGTTTAAAACAAAAGTGTTCCCTTCACAGACGGTAATGGACATCAATAGGATGGTAAAAAAGCGAAAACGAAAATATGATTTTCAATACTGTAACTGCACTGTCAGACTGATATGACTAAACATCGCACTTTGGTCGTGCAGTGAATTTGGCGCACTGAAACTCCAAAGTTGTCGACAGCGAATCGTCTAAGCTGAATTCAAACAAAATTCTTTCGTCTGAACTAAATTCGAGACAACTGTTGAAGCAAATTCGATGGCAAAATGGTTTCGACTTTGTCCCAGATGTAGCTGAGTGGAAGTGAAAACCAACTGAGTATCTGAAAGAATGTCGAAAACTCAAGTGATTCTCGCCGGAGGATCCAACGACACAAGTAATTTTTCATTACCGCTTTGGCCACCATTCCCATCGACTCGGGAAACTGATGCGTCAGAAGAGCAAGAAGGGCGGTGAACGAACACAGACCAGCAGTAAATAATATAAAAAACGGAAGTTCTTTTTTCGGATAAACGCTAATTTCATGAAAAGCTGAAAATATAAGTGATTATTGCCATCTGCTCTTGTGTCGATTGGAGAATAGTCGAAGCAAACTCACGTGGCAAGAGTTCCCTGTCGGCGCATTCGGTGCAAGTAGGATAAGGGTAGAATAAATGGCCCTTTTCCAACGGATAAGGCAGCATCCGGAAAGTGCCCTCCCAAGTGCAATGCAGAAGGTTCAGCGCCCCTTCGACGTTCTTCCAATGCGGGAGATGGAAAAACGCATACGCGATGGCCTCTGAGTCGCCCCGCTTCAAGATATGTTCGGGCGGGAGTATTAAAGGTTTTGTTTCTAACAAATACTGAAACGTTCGGAGATTAAATTAAGTTCGACTCTCTCATCGAGGTTCCCTAAAGCCATGATGCCCACCTTGGGCACGTGAGGATTGAACTCCACCGCTCTGTGAATGGCTTCGACGGCAGTCATCTCACTGGGAGTTAAACCTCTTTTGCTGGCCACGTTTGGACAAAACCTGAAAAGAGTTAATTTTTTAGGCCGTCGTTCATAACTTCCTCCAGCAAGTTTGTAATACACAAACGAGTCCTCCTACCGGAAAACGGAACTTACTTGTCGGCGACGGCCCGGGCTTTGAGCAAAGCCGAAGTGTAGCAAATGGTCGCTGACTTCGGCAGACTGATGTCATCGTATTTTGCGAGGACGGCTTGCACATCGGCATATGCTTGGATTTCGAGCAGCGCCTCTATTAAATTTTCCTGCACGTTGAGAACATTCATTATCGGCGGAACTTCTTTTGTTAACTGAAAGATGGCATCAAAAATTATGTAATTTCAATTACATAAATACATATAAATATATTTACACCAACGCTCAAAGTATTTTGACAATACAAAATTTCAAATGGTTTCTTAGTTAATTATTTTATTATGAGATTTTATTTTGTATTATTTAGTTATTATTACTATTAATAATATATTTGTCGCATTAAAATAACAAAATATACAAAACATAATATTCTTCTTAGTCTTCTGCTTTTTCTTTAACACTCTTATTTAGTCTTCTGTCTATTATTAATATGTCTTATTCTAAAATTCTACTGTTACTTCTCCATTTATATTTAAAAGATAATACAAAAAAGGAATGCACTCAGCTGTTGAAGGAAATTACTTTTGAATTGACTTACGTCTCGGAAGTATTTGATGGCCTCTTTTAATTTGTATAATTTCCTAGAGCACATGGCAAGTCTTCTTTTAATATAAATTAATACATTTGTGTCCCTTCCTGTAATAAAGAAATTTGGACGTTGTGAATTCTCACTAAAGAAATGCTGAAGCAGACTCTCATTAAAAACAGCTCACTGTGAATTCCTTCCATAATGCTCCCCTGATGCTGCACCGCCTGGGACCTGCGGTAATTGTTTTCGGCCGCTTTCAAGCCCTGCTTCAGCATTTTCTCCACCTCGAGCATGGTCGTTGCTTCTTCCTCAGCTAAGAGTATATAAGCGGGAGCACAATCGGGACTTTTCTCGAGCGCTTTGTGGGCAGCTTTTATCCTATCGGTTGGATTCCTTTCTCTCCAAGCAGTCTGCATTACTGTTGATAAAAAAATAAGCATGCTTAAATGAATATTAAAAAATGTCCACTGATGTTATACAGTGATCTTACTCTGATATTCTTCTTTGCCGGCATCCCCTTCGCAAGTGAAGAACGTCTGGTGATCTTGAGCAGAGAGATTCATGTCATAGTATGTGAGTGGTTCCTTATTAGTGGCCCAGTAGAATCTCTGATACTCAGCTCCCCTGAAGAGATTCAATGGATTCCTCCATACTTTGCACTCTGCAACGGTTTTGTTTTTCTCTTTAAAACACATTAATTCTGCTCTGCTCCCAGAGGTAAAATACACGTCTATGACTACGATTTTTACCAGGAACTGACTGTTGCCCACTAGAAGAATTATTAGAATTACCGTTATCGTTGGCTGATTCTCCTCCAAACCAGGGACTTATGTGGTTCAGGGAAACTTGTTCTATAAATGATGTTCCATATTTACGGAAATACCACCATTCAAAAATCTGAAAAAATACAAATATTGTGGATCTCACAGAAAAAAATTACACTTAAAAAACAGGAGTGCGAAAAAATAACAATTACTGAGTATGTTACTAATAAATATTGATAAAATGACACTCAGTTTTACATAAAAATGATTAACTCAGGGATTTAAATTGATTAAAACATCAAATAAAAATAGGCAATGATTAATTCAACAGATTAAAATATCTAAGATAAAATACATTAAATTGTAAATATACAATAAGTCACAGTACATTATGAAATTACACATAGATTATTTGTTTGCTATTCCAGTAACATTGAATTTTCTATCTCAAAGCCTGTGACAAATCCAGCAACACAAGTGAAATTTTACCTTAAAATTAAATGCTACTTATTGAGGTTTTAGAATTAAGGCTTTTGTATTTTGAAAGCCATTCTGAGATTTAGAAGCTGTGTTTTTTAATTATTAAAATTAATTAATTTTAAAAGCAGAAGATAATGTTTAATTCCGTATTTGTTCCAAAACCTCACTTGAACACAAGTAAACCCCAATTTTTACTACAAATGTTTCAAATACAAATAAAATCACAAGATTCCTTTTAATAAGAAATCAAACTCTAAAAAGTACAGTTTACAAACCAAAATTAGTCCAGAAATGAGTGATGAAGTCCCAGTCAAGGCAACATAAAACTTCGGAGTAAGTGTACTCAGAAACATATCAACTGAAACACAAATTGATTATTTGTAAAATTTCCATTTCATTTACAGAAATCACATAAAAAACATACTTGTGAGCGCCATGGTGGGAACTTCCTCTCCATTACCAAACTGAAAGTTTTGATTCTGATTTGATGAAACTGACATTCATGCTGACAAAATTAAAACATGTTAAAGAAACATTACGCGTCCTTTGCGTTGTTTGCAGATTCACTCAACCTGGAACACATAATTTCCCGATAAATGGAATCGAAAACGTTAAATTAATCGTAACCATATTTTCACTTTTGACAGACACAGTAAAGCTTCATCGCACACAATAGAACAGAGCAAAAAAATCAACGATACTTCTTTTTTTCCAGTTTTTATTCAATTAAGCATAATTCTGATTACATTATCAGTCAAAAAATAATCAGGCTGGAGAACGTGGGACAACATGGAGACTCAAAAACCAGATTAGTCAGGAAGATAAGAAATAATATTAAAAGAAAACGCGAGATTTTGCATTTAGGAAGAACAAAAAAGCAAAATACTCTGCACTTACCTTCATAAAATTTTTTTTCTCCAATTATTTTATCATATTAAAAACCAACAGATGTAAGTATCTAAAGGTGACAGAAGTCCATGAAGACATAGAGTACGAACCGACAAACGTGTCATTAGAATTTTCAAACCGTTATTACGCGTTACTACCACGACACGTTGTTACTCTATCCCTATTTAATATAACGTTTTTCCCTCAAGTTTTTATGTTTTTGGGAAGTTTTAAACATCATTTCGGTTACACTTGATGATTCCTCTAACTGGTAGGAAATATTCTTGAAGTTTCATTGTACAAATTCTTGAAGTTACAGTACAATAGAAGAAAAAAAATGTGATTGACCGTTTTCGCCAACAAAAATCCGTTTGTCTTAGTTCGAAATGATTATTTGATTAACCACCTTTTTAAAAACGTTCACAAAAGGGCTTATTTTGGACATACAATTACAAAATTGAGAAAGGGTAGGTTCCATCAGCATTGGTTAGCAAAGAGAAATTTCTTTCTCACAGACATCCGGTTCGGTTTAACGGAAATTCCATGTAAGTTCCAAATCCTGCCAAAGGGTACATAGAAATCAAGACTTCAATTCTGCGAAGTTAGCAATGCTTCTGACGGTGGGCCGCATTAGTAAAGCAGGCTAATTACAAGGATAAAATTTCCGCTAATTATTACGATAACATTTGTTTAGAAAAAATATCAGCAATTTATATACATTTAAGTCGCTCCCATGAAACGGTGCCGTTTTTCATAAGTTAATTCGAGACTTTTAACCTTTTTAACCCGCGATTCGAATAATTCAAAGCAAATAAGGCTGATTTCTATTCGGTGGGGTGTGTCGGCAGAGGGTCATTTTCTCTAACCCAACATCCTCAAGCAGGATCCAGGCTGAGCCAAAAATAGCAAAGGAGGCTCTTTGTTTAAATCACTTTTTTTTTTTTTTAATAAAAAGTGGAACACCGATTTCTAGACCGGCAATTTTCTAGGCCGTTAACCTTCTGCCCTTTTAAACTCTTCCACCTGAAGATGCACTTACTTTCTGATTTTTCAATCCTCACCCCCCGCAGAAATCCCAAGACATATGAAACCCGTGCAACCGGATCGGAAAAGAGGAGCAAAAATCAACGCAAATGCACTCTGACGGTGGTCTTCATGTCTGACTTCTTCGCGCGGGAATAAAACAATCCTCTATTGCAGTTCGGGATTCATTTTCGGTCATTTTTATAAAAATTTAGGGCGGGCATTTCCTCATCAGAGGCGTTGTTTTTATTGCGTTTTCGTTTTCGTTTCATATGAGAGGCGTTGAAGCGTCTGGACAAACACACGCCGTTATTAAAACCCCGGGGCGAGTTCTTTACTCCGAGTTTAACGAGAGTGAGGGCGACATTGGGACCGGTTATTGGTCTCCTCCTGGTTTTTTATGGAAACCTTTTTATTGCCGCTGTTATTGGCATAATATCGGAAAGTGGCGTTCCCCCGGGACGTTTCGCAAAATGCCACACCACGACTTCTTAATATATATTGCAATCGCGAGAATTTAGGTGAAATGTTTTTACTGAGAAAACTAAACGATTGGGAATTTGCACCTTTTCAGCTTGAGATCTATCAGTTGATGAAAATTCCCTAATTCATTTTTTCAGTCACTCTTCTGGGCCTTTTTCTGGTCCCTATATTCCTCTTTTAACCCGTTAAGCGGCTAGATACGTTGCCAGTAGTGGTTCCTGTAGTGGCCACGTATTTGTGCACCTTGCGTATATATATACGTTTTATCCATTGTATAATTTTTTTATATTTTATGTTTTTATTATTTTAGGTTAATGATTATTTTATGTTATGTTTATTACAGCTTATAAAAGTACAAAGATAATTTATGCACATTGAAGAATAGAGAAAAAATGAACGACACTTTATATACTGTATCTTTATGTATCTATTTCGTGAAGAGTTGAATCTTGCAATGCTCTTACCCTCTCTCTATTACCAGAAACAATCGAACATATATTATTAAATAAAGCAAGAAAAATCATTATCCGTATATATACGTCATAGCCGCTACAGTGTACAAAGGATCAACCGTATATATACGGCATATCCGCGTAACGGGTTAAATAAATATTAATTAATAAAAAATAGCGAAAAGGATCTAAAAGACCACTACATCAATGTATAACTCAACCTAATAAATAAAATAATAACAAACCTTAATAATATAATAATAAAAATAAATAAAAATAATAAAAACCATAATAACAATATAAAATACGAATAATAATTAAACTATAAATAAATATAGTACATTAAATTTAAATAACTAATCCGGCTCTCAGGCATTTAAACTTTTCATAATATTTTTTTTTATAATATATGAAGCCTTTACCGCCGAGAAAAGATAATTATATTAAATTATTTATTTCAAAACTCGTTAAGTTATTTAATATTATTTTCACTTTATTTATTCGGTCAAACTATGATAAATGAATATTAATTTAAGTTAAATCGATTTTTAAAAAAATATGGGTTTACGATTTCGCCAAATTATGAGTTGTAAATTCATTTATTACTTTTTTTAGTAATATAATTCAAGTATTTCTATTCATCAGTTGATTTTTAAAAATATTAGATTTATTTGGAGAGTTATAATTCTGGGTAATTAAATTTTTCTCCAATATGTTTCAACAGGTCGAGTTGTTAATCGATGGAAGTTTTCGGTTTTATTTTATTTTCTTTTATTTATTTATTAATTTTTATTTAATATTAATTAAACTTTTGGAATCTACCGGAAATCCAGGTTTTACAAAGAGGACAAAATACGATCTGTGTTTCTCTATCCCCTTGATACTCAACCTGTGGCCCCCGGGGCCAATTTGGCCCAAAAGTGGCCCAGTGGCCCAGCCGAGATCAACAATGGATAGATTTGTGCCTTACAGAAATAAGAATAATCAAATAATGAATATAAATTGGAAGTACCTTTTATTTTTTGGTTGCATGGTCCAGTGGCCCCGTCGCGATGTTATCAACGGAAGTTTGGCCCGAGTAAGAAAAAGGTTGAGTACCAAAGCGTCCATCCGGTTGCAATTAATAAACACCTTCGAAAAAAAAAACAACAGACACGATTTAATTATCCTTTGTGGTTGCTGACACCTTCATCTCGGCGTGCGCGTGGTTTTTATCCACACAATAAACCTGAAAAATTCTCACGCATAATTTTTTCTCTAATTGGAATAAAAGATGTTTTCTCGGTTAATTTCACGTTCCTTTGTGATGGAAAAATGAAAAAAAAAATTCATTCTTTATTGGTCATGTGGCTCCCGGATACCTTCCGATTCGAAAACCCGCAAAAATCATTTTCTCTTCTCACGGAAAATTAATTATTTCAAATTAGGTTTCACGCCGAAATAATTATTGAGCTTCCATCGAACAATCTTCATGTGTTTTCAATCATGAAAAACTCATCTGAAACACCGAACGCGACTTTCAAAAATGCATCCGTTTGCTTTTGTGTCACCTTTTTGACTAAAAACGAACTCCGATTATCTGAAAGCTCTTTCGGTCAAATTTGAATTGGTTTGACTGACTTATGAATATTTCAATATTAATTGGTTTTTTATTTATTTCTTCTTAATCTGAAGAAGAAAATGTCTCAGACATTGAAAAAGGAAAATAAATATAATAATAAATAATATAAGATAAATTTCATTCAAATGATTCATTATTTGAAAAGAAATAAAACGGTTTATCTCTCTTAAAAAACTCAAATGTATTCAGATTAAAGAACCAATGAAGAATTGTGGTAGAGATGTAACGACGTTTCATTTTTCCTTAATTTCAGGAAAAATTAATTCGGGAAAATGGATAAGACTTCGAGAGAGCCTTTCTATAATGAAAAGGGAGGGAAGAAGACCTCAAAGGAGGGAAAACCCCTCACCCGGCTCTCAATTGGACATGCCACCTTCTGGCTCCGACACCTTCTGCACCGGTTTTGTTTTCTAAAACTTCTAACTTAGCATCCTAATTTATATAACCAAAGAAAGACACGGACCTCCAGTTAGTCCGTCGCCAATCTTTGCGGTGTGCGAATGTGCTCTCGTCGTGGTTCGACTCTTTCAGGTATCGCCGGCCTTTGGCAATTTTCTCATCGGTTTCTGATAATGCGAACGACCGGGTGAGCGCTTTTCTCGCCGGTATCCCAGCGTGACTTTTCTCAGTTTGCATTTCCCCAAGGAGAACTAAAACAGGGTCGCCATGTTCCTAAAAATAGTGGTTGTTTCGTTTGTTTTCGCGAGTTCCGCCGTTTCCGGTTCGGAAGTAGAAGTTATCAAAAGCGCTGTCACGGACTGGCTCGAGTGCGGCTTCGCTGAGCAGCCGACGAACTGCCTGGAGGAAAGGACCGTTCGCAGTCTGCACGAACTCAACCTCAATTTCATGAGCAGCATATCGCAGGTCTCCGACAGAGCGGGGAAAGTCCTCAACGACACTTCCGCCTCGCAACAGCAGGATCCCCTCTCTCAGGAGAACCAGGATCTGCTGAGGAAAATCCAGGAGAGGAAAGGGGAGTCCAGAGGGATCGTCGATGAGATAGGAGACCTGTTCACTTCCATCACGTTCAAATTCCTCGACCCGTTCACAGGGGAAGAAGACAGTTCGGACAACACCGTGGAACAAGACGATGAGGACGCTCCCCTTGAAGGTCAGTTTGGGCTATTTTCTTTTTCATTAGAACCATATTGAACCGTGGGAAATTTTAATAGCAATTAATAAACACACTTGGCCCTTGATTCATACAGTTCTGAATTATTCTGTTAGTTCTCACATTAGTTTGGTACAGTATTTGTCAATTGTGGTACATAGCTGAGTTAGCAAACATTAAGATCTCATTTAGTTGTTAGTTTTACTACAACGCCTCATTTTACACGATTTTTCCTGAAATCAATCACCCGTGTAAATCGAGGGCCGAATGTATATGTATAAATGTTTCGACCTTTTTCATGAAATACAGTAAAAGAAAAAAGTAATATAAAAATACATCGGAATATAAATGTAATACGATAAAACATGAAGAAATTATTGCTAACAATTTAGTAATTTTCGGTTGTATTTTCTAAACTTTCTTTTTTATTTATCACCAACACCACTTTACACTCTTTCTTCTTTCCCCAAATACATACATTTTTTTATTCTTTCTTTCATATTAGCATCGCCTCTAAATACATCAAATTTGTCATTGATGACAATATGGCGACAGCACCAAAAATGTTGAATAATCGCTATAAAATAAATAAATAAACGGAAAAAGCCTGATAATAAGCAGAAGTCATTCGTGACTTGACGCAATAAAAGTAGAGGAATTTTATGGGTTTTCCATTCGAAATATGGAAAAACTGAATTTTCTTTTCGAAATGGCCTCATTTATTCACGGAATATTTTTATACATTTATTAACACATATTTAAGTGGGCCTCTTTTAAATGTGTTAATGTCGTTTCTTTAATAGTTTTTTTTAAGCCTCACCTTTTCTTGTGTTTTCTTTGTTTACATACTTCATGTTAATGGAAGATTAAATTTGTTTTTATTTTGAGACTCGAGAGTTTTATAATTTCATACTTTGTGTATTTTCAAATGGTTGAATTTAAATTTATCTCTGTTGTCAGTGGTTTGAGATTATTGCAATCTCATTTATAAAATGAAGAGCGTTTATGCAACCCAACGGCATTGTTCCATTTGTTTTTAAACCTGCACGTCCGCAACGCATTTCCCAGGTTCAGAGGTCTCGACCTGACCAGTCAAGGGCATGAGAGTCTTTCTTTTGTGCCCTTGACCGTCGGCAGAAAATCTCTCCCCGACCTGCCTCAACTGTTTCTCCGTTGAGACTCACTTCAAATTCTGAGTATGCGGAGAAATTTTCATTTACTGTAAAGTTTTAGAATTTAAATTGATCTTTATTGGTAATTAAGCTGTGATTCCCACCGAGAAGCCTAACTGATTATTGTGTCGAGTCGTATCTTGGGAATTCAGTTTCACCCATCGTGAGAAATGATTCATTTCGCCGACATTTTGAATATAATTTATGGAAAGATGAGTGCTTTAAGACGGGGAAGTCATTCATTCCAGTTTTTTTTCTATATGGGATATCGGATACTTTATCTGATGTGGGCGGATCTCGCACCGATTCTCTTGTTCTCATTTGGCACGGATTTCCTGCTCGTTCGGTTGGCAAGGGTCAGGTGGCAGACATGACGCCCATTGCTGTCGGTCGTTGTCTGATTCAGAAAAGCTGAAAAAGAGCTAGTTCAGCTAGAGAAGAATATGCTGCCGGTGCAGGAAGCCCCGAGGACATCAAACGGTTACTTTTTTCCGAATCGGCCCTTCAAAATCTATCTCGAATGGGAAAATGTAATAAAAACTCGTTCGAGGCCCACAAAATCGTGTCCACAAAAAAAAAAAATAAATGCCCGAAGCGTTTGGAATTTACAGGTAAAGCAGATAAAATAACAAAATACAAGTGGGAAAGTAATTAATTCAAAAGAAAGTGGACGATTGACCCTAATTTCCGTTAATAAGTCGATGAGTCTTATGGTTAAACAATACGCGGTCAATAAGAGGGCCATTTAAATTCTCTATGCAACCGACTCGCGTTGCACTTTACTCACAGATTCGTCAATAAAAATCTGTCGAATCATTTGGCCAAATTGTTTTTGTCAAAATGGCGACAGAGCTTCTTCAGTATATTTTCCTTCTGGTTTTTTGGATTCAGGAAAACCCGTCGTTTTGACAACCTCATTTTCAGACTGAGGCCCGAAGGCCTGTACGCGTGAAAAATGCGGTCTCTTGCAGGGCAGTAATCACGGCCGCGTCGTGGCAGGCTCTTTTATTGCCGATATTAATTAGCATTTACAAGGTGGAATAAATTTACCCTTGATGAAGCACTTTGCGCTGGTTTTCCAGCTGCGAGAGTCTGCTTCCTTCTGTGAGGGCAGAGGTGAAAACTCATTCACCGTTGACAGGGAAGATAATTGAAATACGGTTCCGTGCAAATGTGAACGGGAACATCAATTCTCAAAGTCTTATTTATTAAAGCCATAGAGTATTGATATCAGGACGTAAACTGAGAGATCAATTCGTATTCATCTGAACGGCCATAGAGTACAAATACCAGAATGGAAAAAATCACATCAATTCTCGTCTTTCCATATGACCATAGAATATGAACACAAGAATGTAAACCAGCGATTCCCACACTTAGTGTCCCACTGCCCCCTTTCGAGAAAAAATATTACTCACCGCCCCTAGAAATTGTTTTTTATAATTTTATACTGCAGATTAATGTCAAATGTAAATGGACTGCTTTACATTAAAATGAATCTGACATGCTGTTACCCCCATTACTCTTTTTTCTGAGTATACTCTTTATTCCTTATATACTCATTAATCTGTTACCCCTTTCAGAAATTATCATCCATAATAGTATGAATCTATTTTTTTATTTATATTCTCTTATTATTTTTAATATTTACTCTATATCATAAAAATATTATTTATAAAAATAAAATAAATATCAGATTAAATTGAATAATAAAATAAAATATAAATAACATAACAATAACAAATATAATAACATAAATAAAATAAAAATATAATAACATAAATATAAACATAAAATATAAAATCCGTGTTAATTAATAATGATATAAAAATAAACTGAGGGCCGAAATTTTTTAATTTTTTAATTAAATTTTATAATAAATTTTATTTTATTTTATTTATTTTTAATTTTTAATTATTAATATTTTGCTTTAATTTTCTTATATATTTAATTGTTTTATTAATACTTTTTATTTTAAAAGCAACTATTATAATAGTATTTAAGTTAGTACGTATAGTTAGTAACTAATATAATAATATTAATTTATTGCCACTATTGTTATATTTTTTTTATACTTTTTTATTGCTGTTAATAGTGTTTTACTGCACATTTTTTTACCATTTACTTTCTACTAATTACTAATAACTAATAAATTAAAAACTAAGGAAGAGAGAAAGAAGAGAAAGAAAAACTAAGAGACAGAGAGAGAGAGAGAGAGATAAAGGGTATATCTTTATAAAGTGAGGACACATTTTACATTAATATATTAATCATACTAATAAGTATTAATTACTAAACAATAATTCTTCTATTTTGGCCGAAATATAAACAATGCCCAATTTTATGAGGTTAGTGACCATAGAGGGGGAATAAATGCGAAGGAAAGGAGCGAATGAATGCGAATTTCTCCAAAAACTAATCCGAGAGAATATTCGTTAATTTTGATTATGTCTTGGAGTTTGTGGCCAGCTCGAGAAATGAATACATCAACGCTCGTTGATTCATAATTCATAAAAATTAATGATCGTGGAAATGAGATCTGGGGAAGGGCATTGTTTCGCCATTTTCACTTGTCTTCAATGATAATAATGACAGCGGCGGTCGTCGCAGAGTTTGTTTTCGTTGCACTCTACAACCGACAAATATGGGAAAGACTTTGAAAAAAAATATTTTTTTATTTTCGACAATGGATTCAATTCGGGCTCTGTTACCTAAAAAAGTTGACCAATTTTTTAAGACGTTGAGTGAAACTGAGCGGTTCATTGTGATGAACGAAGTAAAAAAATTATAATTAATAATTACTTAAATACTTTTGATAAGTGAATAATTTTGTCATATTAAAAAATAGTATTGATATTATAAAAACTTGACAAGTGTGAATAAATATTAAATACTTAATAAATAATATAATATTAACAACATGCATAAATATGAATGAAATAAAAATATTTTAATAATTAATAAATAAAACGTGCATCGATTAAATGGCGCTATATATATAATAAAAAAACTGAAACTTCTTTTGATGGTCTTCAAAGTGGGGAAAAGTGTCGTTTTCGAAGTACCCGGAAATGAGCGAACACCGAAAGTTGTTCTCTTTCTCTTCGTCATCAACGCGATTCGACCTGAATTCGACAAATTCCTAAACTCGGACTTTTTCAAGCGCACGGAAATATTAACATAATTAGCAGAAATAAATCGGAAGAATTGACCAATTCCTCCTAATTAGGATTGTCACAGAAATCTCAACGGATCGGAAAAGACTTTCCAAACAGAAAGAGTCTTCATGAGAATGAGTAGAGACCTGTCTTCTAGAAGATGACGGTCGTGATCGACGAAGACGATGGCACGAAGTGGACATGAAACCGTTTCTGCGATTCCAAAATCATGCTTTTTAACAGGGCTGCCTTAGATTAGCCTCGATGCGAGCACCTTATTAGTCTCTTTTGTTGCGGACAATGCAAATTAGAGGCTCTACTCATCCTGTGTTCTCTGTAGGGGCCGTGCGAAACCCCACCGCGACGAGGGCCACTACAATTACAACTTGTGTTGTATGCGGGAGTGCGTTGTTGTACGGTTTTCCGATCGGTCGTGACCATCGGTCATAGAGATCGTGACACAAATTTCTCCGAGTCTCCCCAAAATGGTGGACTGTCTTCGATTTCAGGTTCATCATCTTCTGCTTTTGAAAAAACGTGTAATTCATTTCCGTGTTGTCTTCTTCCATTGTTCAGAAAACGGCTGATGAATCACACTCGTCGATTCATAACACTTTCGTATTGGCGTTTCCTCTCAGGATTTCCGTGGCGGTCGATCAAAATCGCTTCTTGACCTCCTTCGGCACTTCACGTTTATCAAACATAAACTGGCCGGCCCCAACTGGTACTCTTCTTCATCGCTGACCATATATGCGGTCGTTTATGAGATAAAGCATGTATTGCGCATTCCAGTCATCTTTAATTCGCAGTCAATCGGTAGATGGAAATCAGGAATGATTCTTAAGGGAAGAAAAAAGGAACGGAAGAACAGAAAAAGACTGAATAAGCCTACAAGCTTAAGGATAACGGGAAGAACACGAGAAAGAAATGATGGCAATGAAGAAAAGAGATAAAGATAAAAAAAGAGTAGAAGACTATGATGAACAAAAAAGCTTTAAGGAGACAAAGAAATAGAAAAAGATAATGACGATAAAAGACAAGATGAATAAAAAGAAAAGAATAAAGTAAAACAGGAAGAGAAGAGGAAGAAGATAAAGAAGAACAAGAAGGAGAAGAATATAATGAAGAGGAAGAAGATAAAGAAGAACAAAAGAAGGAGAAGAATATAATGAAGAGGAAGAAGATAAAGAAGAAGAACATGAAGGAGAAGAATATAATGAAGAAGAACAAAAGCAGCAAAGAGAGAAGAAGGTTAAAAAGAAAAAGATGAAATTAAATAACAAGAGAATAAAGAGAAAAAAAAGAACATAAAGAACGAAAAGAAGGAAAAGAACTGTAGAAATGGTCCGAATTCACTTTGCAAAACCGTACTCATTGGGCCCTGAGGGGCCGAAAGTAAAAAACATATAATTAATTCTAGGCCGAATTAAAATTTTATAGTTTATCAACACACTCTTGGAAACATTTCAGAACCTCCCGTTCCACTCAGGAATGTCACATGCCTTTTTAATAATTTTTATAGTGGATTTTTATACCTCGTCAACTATCTCCTTATCGCATTGCGATCCGAGTGAAGGGCGTTAATTCAACTCAATTCATCGATCAAGTTCAAGGGCAGTGACTCTGGTTGGCACCTTCCGCCGTTCGGCCGACGTCGGTGCCTGAAACCTCCCCCAACGCCGCTCATCGACAGAAAACCACAGAGTGGAGTCCTCCGGGTGGTCCCGGAGGCCATTTCGGGCATTCTGAGGGAGGTCGAAGGCCTCTCGGATTCTGTCGACGACAGGCGAAGGCGCAGAGGGCGGCATAATTAAATTCTCCCCGCAAATTAGCCGTGAGGTCGTTAGCAGCGTCGTCGAAGCGCCCGAAGGTCTTCTCGACGATTATGGTTAATAAAAGCGGATCGATACGGTAACTTTCCGTTGGGCGTTCTTCTTCGGCATTCCTTCTTTGGGGCAGCCTCTCCTCGCCGGTAGAAATTCTATGTGTCCAAAAAAAAGTGAAGAATCCGCCGAATTCAGGTCGCTCGCATGAGAACTCACGAGTGGTCATTTGACTTTTGGTTTCTCTTCTTTGGGCCAATTCGAATTCGAAAAGGGTTGTTTGATTGGGTTTTCGGACGCGGAAATGTCCATTTGTGGATGCCAGAATATCTTTATTTACAATCTAATTTATATTTGTTCGTTTTTTACGTATTATATTTTTATATTTTATCATTTATTTTTATATTTTGTATTTATACTTTTTGGTTTATTTATTTATCTGTTATATCCTAACCGTTTATTTTTGTGTTTCATTTTGTTATACTCATTATATGTTAAATTATGAATTTATTCATTCATTTATTCGCTCTATTTGTCCTTTGTATAATTGACTCTGTCAGATTAAAACTCATTCCGCGTTTCTCCTAAAATGTCTTACGGCGTTTCAAAACGACTTTTGTCAATTGTTGAGAAGAATATCCACTTTTTCCTCGACAGACAATGATTCCTTTGACGAGGATTGCTCACTGAACCAATTTGTGAACCCACATGACGAGGAGATTATTCAGGTCAGCGACCGAATCGGCGGGGAATCGCGGGGGGGAGGTTTTCATAACCCCGAGAAAGATGGCCGACACCGAATCCGAATACTATTCAGGCTGTTAAGTCGTTGTCACACATGGGCATCCGACTTCCGGTTTCATCGTTTAATTAACGCCCGTGAAATCGCACCTCTTCTCTTTTTACATAATTAATAAAATTTCGGAAGCGGAATTTTTCTTTTCATGCTCCAAATAAGGCGTCTCGAGATTATCCGCTTCAGAAGTCGACGACGTTATTCGCCAGGTGAAATTTCACCGGTTTAATTAGATTCAAATCGGACGTGGGGGGGAGGGGGAGGGATGAGCTCAGGTTAAAGGTGCATCGCATTCGGGTCAGGTTTTTTTTTTTTAATATTTGACGGCATTTATGTGAAGATTATAAAATGATTCCCCGCGGAGTGAGCGGATCGCAAAAAAGGGATTCCGCCCATTCGGTGGAAATATTATCATTAGACGATTCCAATCTGGGGAAATTGGCAAAATTGTTTACCCGCTACCTCTCCGTTCTGCGCCATTATAAATTCTCGAGTCACTCTTTATTAAATGTGCATTTCACCGAATTTAATAAACGAAACGAAGGGGGGCAAAAGGAATGGGGTTTTTTGGGGGGGGACACACGCGGAATCGATTCGTTTCGGATCGTTGAGGTTTACTTTATAATATGAATTAATGTGATTGAAAATTAATTTCAATTAATTTGGGATTCGTTTCAAATTATTTTGACCCGTTTAATATGAAATACAATTCATTGTGGATAAACGGGAAATGTCACATCGAAGAACACAGAAAAGTGGTTTTTGCTGACATCAAAAAACTAATAGTAAATGAGGGAAAAGATGAACAACATAGAGAAGAAGACATGAATAATGACAATAATGAAGACAATAATGAACCGATAATTAATCCGGTTTTTCATAAAAGCGGATAAACCGGAAATAAAATTAACCAATTTGACTGAAAATACAAAAACATTGTAACTTTAAAATGGAAAGACACCTGCGCCTCTGTTCAGTCGTCCTTCAGCACACTCAAATATCCGACAGCGACAGCAGAAGAACCAAAAAAGTGAGAGGACACTCACACCAAATGCACGTGTATCCAAAAAACACGAAATACAAGAATACTGTCCTGGATTTTTCTACCGGAAGCAAAACCATTTTTATTAATTGCCGATGAACACATGGCAGTCCATTCTCTCCGACCAATAATCGACCTCCTTTGGGTGAAATCTCTCTAACTCGTTTTGTGGAATATTCCTCTTCCCGGGTGGGGCGCCATTGCCCCCACGAGGGCCCAGGGCCCCATCGCATCCAGCTGTCGCCCCCCAGCCGCTGCTGGGCCTTCCGTCCCTCGGCCTCTGTCTGCGGATGTGCCGTCGTCTGCTGGAGTGGGGCAGAGGCTGTTCTCGGCCCAGATAAGGCGGGAATCCGGTCCTGCAAGTGTGTCTGATGGCGCAAGTGCATCTAGTTGCGTAAAGTGCATCTCGGAGTTGCATTTAATTGCGTCCGTCCTTCTTCCCTCTTTGCTCGGAAACGAAAACACAAGTGACCTCAAACACACATTCGACACGTGAATTGCGTTCGCGTTTGATATTTCGCTCGGGTTCAGTTTTATTTCCGTTCCGGACTCATTAATGAGCCTCCGGTGTAACTCGCATTAATGTGAGAAAAAATTCACCGCAAAATTTTCTTATGAGGACGACTTGGATTTGTGGCCAATTTAAAATATAAAATAAATCGCCACCATTAGAGCCCACTCCTTTATTATATTAATATTTTAATGTACATTAAACGCTTACATTTGACCGTATTTGTGCACACGTAAACCACAGAGATATAAACCACAGAGAGCCAACAACTTTACGTCGTAGAAATACTACAAACAATAAATAAATAAATAATATAAAATAATACAATATAAAGTGAGAAATGAACAAATGAAACTTAGCAAACAATTTTTTCTTAAGTCAAACACCGCCCCGGGTTGCCGGAGCACCTGCAGCCACCGACACGAGCACTAATAATAATTAAAAAGAGACGCCATAGACGTTGATTGACGGCGCAAAGATAATAAACAATCGCGCTCATGAGATAATTAATGGGGAACCGAAGCAAACGTTCGATGACACTCAAAATCTCAGCACAATGGCGGTCAAGGGCCGAAAAGAAAAACTTCCTCCTCATCCCCGTCATTCTGCATTCTTCGCAACTCTTTTCCTTTAGGATAAAATATTTCTTCGTGTCTGGAATGAGGGTCATTTTGACTCCTCTTGGAATATCTGGATGACTTATTCAAAAGAAGAGGAATTTAGGCGTTAGTCCATTGGGATATACGATAAATTATACTATGTATATAAAATATAGCATTGAGAGAAATACTAACCCTTTATAATATAAATTAAATCAATAATATAAATAAATAATTAAATGTTTTTTTAATGCTTAATTGCAAGTTTTCTTTTAATTTGGTTCTCTTCAGGCTTTAATAAATAAAAATGCAAATGTAAAACTGTAAAATAAAAATAAAAATGTAAAATACAAAAACAGAGATTTAAATATAAAAAAATATGTTAAATAAATAAAACAAAACTATCACGCGCATAATAAAACACGTAAAAATAGGTTGTCTAAGTACATTTATGTATAATTAAGTACATAAATAACAGATACACGCATAATAAATACAGATTGATCGTTTTAACAAAAACTGGATGTATTTTTTTCCTTTTTATTTGCATCTCTCATTCTTTAGAGATTGCATTGATAAGGTTTCTTTATAGGAAAACACAAAATATCAGTTTGTGCCACATTCGATGCACAAAACCCGGCGGCGGGGTCATCACAAAAGAAGTTCCCTCGCCTTTGACCACCCAAGGTTAGGTTAATAATTTCCTCCCGGGTGCCATTTTGCTTTATTGTGGCCACAGATAACCCCCCCTCAGGAAATTCTAAACCACTTCTTCGACCGAAGAACACACAATTGAATGGAAACATCGGATTCGGATACAAAACATCCTGGAAGTGAAAATCCAGTCGAAAAAGTGGTTTTCTAAAAACATCGCCCGCATTGACAGACCCAATAACCCGATTACCATCGGAAATTGCACCCCTTTCGTTCAGACTTTTGTTCAGACGGGATCTCAACATTTTCCTTCGCATACGGTTTTAATTAGCCAATGAAAAAGTGGTTCGCTTTCGAGGAATATTTATTTAAGTGATCGAATGATATTTTTTTGCGAAAGGCGTTAATGCAATGGCACAGATTCGAACTGAAGGACAGATGTCAGTGGTGACTGAGAACGAGTTTTTGCTGGGGCCAAAAAACAGCCCGAAACTATTCGCCAAAGGGTCCGACTTCGACCATTAAGTCGTGAAGGTCTGTCCTTTGTTGCGTGTTTATTCATATAAGTATGTATTATGCATAAATATAAATTTATGTCGAAAAACGAAAAACTGGATTGTTATATTTTTTTCATAAGTTTTAGTTTTATTTTAGTTTTAGAAACTAAAAAAAGTTTGTATTTCTACTTCCGCTTTTCTATTGCCAATTTTTCCACCTCTTTCAGTCACATTTTCGTTTCCCCGACATTATTTTCTCCCAATTTGTTCTTCTATTCTTCTGCTCCCTCCTTTTGAGACTTTTCAACGCGGATATTTCCCGAACCGCAGACATAACAGGAACCGGCACGGGATTCTTTGACGCCCTCTGTGACATATGATAACCCAAAACAATGGCTGTTCTTCGGGTCAACAACTGCATCAGATTAATGCCGTGCCCAATGCACTCCTCTGACATACTCATTTGGATTCCAAACAAACGCCCAACCGATTTAATTCGACATTCACATTCACCGAACGCCTTCCGATAACCTTTCATTCATTTAATCCCTTAACATTAATACTAATTGTAACATTTATAATATTGCTAATAACAAAAAGTAACAGTAGAATTATAGAATACAGTATTTATTAATAATAAAACTAAGTAAGAGTATTAAAGAAAAAGCAGAAGACTAAGAAGAATGTTTTGTATTGTATATTTTGTTATTTTAATGCGACAAATATATTATTGATAACTAAGTAATATAAGAGTATGAAATCTTTTAGTAAAATAATTAAATAATAAAATGTTAAATTTAGTATTGTCGAAATACTTTTGATCGCTACTGTATTTTCTCGCCCAGGGCGAGGGACAAATCCTTGTCAAAATGCCTCGCTCACATCCCAAGATGGCCGTCATCTGCCCGAGGATGTACCACCATTTGCCAGGTGGCCCATTGTCTGCTCAGACGGGGGCCGTTTCGCTTGGCCAATCCGGAAGAAGAAGCGACAGTAGAATTTCTGTCGAGCGAATCCGCGGACCGGCCACGGAACCGAGAAGAATCTAGATCTCGGCTGGCGCTGTCCTTGATTCCGATTCCGATTCTTCCCGGTTCGCTCGATGTGGAGGAGACGTGGCAGGTCGGCTGCAATTGGCCTCCTTAGGGCCCTTTACTTTCTCTCGACTCCCGCCAATCAATTCGAGTCGATATGCCTTATCGGAGGATCGCATCCATTGATGGTGCAGCCGCGCATGCGCAGGCGGTCCCTGTCCCGCCCGATTCCGAAAATGTCCCGTGTCATCTGGCACTTTTGGAAGAAGAGGGCGAGACAGAAAGAGGATCCGGTTGTGTGAGTGGGGGGCCAAGGGCCCGGGGGCTTTCCGTGGGCCCACGCCCTCGATTGTCGCCTGTCCTCCATAAAATCAAGTGAATTTGGTCGAATTTAAATGGACGTCCTCTAATTTACATAATTTTCCAATTTTTTAAATTTCACGTATTCTGCTTATCTCTAGCAAAATAAGGCAGGAACGGATTTATGATATGATTGAATTAATCCGCAGAAAGAGGACACAAGAAGAAAGAGCTAAAGAAGAAGAACAAACAGCTCAAACTCATCCTCCTGCTCATGCTGCTCAAAAACAAAATCAAAATGTTCGTCAACAAACTCCAGTTCCTCGTGCAGCTCAAATTCTTGTTGGTCGCCACCGTCAACATGTTGGCCAACGTCATAAGGTAAACATCTGCCCCCCACCGTCCCCTCGCAAGGGTAACATCCCCTAATTTCCCTCCCTCTCTCTCGCAGGCTGTGGATCGAGATAAAGAAGAAACACAAGCCGAACAAAGTCGTATACTACGAGAACGCCCACCATCAGCACCACTACGACCACGAACACGTCCACGACGACGACCACCATTACAGTAGTGGTGGTCGTCCTTTGCCCTTCACGTGAGTATAATTCGGTGACACCGAAGCAGAGTGTCATACAGATTTATCGAAAATGGGAAGAAAGGACTCTACTTCTATTTCTTTCTGTTTCTTTTTTTGGTCTTTCTCTTTTTTCTCTTTCATTTCTTCTGTCTTTCCTATCTCTGTCTCTCTTTCTTGCTGATTCTCTTATTCTCCCTCTTTTTTCTTCTACCTGTTTTAGTCTTTGTTTCTTCCTCTTTCTCTCTTCTTTTTAAAGTTAATATAAAGACTTGGATTGCTCTTTTAAGCAGTTCTCACTGACTAACAGAAAACACTCCCATTTCAGACACCACTCCCACCACTATGAGGACGACGACGAACATGGCGGCGGCGGAATCTGGCCGTGGTCGCGGTCCTACGCGGAAAAGCACGGCGAGCATGTCTTCCACAGAGAAAATCCTTACGGGAGGTACCCGGGCAGCCATACCATTGTCTACTCCAACCAGAGACCGCTCAGATAAGGGCGAATAACTGCAGGGGTGGCGCACCCCCCATTAACCCATGGACCCATGGACCCACGCGGCGAGTGGGTTCGGCTCATGAAAGTTTACAAATAATTAACGGACTCACAGTATTGTTGTGTTATTTATATTAATTTATTTAAAAAGGAACGTAGTAATTTATTGTGTTAGTTTTTATTTATTTGAATATAATTTATATGTGTAATTATCTTTTGTATATTTTTGTCAACGCGATATTCGATTCAAGTTTCAGTTTAGATAAGTGGGAATAGATAACAGGCAGAACAGACGAAAAAATGGACGATCAACAGCAAAAAAGATAACAAAATGAACGAACAGCACCAGAACAAACAAAAAACTAACAGAAAATATTCAGAATAGACAAAAAATTGAACAGAAAACACCAAAACTGACCAAAAAATGGACAATGAATGGCAGAAAACACAATAAAATGAAGATAAAACATTATAATCGACGAAGAAATGGACTGTCAGTGGCAGAACAAATAACAAAAAGAGCAGAAAAGACGAGAAAGATCGACAAAATGGACTGTCAGTGGCTGAGCAGACGACAGAAACAGTTCATATTCAACCTAAATCGCCCCCATAAAATACTCTGATTCCCTAAAAAAGACAAAAAAACAATTTGTATGCAACGACCGCGTCCAAGAGTATTCTTAGGAGGCGGTGACTCAGATTTAGAGCCCACATCTTCGGCCAAATACAACCTTTTCGCCTCCAAGTCTCTCCTTGTTTGCACGACCCATTGACCCTTCTCATCATAAAATAAAAGAGCAGATTTGGACGAAAACGCAGGACGTGCGACGGGTGGGACTCGACATCTCAGATGTAACAGAAATATAAAATTAAAAAGAAAAAAAACAAATACAACAAAAAAATTTAAATAATACATAAAAATATTTAAAAAAAAACATTAGATAAGTTATAAAGAAAAAATGATAAAATAAATAAAAATACTAAAATAGTAGAATTTTTAAGAATAAGGATATTATAAATTGATAAAGACATCAGAATCTTAATAAATGTGAAGAATAAACGGTTAAAGAAAATGGCGAAAGAAAACCTGACAAATAAAAGTCCACACTGTCTGTGTGCATTTGTTTTCACTAAGTCAAAACACGAAAATTTAACGGAAAAAGTCCTCAGGTCAGTTTTTATGCGACGCGATTATTTTCTGCGTGAGAACGTTTTCCCTCAGCGCCGTAACGGCCATCATTTCTAAACGTATATTCTAAAAGGTTTTTAAAAGCCGAAACCCTTTTACGCGGGCCAATAAATTTAATTGCACATCAGTCCTTTTTTATTTTTTTTCCCGAGGTCGTACTTACCTTCGGTGAATTAATTCCCATTTTCGCCATTCATCGCAGCCACCCGGCGGTTTTTATAATCCAATCGACGTTATGAAAATACCGCAATCCCGTCGCTTCGCTGACCAAAAAGGAAAACACTTGAAACAACTTCAAAAAGGATGAAATTTCAGCCATTTTGAGAAACGGACACTTTGGTTTTGGCATAGAGTACATAAACGTCGGATGAGCACGTTCGAAAATTAGGCAAATTTTGGCTTTTGTTTGTTTTGTTTCCGACCGTTGCGATAAATCATTTTTTAAAATCTCATTTTATTTTTGTTTGGATTTTGTTCGAACTTTGACTTTACTTTCACTCGAAAGTGAGCCGAAATTGCTTTTTCAGGATTACGCTGAGAGAATTTAAGTATTTCATATCAATCAACGTTTGATCAAAGAAATCTTATTTACGAACGATGAAAAAAAAAAATTGTGATGGATTCTTAAAATTGTAATCTCTTAAATTTAATTTAAAAAGCAAAATTTAACTTCAGGTGAAGGATTCTGTATTTCGCTCTGTGAAATATGCCTATTTCCAGAGTTTACACTCAAAACGTCCATATTGTGTTTTATGGAGTATGAATTTAAATGAACCGTTTGTGCTCTTATGCGTATTGTTTACTTAAACCCTTTGTTATTATTTTTGACGTAATTAACGACTCTTATCGGATTTAACTTAATTTGGCTGCGCTCACACCTTTACGCGATCTTTATTATTCTGAAAGGGTTCTGATGGACTTATTTGAACGTCTTCACAATTTTTTCTTTTCGCCGCCATTTCTCTCAGTTTGTTCGTCTATGTTTCTCCCCTTATTTTTTGTCCAATTTATTTTTTATTTATTTAATTTATAATTAAATAATTTTTTATTTAAGGGTCCAATTTCTTGAATCATAACTTCTCTGTTATTAAAAAATATCAAAAGCATTTTATGAAAACACTCCAAAATTTGGTTTTACTCTATGGCAGACTCGTGAATTTTTCCAGATGATTTACTCTATGGCCGAATAACCGTTCAAAGAGAAGCCGATTTTTTCAAAAATTATTATTCGACGAAATTACAAAGGGGGATAAAATACCTACAGAAAGATGGATTCTTGAAAAATGAGGAAAAAAATCATTATTGGATTTAAAAATACATTAAAATGCAATATTTAATATTGAAAAAAATGTTCCCAGACAAAAATAAAAATAAATAATGGGATTCATTTCTTTCCGAAGCAGGAGACGGCATTGAAGGCGCACTGCTTCCAGTAACTTCGCTTCCTCTGGCGCTCCTCCCAGTCGAAGACGTTCCCGTGCCTGTTGAGCAGCTCCTTCGTCAGCAGGTACCTGAACAGCTCCGCTTCTGAGGGCGGCTCATCGGCCGGGCCGTTGCTGAACTGAAAGAGACCCGGAAAGGATCCGTTGATTGGGAAAATCGGTTTCGAGCGCGGGCGGAAAAATATCGGAGTGGCCGAAGGGCATTTTTCCAAAATGGCGAAAAATAATCTCCATCTGAGCCCGCGGGAAGACGAAATCAATTTACTTTATTAATTTTACTCTCGAAATCGACTTTCTTGCAAGGGAAGTCTTTGATCTGGATATTTCATGGTTTCCTCCTTCCCATGACTCAGTTCACCCACATTTTGAATTGGAAATTGCGTTTTATTTTGAAAAATCAAACATTTTTTTTTAATTTTGTTGTTCTAAATAAATAATTATGCAACCCGCAACAAGTACTTGTGTAGAAATGGCCTAACCAGAGTTTAAAAAAACAATCTTTTGAATCAAATTTCTTTGCTAAAATAATACAAAAAATTATTCTAATGGAAATTGTCTAACTGTTTCATAGTTTCCATAACAAGTTTCTGTTTTCAGTACAAAACGAGCCTTTCAGAATTCACTTTAAAAGCACTTTACTTTAAAAGCACACTGTTAAAAGCACTTATACTTATACGAAAAAGTATATAAGCTCATAAAAAAGATTTCAAAAAATATAATTCTAAAATTGGAATCTAAAAATAAATTTTAAATAAATGATTTTTTGAAAAAAAAGTCAAGAAATATATTGTTGAAAACGGAATTCTAAAAATAGATTTTTAAAGAGATTTCTAAGATTTTTAAAAATAGAGTTTCAAAATTTCTAAGTGTGCGTTTAAAAATAGAATTCTAATTAATTAGAATTCTAAAAATAAATTCTGAAAATAGATTTTCAAAAACGCATTTTACGAATAAAATTCAAATAATACATTTTTAAAAATAATTCTAAAAATAAATCATAAATAAAGAATACCAAAAATAGATTTCCCAAAAAATATAAGCCTATTCTAGAATTAGAAGTTCCAAAATGTGAAAATCGGAATGTGAGTGCCCACATAATAAATACTTCAAAGAAAAAAAAGAGGAAACGGAAATTATTTATGAGTCGTTTTCCAAGTGAACAATAATAAAGCGACACGACCTTGAAAAAGGAGTTAAAAAGCGGATGAGAAGATTCACTTACGCGAATAATGAAAAGTTATCAGGGAAAAAATGAAAATGGGGAAAGTGTGAGGGAGGGAATTTACCGTGAAAAGAAACTGTTCGGGCGTGGCCCCCCCCCCCCCCCCCCGTAGAAGGTGGGCAAATCTGCAAAATCTGAAAAGCAATTATCTTTTGGCCGCCATATTGGGAGGGAGAGGCTTTGGCTGAGGGAAAGAAGACACCTTGAGGAGATTAACGGATCGAAAAATATAATCTATGATTAGGTGAAATATAATTTAGTTTTTATGATGTACAAATTTTGAATCGGTCAAAAAAGACTTTCAAGGTTTGGTCAAATGATTTGGTTAAATGGCGGCTTAATATTTGGTCAAAAAGGAAATTCATAAAATGTCAATTAATTTAGGAAAGCATCAAAATGATCGGATGCAGGTTTGATTAGATTTTCCGCTTTGATTTTTCCGTCTTTTTCACTCGGATGCCTCCCCTAATGAGTACCGGGAAACAAATTTAATTTGCTCCCCCGCGGACGAATGGGGGTGAGTGGGGGGTGCATCCCTTACCTCCACCTGGTTCTTCTGGAACGGCTCGGGCTCCGGGACGTCGATGCTTTTCGATGAAATGGCGCCAATTGTGAGGAGCATCAACAGGAATGAGACAAAGAAACTCACGCCGGAGAGGAACATTCTGTCGCGGTTTCTGCAAAAAAGACAAAATAATTTCCTCACCCTTTTGCTTTGGCCAATTTCATCCTCATCATTTTATAATTTCCCTAATTTTTAATTAAAAAATAAATATACAGTATATATTACAAATTATTAAAGTTTCATTGAGAGGGACGACCTTCTTGCGGCGAGGGAAACTCTCCCGATAGGTGAGCGGCAACCGCAACCCTTTAAGTCCCAACCCCCCTCCCTCCCCCAACCTGAAACTCATCCCTTTCACATCCTCCCCCGAGTGGAATTTCACGGGGCTTCTTTTATAGTTATTTTGGACAAAAGGATTGTTTCCACAAAGCTATCTTGTCCTCTTTTTAATTAACGGCATTTTTAATTTCCATCCCCCGCCCCCTCTCATTTCCTTCGCATTGTTTTGGAAAAAACAAACGAAATGGGATTTCAAGGTTTCCGCCGCCTTAAAAACATCCGCAAAACGTGAAAAGGTTCAGGTGTTTTCTTTAAGAATACCCCTGTTTGTATTGACTACTTAATCCTTGAGGGTCAGGTACACTTTTCGGGTAAAAACTTTGGGGAAAGTGTTTAAAAATGGAAATTAATTTAAACTTTGTTTTGCCGATAGCAATTTTTGCTGTGGTTAATTTTCATTCGTTGGAAGAATGAATTAAGCAGAGAGATGCAAAAGATTAATTATCGTCAACTTAAAGATTTAAAAAAATTTCCTTGGAGTGGTCTCGATCGGTTTCTGGTAATGGAATATCGAGTTTTTGCTTTATTTGTGTCTTCATCATGGGATGAGAGGAGCTTCGGGATTTTATCTTTCCTCGGGATAATTACGAGCCGTCATTCTTTGGTTTCGCTTTTGCTGAGACCCGTCACCGAAACCATTTATCATTTCCTTTTAATATCCTCTATTTTTTCCCGCTGTCATTGAAAAAGAAGTTTGAGTTGAGGTTATCGCGCCGAAAATCACTTTCATCACTGACTTCTAAGGCAGCGATAACGAGTACCTGTTGGAGAGATGTTAAAAAGAAGGGAACCGCAGTGCTCAAAGACGACAGCAGTGGAAAAGGAAAATGAGCTCGAGTGGAAACTTCGAAGAGCATTTGATTGTCGAGAAGGAGCCATGAATTCGTTTGAAGCGATAATGTGTAGTGTGAGCACTCACACATGAAAATTGGAAAGAAGAAACATATTCTAATTTTATTCATTCAGAACAATAAATTCTAAGAAATACAAATTAAGCCACAATTGTTAATTTTATTGGAAATTATATTTACAGTACAAATATATAAAAATATATAATTAAATATTTGTATCATTTTTATATTGCTTGCATTATGTATTTTATATATTAAATATTTGTGAAAATATATTTTTTGTTTTATTTTATTGTTTTTATTACATATATTTTTATTTATTAAATATCAAAATAAATAATAATATAAGTAAATTGAATAAAAGTAAATAACATTAAATAAAATATTATAATTGTTGTAGTTTACATTATTACATTATATACATATTGATATACTGTTATACTATTAATAATAATGTAAGTAAAAAAAAGAAAAACCGACATAAGTGTAGAAAGGACGAACATAATAAAAACTCATGACAGAGATGGGACCATGATCGCGATCAAACTGTCCTCATTCGAAAAGAAAATAAAAATAAAGAGAAATAAAAATTTGAATGGAAGAAGAAAAATCTAAAAGAAATAACGCCAAAAGCAGAATACAAAAAAAAGTAAATGGACTGTGGAAAAATTGAACAAAAATACAACAACCACAAATAAGACCAAGAGAAAGTCTTCAACTTTGCAGATAATAAACTATAATAAAAGTATATAATTACTTTCTAGTTTTATGTTAAAATGAGCAAAACATAAAACTAAAAGAGCACTCTGTGTGGAGTCCAATCTCCGGACAAAAACTGCAGAGGGTAGCAATCCCCAGAATGTTATTATTTTTATTTTTATTATTTTTATCTGAGTTGTAAAGTGATAGCAGAATATATTTACAATGCGCTCATTCATTGGCCTCAGATAAGGACACATCTCATTTACAGACTCGTAAGTTGAACGAATAATTAGGCTTTGGGAGTTTTCTTTATTTTTTTTTTAATTTTTACCTGAGCACTAATTTAAAAAATAATTGCAGAAATTTGAATTGTCAACCAAAAGGAAAGTGCCTGCAAAGTTTTGATACTCGGTCCTTCCAGACAGACAGACACGAAAACCAAGTTGAATAAAACCGTTTAATAAAAAGTTTCGAGAAGATAGCACAGGACAAGAGTAAAGACAAGGAAAATTATTGTGTGCAATGTTATTTTATAAAAGACTTTAAGTTATGAATGAAAATTCGTTACAAAATGAATACGACAAATTATGAAAAGACATTAAAATTTCTGCTTTCGAAAGAAGAAACGGTTTCAAAGGTTTAAAAATAAAAAACAAAAACCACAGACGAAAATAAAATTCACCAAATGTATACCTATGACTTACCTGTCGAGGCGAAATGACGAAAAGCGAAAAACAAAAGTTTCCAAATGTTGCCGATATTTGAACAAAGGAAAAGCCACCGTTTGAAGGCGGCCCCGACTCCTTTTGCCTTATAAACTTTGACTTTCTTAAACGTTACATGCGCTTTGCTCACCCCCTCCGCCCTTACACGTCCCACCACCACCCCACATGTCATCCCTCACCTCCTTCCAATTCTCCAAATAAGGATTACCGCATTCAACTGATTTTTTCCATTAAGGGGGCGGAGGGGGATGGAGGGTTCTTCATTTCGGTTTCCGATTTATCCAATATGCGAGGCATTATTTGTAAAATCTCACCTGAGGGGGGTGACGATGCCACCCCTGAACTTGAAATTTCATTTGGAAATAAAAAAGTTAAAAAAAATTTTAAATTACACATAAAGCACAGTGAAAACTTAAAAATTAACATAAAACCCTATACACAAAATCTGGTTTTTTAAAAATTTAATTTAGGTATTTTTTTTAATCTTTCAGTTATAAATTCAATGTAAAATTATTTTTTAAATACTTCAATTCGAATTCGTTACACAAAATAATCGTGCAAAGTAAAAAAAACGGTCGCTTTTGTTTAATTT
>JAQIBA010000099.1:24574-46122 GCA_028293925.1 Brueelia nebulosa | reverse complement strand
TACTATAATAATAACTATAAATAACTAAACTAAAATAAAACTAAAAAAACTGAATAAAACTAAATAAAAAAACACAGACACAGAGAGGCCTGTAAAGTGGGCTGAAAAAAAATTATATCAAATATAAATATATTATTATCGTATTATTTTCAAAACGAGAGTTTAAGGAACTCCAGAGGAAACTGCAACGTAATAATAATTCTTTTTCTGATTAGTGCATAAAACAGTGATTAATAAATGAGGTCGGACATATTATGACACTGATTGTGGTACATAAAAATGAGGTAATTTATGGGGGAGTCGAAGATGTTGTTAATAAATGAAGGGATTTCTGCCAGTCGTAAACTCTTCCTGCGGTGAGGGGAGATTATTTTAAGGGTTTTAAAACGAATAATGGCCTCAAATTCTGGCTCGTTTACACAACCGTTACATCTTTTGTTTAATAAATAATAACAAAGGAATGTTTGCGTTTTTCTCCTTTTTATAAAAGTTCGGGGAAAAATAATATTAATTAATAAGTGTATATTTATACTAAAATGGGAATAAAATATAATAATGAAAGGTTAAAGGTCGATGAGAAAATAATTAGTGAAGGGAAAAGGGGGCGAAAGATCGCACGAAGAAACAAAGTATCTGAATTTTATGTATGGAAAGGGGCCATCAAATGCCAGACGTGTTACTCTGAAGCAATTAAAATATTTAACTCCCCGAAATGAAAACATTTATTTAAGATAATTAGGGTGCATTTAGCGGCCGTTAATCTTCTCGACGACATGTGTCAAATTTTTAACCCGAATTTCGTTTCGTCGGGATCGTCTTCTGCCAACTTTCTGTTTTCTTTTCGTTCCCTTCTCACCCGAGAATTATTTCTACTCTTCCTTGTGATTACGTCTTCTGCTGTCTCGGAATCAATTTCAGATTTGATTCTTTTCTTCCACTCTCGTCAGACCCTAAATGCAGTTTATTATAGTATAATTATAGTATATTATTTAACGTTAGGTTTTTTAACTTATTGCCTGTTAGGATTTTATTTTATTTAACTTTTAACATGATATTTATTTAATATTTTATTCATTTAACTTATAATTTTATATTTTATTTAATTTTTGCTATGATATTTATTTAATCTATGTTATTTATTGTTTTGTTTATCTAACTTATAATTTCATATTTAATTTGTTAATTCTGCATATTTTACTTACTTTAAAAGTTATAACTGTTTATCTTTGGATCTGTACCTAATTTATAACTTTGTTTTGATCGTTGTCTTATAAAAAAAATTTGTTGCTTATACTCCCTTAATGCCTTCGGGCGAGATAAGACTAAATTATTATATATATTATAGTATAATGATTAAAAGAATAAAGTAAAAATAAATAAATATAATGTAAATATATATAAAAATAAAAATAAGTAAAATAAATAAAAATGATTATATTGAAAAAAAAACTATTTGAAGCTTCTCTCTCTCTCTCTCTCTCTCTCTCTCTCTCTTTACAAATGATTATTATTTCCAACAATTATTTTTATTATTTTTTATTTTCAATCAAAAAAAACTTAACGTTTAATTTAAATTTTAATTTGAAAAAATGTGTCACAATAATATGAATTATTATTTTAAAACCGACGTTTAAATCACTTATATTTTAATATTTAATATATAATATGACATTTAAATATTTCTGCATTTACTGAAGTCATTAACAATAAATATATCATATAAATATATCTTTACTAAATTTTTTTGAATATTTTATATCAAAATATACAAAATAACGTACATAAAGTAACAATAAAATTGTGATTCTGAAGTATTTTATAATATTATATTATTACTTATATTATATTCAGTGTGTATTTGTAGACGATAACTTTTTGTGCAGTCATTTATTGAATAAAAAGTAAATAATTTTTTCTTTCCAACGATCTAAAAACGTTTGCACCATCAAAATTGAAGAGTTTTTAGTTTCATAAATTTTTTTTAGCTTTTATAATTGAATTGATGAGAAGCTTTATTGGATAGTTGAGAGTTTAAATTCTAAACCGCTGATCGCTTTTTTTTAGGCTTTTATCATAAATTTCGTCCCCCCATTAAATGTAAAAAAAATGCAATTAATCAGACAACAGAAAAAAACGCCCTTTACGCGCTAATTATTTTCTGGTGACGTTTAAAACGAAACTGTTCTCTTGCAAAAGAATAAAAAACCAAACTGTTGGTCTTCGTCTTCTCGAAGCTGATGACAAACCGAATCTCACACACACACACAAATTAGTCTTCAATTCTTTCGTCTCATTTATTTCTTCCTCTCCCCCTCCCCCTCCCCCCTCCTCCGAATAAAAAAAATGTTCTTTGAGAAACTTTATTTATGAGTTTTCTAAAACGAATTGGAGTTATCTTTTTGTACTCCATAGATCGCCTCATTTAACTCCTTTTCGTTTATTATAAATTTATTTAATTATTTGGCAAATGTCTCCGGATGAAATCAACGATGTTTATCAAATAAATTAGAGAGTGGTCCTCCGATTGGTCGCCAAATATGACAGACACCGCCTTCTGGAAAAGGAAATAAACCGGAAGTCCCAATTAAATGGGGAAACGGAAGGAAATAAAAGTCGCGGAGTAAATCATTAAATTCGTTTATGGGTTTTCTATTTTATTTGACGTTTAACCTCATCGTTGTCTATGGTTATCCTCTCTGATTTCGGCGTCGAAGGGTTAATGACTCGGCGACGATTGTACCTCCTGAAATGTTTTGGGAAATTACTTTTTTAGATTTTGACCTCTTGCTCTGTTTGGAATATTTGTTTTTTAGACTTTGATCTCTTAAATTAATTGGAATATATAGTGATTTAGATTTGACCTCTTGCTTATATTTAGAATATTTGTTCTTTAGATTTTGACATTCTGAACTGCTTTGGAAAATTCCTTTTTTAGATTTTAAACTGTTGCTTATATTTAGACTATTTGGAGTACTTGTTCTTTAGATTTTGACCTTCTGAATTGTTTTGGAAAATTCCTTTTTTAGATTTTGAGCTGTTACTTATATATAGAATATTTGGAATACTTGCTTTTTAGATTTTGACCTCTTAAATTAATTGGAAAATTTGTTTTTTAGATTTTGACCTCTTAAATTAATTGGAAAATTTGTCTTCCAGATTTCGATCTCCTCCACAACGACGAGAGGAAAAAGAGGCCTCGCACTGCATTCACTGCATCCCAAATCAAATGCCTCGAAACGGAGTTCGAAAAGAACAAATATCTGTCGGTTGCAAAAAGACTACAGCTGAGCAAATCGCTCAAACTGACGGAAACTCAGGTAAAAATGAGTTATCAGGTGCAGTCATAAGTGAATCGGGTGTTTTCACTTTGTTTTTTGTTAAAAACGAATTATATAAATATATTAATAATAAAAAATACATACAAAGGGAAACTTATATTATCATAAATGAAATTTATTTGTCCTTTGGAAAAACTTTAAAAGGAGGCACACTGAAGCTGAGCCATTAATTAGGAATGTTGTTCGACTTGTTGCTCAAAATTTTTAAAAAATTTACAGACAAAATGAGGGTTCATTTCCGGTGTGTAAAAGATGATTTATAGAGTAAATTGAAAATTTTATGAAATCATCAAAAAAATATATTGAAAATACGAAATTCAATCTAAAATTTAGGGGTCGAATTGATTTTAAAATTAAAATTTTAATAGCTGAATTGACAGCTTTGGCAAAAAAAAACAAAATAAGGCAAAGTAAAACTTAATTGGAACTGAGGGGTAAAAATGACCATTCCCCGATTCACTGTTTCTAAGAGTTTTAATAATTTGAAGATAACGTGGAAACATGGAGGAAATATTAAAAAATAGAAACACCAGGGGAAATTTGAAACGAGGGCTCGAAATGACCCATTATTTGAGTTATCAATCCTTTACTACATACAGATGTATTTTTCAACCCCCATTTCAGAGTTTAAACTTAACGTAAATTACAGAAAACCGTTAACAAAAATTCGGTTGTCATGGCAACCCGTAACGGTCATTCACAAACATTCACAAACTGGAGAATCTCCTGAGCCACTCATGGAAGTTACTTATGAATGACCTAATAATCAGTCGGAAACAGGGGAGGAAAGGGGATGAACGAGGAGAGGGGGAGTACATTCCAGGGGCAAATGTGCCGAGATGACGCCGTAGCGTTTTGATTCATTAACGGCGCCGTTTCGGCTACCCTTTCGTCACTTCCGGCGGCGTTCCATGAAATTCTCCCAGTTAATTAATAGGTATTAAATGACGTTGGGGGTGATTTATGGGGTGCAGACAGAGGGTCGGAACGAGGCTCTTAAATCCGCTGATTAACCGCTCAGAGCGTCGCATTAACTCCGAAAAAATTGCTCTTCGGATTCTCACGTCAAATAAATCAAACAATTGAGACGTTTCGTAATATAAACAAAAACTACGAAACCGTTCGGGTTTCTTAAACAGACGGAACGCTCGAAAATATTAACCCTCTAACGGTGTTCAGGTGGTTTAATTTCACCCATTTGTGAAACCATTAAAAATTATTATATTTTAATTAAATTAAATTAGATTTTATTTCGCATTAAAAATTGTTCATTTAAATTTCAGATTTAATTAGTTCCATTATGATTTTAAATTAATAAAAAATCAATTAAAAAATTATAACAGTTTTCTAAATTTGAATATTTTGTTGGAATTTAATGTTTAGCTTATACGGGTGAAATCTATGCCATTTGAGGAGTGTTAGTTTTCCAAAGAATCTCAGATGGGGGGTGAACGCCTCCCCTAATTTCAAACACCGTTTGTTTGTCTTTAGATAAAAATATGGTTTCAAAATCGTCGGACCAAGTGGAAGAGAAAGTACACCAACGATCTGGAAGTGCTGGCTCAGCAATACTACAGCTCGATGGGAGCTCTCGCCCCGCGCCCCATTTTCCTGGGGGACCGTCTGTGGCTCTTCAACTGCCAGACCGGTCTGTACCAGTACCCGGTGCCCCCCGTGACCGGGGACCTTCGCCCCATTCACTATTCCCACCTGCGGCGAACCTACTCGGAGCCTGAGCACTTATTCCGACACCATCACCACCAGCAGAGGGAGGAATGCTCTCTGCATTTCTCCCGAAGAGACAGGTCGTATCATCCACATTATCATCAATCCCAGGTTAAGAGTTTCGGGGAAGCGTTGGACTCCAGGACTTCCTCTGCGAAGGATCGTGAAATGGATTTAAATGATTCTCGTTTATTTCCGTGAAATCGTTTTTCAGACTCGATATTTTGTAGATGATAAAAGGCTTTTGTTTGAGTGCCGTTGTGTATGTTATTATTTAGAAAACCATCAGATAAGCGAAAGGGTGAATTTCTGACGGTTTTTCGAACGAAGGATTAGTACCATATTCGGCCACTAGGGGCCGATTCTAAATTTTCGGTTGCTCGAAGGACAAACATTGTAATTTTACATTTTTTTATATTCAGCTTCACGTCTTCAATAGAATTTGAAATTAAATATGTATTGTGCGTGCCTGAAAATACGTTCTACCGTATTTAACAGAACAATTGCTCCTTGACAAAACTAATAAAAACAAACGATTTCTTGATTTCGTTGCTCGCCTTCAAACAGTAGTCGGGTCAAATTAGACTTTCAGGGTTATATAAATTCCTGAGACACTGTATGAAATTATTCAGAGTATATAATTATAAAAGTAAAACATCGATCCGATGCTGGGAAAAGAATTGGCGTGGGGTCAAAGGCCAAACTAACTGGTTTTTCTCGTTTTCCAGATAAACGGTGAGTTTTATCGTAAAATAAGCTCAGAGAAACATTGTAGAGAATAAAATTATCTACAAAAAATATCAATACTCTTTTCCTGAGCCAACGATTCTGACATATAACGATTCAAAATGCCGGATGAGTTGTAAAAAATGCACCAAAACTTTTTTTTACAACAACCAATTTCGTCCAAATTATGCATGACCAACGAGTAACCTTAAGGTTTCAAAATCATCCATGTTTGACGTTTCTATCATCAAAACATCGGAGAATAAGGGAGCTTAAAAAATAGCCTGATAAATATAAAAGTCGTACTTAAAAAAAAAATTCCCTCCAAAAACCGCAAGAACTAAATGAAGTCAATTAGGATGGCAAGAAAATGTAAATACAAACATAAAATCTTTAAATATTCCAACAGTTACAAATCTGAAACCCCAAACAATAAGGAAAAATACAAAAAAAAAAAACAAAGAAGGGCAATTTCAAACCCTTAAGTATTTAAAGGTTAAAATCGCGCCCAATTTTTAAGGTACAGCATGAATATGTATAATCAGCCAATAGAAAAATATGTAAAATTCCTTTATTTCAGAAATTTGTAAATTATGTATTAACCGGTATGATATTTGTAATTGTATAACTGCCCCCCAAATGCTTTCGAACGAAACGGGGAGAATACATTATCAACATAAACTTATTTATTGAGGGACAAATTTAAATTCGCTCATCCTCATTTCGAACACTTCCTTTCGGTCGGCCAAAACTTTTAATTCGGTAAGCACTCAAACAGTACATTCACAATAACAAGCAATTTAATTACAACATTAAAAAAAAAAAATCATTTTTAAATAGGTAACCAATATTTTCAAACAGATCCGGACTCACAATTTCATCACAGATATTTTCTTTCCCGACGAGCGAACAAACAAAAACAAACACGAGGGAGAGTCTCAAAGTGTAATCTATTACAATTTCCAAACCTACTTAGTCTTACAAAAGAAGGCCGAATCTCGGCGACGAAGATTCGATATTATCGGTTTATTTCGTGTTTGTCGGGACGAAAACCCCGAAATAATAAAATTAAAACGACTGGGGAAAAGCCTTTCCCGTCTGAGGAATAATCGCGTCGTGGAAATATGAAAAATATCGGAACTGTCCAAAAATGAAAGCGACCACTCGCGGTGGGTCGAGTCCTGACGAAATGTTAGACACCATCACCAGAAAAACACCTCCCGGTCACGTCACCAGCCAATTAACCGAAAAAAACCTTCCCTCCAAAATTTGCCAGGACGTTCGTTACGATAAATCCTCCATTAAAAAATTAAAAAAAAAAAAGATGAACTTCACAACCACTTCGGGAAAACTGGGGCTTACTTAAATACAAAAAAAAAAACATTTTCCTATTATATACAACTTTTTCACAATATTAAGTAACGAAAGAAGCCGCGACGATTCGAAAAAGCAAAAACCCTGAGAAAACGCGAAACCCGAACAAAGAATTCACGCATCTGAGTTTCCGAAATAACAGAAAAAAAGAGAAAATTATTATCGACAAAGAAAAAGAAGAACCGGAAGTCGAGTTCAACCATTTTTGAGTTTCCCCCCGCCCCCCTCCCCCCCCCCCCAAATGCGAAAAATAAGTCGAAAAACATTTCACGATATTCACTGAATCACTGCGAGAGTATAAGTATATCATTAACATATACATATAATTCAACTGTTTTCTGACTCAAGAGCACCGAACTTGTTACCTATCCGCAGGCTTTGGGGAGTTCGAGTCGGGTCGTTTCTGCTGGAATGGGACCGACTGTTGCGGACCTCTTCGAAACCGGCGTCCTGTTTCCTGGAAAACAATTAACAATTATAAATGTATAAACTGCAATATAAAATGAACGATACATATCGAGAAACAATGCCCAGAGTAGTTCGTTAGGTCGTTTTAAGACTCATTCAAATAAATATGACTCTTTATTAATTGATCCTAATAAGCTTTTTATAAAATTTACTTTTACTGATTTAAAATTTTTTTCTATTTAAAATTATAATTAATTTTGGTTCTATTAAAAAATTATAACGGCAAAATAAGGAATTGAATATTTCATTTTACGCAAATTCCATGCTTAGCTTATGTGAGAGGAATTTCCGCCATTTTATTGGAACACTTTTAACCCGTTAAGCGGATATATCGTATATATACGGTTGATCTCTTGTACACTGTAGCGGCTATGACGTATATATATACAGATAATGATTTTTCTTGGTTTATTTAATAAGTAAGACTTAATAATTATTTTATTAGTATAAGTAACTATTAATACTACATTACTTTATTATAATTATTATATATTAATATATTAAAATTATAAATATATATATAACATAATTATTTTGAAAGTATAAGTTACTATTACTCTTATATAATAATAACTATTAGTATTTAATATTTAATAAGAATATATACATGTGATTGTTTCTGGTAATAGAGGGAAGGTAGGAGCATTGCAAGATTCAACTCTTTATGAAATAGATACATAAAGATACAGTATAAAAAGTGTCTTTCTTTTTTCTTTACTCTTCAATGTGTATAAATTACCTTTGTACTTTTATAAGCTGTAATAAACATAACCTAAAATATTCATAAACCTAAAATAATAAGAATATAAAATATAAAAAAATTATATAATGGATAATACGTATATATATACGGCAGCTGCTGCAAATACGTGGCCACTACAGGAACCACTTCTCGCAACGTATCGAACTGCTTAACGGGTTAAAATTACAAAATTAGAGAATTATAAGTACCTTCTCCAGGAGGCAGATGGCTCACTATTGGCTGCAGACAATGTTGGAAAGTATTCCTGATTGGTTATGTCAGGTGCCTCCAGTTTTCCAGCAGGACGACTAATTTTTTCACGGTTGACCTGATTGCGAAGAGCCGGAGGTACATAACTCTTTTTGACTGGAGGAGGTGTTTCTGCCTTCTTCTCTGGTGCAGCTATGAGAAACCCAAGAGAAGTGAGTAAGCAGTCAGCAATGTGGGACAGGAGGAGGATGATGCACTTACCTGGCTGAGGTTGACTATCAATGTTTTCTACGACTTTCCAAGGGCCTTTCTTCCTTGAGTTTGTGTCTTGGGAATCATTTTCTTCTGATTCTCCATCGAAATCTCCTTCGTTATCATCACTATCATCATAATCTTGAAGGCTTAGATTCTGAATTTTTAATCCAGTGTAATCCTTTTTCTCTTCTTTGAATTCCTTCCATTCTTCATCTTCCTGTAAGTGAAAACCAAAATAGTTTACCAACTTATACAGCTGTAATATGGTAAGACTGAAAGCAGGCATTCACTCATTCTTTGCCTCATAATCCTCCATCTTTGAAGCTTATCTGTTACATAATATATTTGAGATTATACATGTGTGCATCATACTGCATCCATTTAAAAGTTTTTATAAATTCTCAACTGAATTATGTAATAAAATTATTAAAATTTCTACATTGTTGAAAAATTGCACCTAATGACAAAACCATATCCAACACAGAAATAACGAAAAATCAATAAAGTTAATGTAAATTTATAACGTTTATTGAAGGAAATTTACTGAAATTTTTCCTCGCCTGACTAGAAAAATATGTACTTTTAATTAAGAAGTGGATTCATTGCCTTGAACAATAACCACGTCATGATAACCAATTTTAAAAAATCAATTAATACGGAGCTCCTAACCCCGATTATTAACTCAACTTCACACCCAAACGATAACAAATCTCCGTTTGGATTTATTGAGAGTTGTAAGTCTCGCAATATGGACATTACGAGTAGAGTTTCGTTTCCCCATGAAATAAGGTTAACGAAACCATGCGCCCAAAGCAGCGCGAGAAAAAGCTCTCACCTCGTTATTTCCTGTCAAATCGTCACCCTCGGGCCCAAAACCACTCGACATAATGTTTACTTTATCTTTTTTTGGCTTCTCTGTTTTTTTGCCAGTTTCTTCCATTTTCCTGGCTATTTCTTCCATGGTCGTGAATTTTTTCGATTTGGCTTTTTTCCGATCTTTTTTAGCAAAAAAATCATCTAAGTCTGCCATGATTCCACGTTTTCAAACAACTACTCAAGCGATGTACGATATTTCTCAACATAAATACCTAACGTTCTGCAACCCACTAGTGCCTGAACGGCCACATACAGACGAACACTCCAAACCGGAAGTTCCGCCATGACAGAAAGATGACGAAAGACTTTCAAATTTTCAGGAAAAGGAATGATCCCCGGGTATTTTGTATTATTTCGTATCCGAACAAGAACATTTAGTTATGCTACATAATCGCTTGATTATTTCAGTCAATGCAAAATTATTCTAATTTTGTGGAAGTCTTTTGCGAAACACGGCAAATTTTGGCGGCAAAAATGTCACGAAACCAACTGCCAAGTAACTGTTTGCCAAGAAATGTGTTCGTGTGGCTCCTAAAACCATTTTTAGGCAATTTGAACGGAGGCTAACATTCAACATGAAACTGTTAACAAACGCAAACAACACAAACGCTCTGAAAATAGTAATCGCTTCGAAATTTTCCCAGAAAGACGTTCAAATCTGCGAGGGAACGACCGAAAGTAAGTTAATTCTAACCAGATGAGGTTATAACAATCCAAATAACATTTTCAAAAAATTCCCATACTTTTCAGGTCTTGCATTGAAATTTCCAAAGATAGCGCCTCAGCTCGTATTGGACTCTGGCACTCATGTTTTTTCGAGCAATGCCGCGGCGAAATATTTATTCCTGCCAACACCTCAAACCGTGTCTTCCATTAATTACTACTTAGATTTAGAGGCTTCCGTTATTCAGGTATTTCAACTGGAGTTTTGATTATGCTGTTGATTTCTTGTCATAATTTTTCTTCTGGTTTTTCAGCCGTTAACTGCTTTTTTCAATTTAAAACCCAACGACGTTATAATTAAAACTTTGACGGATGTCCTCAGTAAATTAGAGCATGAACTTACTTCAAAAGAATTTCTTACTGGGGTAAGTTTGGGGAATAAAATTTCTTAATGAAATATGACGATTTTTGTAAAATCAAGCTGTAGTAATTATGGTGAATCTATTTGATGTGGTTATTTATATTGTAGAATTATTATCTTGAATAATATGAAATTGTGCTTTACAGGACTCAATTTGTGTTGGTGATGTTGTCATCTGGTGTACATTGTATCCTTTGCTGACAGACCCTAAATTAAAGAAACAATTAATCAGTTCCCTTGTTGCATTAACCAAGTGGTTTGAGAAAATACAAAAAATGCCTGAAGTTCAGGTATGTGTGCTAAAAAAAAACCCTTGAATATAGAACAATTAGAATGTAATCAAAATTCCAAATTTTCAGAGGGCTTTGAAATCTTATCCTGTAAAAGAAGGACCAGTCGGATTAGAGACTTTAATTTCAAGTCAACATATAAAAGTCTCTGGTGATGGTTTGAAGAAAGTGAGTGTTGTTAAGGAGGCTGAAGAACCTGCTGAAACTGTCACTGAAGAAGAGAAAAAGTCAGCAAAGTCAGCATGGCAGGAAAAGGTGAAGAGGTGTCAGAAATCATCCACAAAACCAGTGTGAGTAAATAATAACCTCATTATGAGAAATACAATAGTCTTTGACTGTTCTCCTCCCTTTTCAGATTGCCCATTCCAGGTGAGAGGAATGTTCTGATAACCTCTGCACTACCTTATGTCAACAATGTTCCTCATCTTGGAAATATTATAGGTTGTGTTTTATCTGGAGATGTATTTGCCAGGTATGAGAACATGTAAAATGATGAGCAAATGAACATTAGAATTCTCAAATTAAAAATTTATAGGTATTGTCGTTTGAGAGGTTACAACACGTTGTATATTTGTGGAACAGATGAGTATGGAACTGCAACGGAGACAAAAGCTCTGGAAGAAAAGCTCACTCCACAAGAAATTTGTGATAAGTACTTTAAAATACATGATGAAATATACAAATGGTTCAATATTTCTTTTGACCAATTTGGAAGGACCACAACCTCACAGCAAACTGAGTAAATATTCATGAAAGTTTTGCCATAAATGTTTTGGATGTTTTAAATTTGAAATTAATTTCCAGGACGTGTCAAGACATCTTCAAAAAAGTATACTCCAACGGGTATATTTTATCCGACACCGTCGAACAATTACTCTGCGAAAAATGCGACAGGTATTTCGACTTGTTTCCCCGGTGAGGGTGAAAGGCTTTCACTCACTTTCGCCTCCTCTTCAGGTATTTAGCGGACAGATTCGTGGAAGGAATTTGTCCCCGGTGTCGGTTTGACGACGCCAGAGGCGATCAGTGCGACGGTTGTGGACACCTCATCAACGCGACCGAATTGATAAAGCCCAGGTGCAAGGTCTGTCAGCAAACGCCTGTGCTGCGCCACTCTAAGCAGTTTTTCCTGGATCTTCCGAAGGTGAGTTTTTATTTCCTCAGCTTTTCAGCTTGAGGAGGAGTCAAATACAAAGAGTTGTAATTTCAGATCGAGCCGATGCTTAAGGAATGGATGGAAGTCTCTTCCGTAAATTGGTCTCATAACGCGAGAGAAATAAGCAAAGCGTGGCTGAATGACGGTTTGAAACCCCGATGCATAACGAGAGATTTAAAATGGGGCATCCCCGTTCCCCTGGAGGGTTATCAGAACAAAGTAAGCGGGTTTTCATCATAAGGTACGCATTTTTGAGTGCAAGACTGAACGCGGGCTTGTTTCAGGTGTTCTATGTGTGGTTCGACGCTCCCATCGGTTACATATCTATAACGAAATCGTATACGGACGAATGGAAGAAGTGGTGGATGCCCGAGGGGGCGCAAGTTCAACTGTACCAGTTCATGGCTAAGGACAACGTCCCGTTTCATTCCGTCATGTTCCCGGCGTCTTTGCTGGCCACGCGGGAGAAGTACACTCTCGTCGGTCACATATTCGCGACAGGTATGGGAGAACGTGGGAGTTCTCGTGAGATCGCTTCTAATTTAATTTACTTTCAGAATACCTGAACTATGAGGACGGGAAGTTCTCCAAATCCAGAGGGATCGGGGTGTTCGGGAATGATGCCCAGAGCACCGGGATCGCCGCCGACATCTGGAGGTTTTATCTCCTCTACGTGAGGCCGGAAACTCAGGACTCGAGCTTCTCTTGGGTGGATCTCGCCCTGAAAAATAATTCGGAGCTTTTAAGCATTTTTGGCAACTTCGTCAACAGGTAGTGCCGCCATTTTGAATGTCCCTCTGGGAGACCTTGGGTGTTGATTTAAGTCCGTTGCAGGGCACTCGTCTTCTGCACGAAAAACCACGAGGGGAAAGTGCCCAGGATGAGTTTGCTCGAGAGCGATTACGAACTGATTGCAATGGTGAACAGAGAGCTGGTCAACTATATAACCGCACTCGAGAAGGGAAAACTGAGAGAAGGTAACTTGTAAAACGGAACTGTTAAACAAATTTGAATGATTTAATCAGATCTTCAATCAAAATGGCGTCATTTCATTCCAGGCATCAGGCATATGCTCTCCATCGCCAGGCTGGGCAACCAGTTCATGCAGTCCTCTCAGCCCTGGGTCCTCTGCAAGGGCACTGACGATGACAAGAACCGCTGCGGCACCGTCATCGGCCTCTGCATCAACCTCTGCTCCCTCCTCAGCCAGCTCTGCCACCCCTACATGCCCCACACGGCAGCCACCATCAGGGCGCAGCTCAACTCCCCCCAGGAGGTCGACCTCATCGAGGACAAGTTCAGAATGGCTCTGCCCGTCGGTCACAAAATCGGAGAGGTACTGGACACGTTTCCTAGGATCGTTGCTTCGTGATTGGTCGACTAAGTCTTTTTGTTCTGTTGGCAGCCGTTTCCACTGTTCGGAAAGATCGAGTCGGAGCTGGTGGAGAAACTGAAGGGGATGTTTTCGGGGCAGCAGAAAAAGCAGTCGTCGGGTGGCAGTGGTGGGGGTGGACGAGGACCGAAGGGGAAAAAGAATTAGGTGAGTAATATAGACATACAAGTTATAGCTTTTAACTGCGTGAAATGCCACGTGTCATCGCGAATGCTGCCAACATAAATGAGAAAAAAATCGAAATCTCTTTCAGGGGCGCGTCCAAGAGTCCGAGTCGAACAATGGCCGCCATGGAGCACAATGGCTTTCACGTCTTCCACTCTTTGTCCCGTTCTAATTTATTCAGATTTTGGAGAGAAGCCGACATTAAAATGACAAAAACTCGTTCGGTAATCCTTTTCTGTGCGGGAATGGGAACCGTCGCCATTTTGTGCAGCCTCTCCCGCGATGTCGGACACGGAATGCATCCGTTGTTTCCGTTTCCCCCAGGTAAATACGTTAGATTTTACAAGATTGGACTTCTCTATTTAGGAGATCAAAAATTACAGAAAACTGTAGGAAAATGCGGTGACAACTTCTAAATGGAAAAGTCCAAAATCAAACGATCGCCGTTGAAATTTTATCACTTAATCGAAGAGCTTATGTATGATATTTATATTTAAGTGTACGTGAGTGAGACTGGAGTTTATTATATGAAATTAGTCACTTTGCGTCAGCAGTTTGTTTTACACAACCTCTTCATTTGATGAAAATAACCCTTGGTTGTGAAACTTAAAAACCTCAAATAACTTTGCTGTAAAAAAAATAAATGGCATTTAGAAGGCGGTGTCTCCGATCTGCACAAAATCAAACGATTAAACGCCCAAAAGCGGCCAAAAGAGCTCAAACATTTTCCTGATCGATTGTTAAGAACTTCCTTCGCGGATTTGCATCACTTAAAACCACAAGTTAATGAAAAATGATGGGGGGCGCTCCTCAGGGAGGCGACACAAGAAACCAACTTTTTTTAATTAATAAATAACGAGCCATCCACCTGGCAAATATTTCGCCCAAACGTATGTAATTTATTATCATTCAACGAAAGGATAATTTATGTAATTGACTTCTCTATTTGGATTTGCATCGAATTCCTCTGCTTTGCTTTTCTGCCGTTATGTCATCGCATTCGGTGACTTAAAATCAACATTCACTGACTCTCATAATTGCGGTAAAAGATCCCAAAGTCAGGCGATATTGGACAAAATCGAGTGTGCGAAGTGAAGGGATCGCCATTAATGACCGTATTTGGAGAAAAGTTCCAAAATGGCCACGCGCCGCCCTTTCCAAGGACATAAAAATGAAGGAAATTTGGAGAAGGTGCCGGAAAAGGAGGAATTATGGACTATATCGGACCCCCGAGGGTCCCAAAGGACTTTGGCCTTTGTCTTTCCTTTGGAGAAAGCCTCCGATCGTCTCATAAATCACTATCCGTTATGGAAATGCTAGTAAGCTATACTTATATAAATTACGTAAATAAAATTTCACACTTTGCATAAAAGCTTAATTAAGTTTATATAAAATCATAAAAAAATACAATAACAATAAAAGATCTACAGTTTAATATTATAAATATATTTTTTTACTTCATTGATTATAATTAAATTTTTTATACCTCATATTTACATAAATTATTTTATTATATAATAAAAAAAAATATTTTTGCATTGCATTGCGCATAATTAGATGTACAGTAAACTTCCTTATACGATTAATAATAATTAGATACGATTATAAAAGTATGCATTGCCTATACATTTTAAGTTCTTTTGAAGTTCTTCTTATTTTAAAGTATACTTTTATAATTATTCTGAAATTTTTAACTGGTTAAAAGATAAAACAAGTTATACTTATCAATATTACAACAAGTTTGCGGTTTCATAATTCGTCTTACTTTTTATACAAAACGTAATGAAGTTTTTGTATAATAGTATAATAAGTTTAGATAAATACTATAATAATAATAATATAATTAATACAATAGACGTAAAAAATACAATATGTAATAATAGTATATATATATATACAATAAAATACAAAGTGTAAAAAATAGTATAATAAATTTAGATAAATATTGTAATAATAAGAAATAATATAAGTAATACAATAAATGTAAAAAATACAGTACAGTATTGACAAGTTTAATTTAACATTATAAATATAATATATTTTTATGTTTTTCTTATAAAATATAATTTTTTTTTTGTATTTTAACTTGTTCTGGAATTTTTTATGTGTTAAAAATAAAACGAGTCGTACTTATAGGTCATAAATCAACTTTTAGGGATGGTCTGTCTCTCTGTCTGATCTTTCGTGTCAAGTGAAGCCACTCCTCGGCTGCCTTTGGGATTTTTCCCGGACGAATTACAACGACGGAATGTCTTTCCAATCTCAATTTTCCTCTCACTTTTATAATTAAAAGTGGAAGGAGCGAAGAGCGGGCGAGGAAGAAGGGCCCGCCCGTCCCGGCGCGAGTGGCCCTCGGGGCCCTTTCTGCGCGATCGCGAATGTGGTGTGCCTTGGCAGATGGCGGCGTACCTGTTTTTACGATCAGTCTCTGGCGTGCACGCGAGTTGTCACTATAAGTGTAGCCCATCAATTCGCGCCGACAGTGTTATAAAATGAACACATTTACACGGATAGACCAACGGTGAAATCTCTTAATACCAGTACGTATTTTGTTTTCATCTTTTTCGTTTGGCTCCGGCCAGTTGCCCCATTTGGCCGCCATTTTGGAATTTTTTTTATGGTTTGAAAGTCCGCGAATCCGACTAAAAGATTTCTTTCGCTTTGCCGTTTCCACACATCGCGGATTTAAGCGGTGAAACAACTCCAGTGCGTTTTTACCGTCCTAAAAATGCCAAAAACCGCCCAATTTTCGCATGTGAACGCCTTCAAATGGATGAAAATGAAAGAACGATCAAAGCAAAAAAAAAAAAGATGGAAGGCAAAGTCATCCTCGTGAGGAAGCCGAAGGAAAACCGTTAGAACTCACTTTTGTTTGATTTTCCTTTCGTCTGCTTTCGGTTTCTTGACAGGCGCAAATACAGGAAAGGCCGTTACGTAACATTTTTGAAAAGTGCGGGCTTTTTGCCAAAGTGGCAGTAGAAAGCGTAGCGAGTCAACCGTCGTTTCGCTTTCGGACGAACGCGGCTGAACTTTAGGCTTTTCAGAAGCGGCGAAATCACGCGAAAAAGGAAATTGTTGAAAAAAATCGGGTGACATTTTTTTAAGAAAGTTGACTCTAGAAAGTCTCTCAAATTATTATTTCTTTTTAGGTAATGAAGCCTTATTATCATTATCTTTTAACGACCTTTGACCTTTTCGATGGTGTGACATAACGGTTCGTTATGTCGTTCGATCTTTTCTTTGCGAAGTTCTCTTTACCCCGAACGCCCTTTACGCCGTGGGGGGTGAACAGTACTGAACAAATTGTTCAGACTGACCTTAGAGGCAGACATTTTTAGATATTATATACATATACTCAGTATATCACCGGGAGTTGTTAATAATAATAATAATAGTATTATGTAAATGGTTTATAAATTTAATTTCGCATGTTATACTGGTGTTTTGGCGCCTTCAGCAGTGGTCAAAGCACCTCGCAATGACCAACCAATCAGATGTGAGGAAGAACGACCTTGAAAAAAATTTTCTCTTCGTTTGGGATTTGAACCCGGTCCCTTCGCTGAGTCTGCTTTTAAAGTTATGCCCGTCATATAAATATAAATATAACATCTGTTTATAAGTGCGGACATTGTGTTAAACAGCTCTGTAATGTTTTTCTCCAAACTCAACGCTCTGTTTTTGCATCAGCGTTGCACCGATAATCGAACGGACCTTTTAAAACTTTTCTACTTATTTAATTACCTTACTTAATTAAAAAATACTTATTTCTACTTATTTAATTAGTGATTTGTTTGTGGATTTCATCTTCTCCTTTATTTATTTACTGTTGAATGAACATATACTTATTAATTTATATGTTCACTTCATTTATTTTATTTATTTAAAATGAATTGCTTATTTTATTTTGAATTTATTATAATATACTTTTATTATTATATGTACTTATTTAATTTATACATAAATTATAAATAAATACTTGCATTACTTTTATTATATATCTGTTTTTTCTGTTTTCCAGTTTTTTATTTTTATACTTCATTTATATCTTTTTGATTGATTGAGAATTATATTTACATATTTACTTATTAATGTTATTTTTCATTCTCGTTTTGATCAACGAATTAATATAATTTATATTTGCTGCGTTATACACTCATACGTATGTTATTTTTTCATCGTATTTTATTTATATAAGCTATTTATTGTTTTTTATGTTTCGTTTTCATTTTCTTTGCCTAATGCAGAGGTGTTCCAGGCCATAAAAAACCGCTTAATATGGCCGTTATTGTTTAAATGTGGCCGAACTTTTTGGCGGCCTCGAGGATTTCATCGCGAGGAAAATCCCGTTGAAGATTTCGGGAAATTCTTCCTGGCCTTGAAGTCCATCCAAGAAGGCACACCCCGTTCGCCTTGTGCCTTTCGTTGCAGTGGGGGGGTGTCGGGGGGCGAAGGGGCAAAGGGCAGTTTCCACCGCCCACCCTGATCGCCTTGGCGATGACAGGAACCGCTTTAATCGAATCAGCAAAAATTAACTCGAGGAGCGACCGGTCGAAAAATAAAAGTGAACGCATCGCATAAAAGTGGTTAATTAGCAACGTTTTTTCTTTTTCTTCGGAGTCATTTGCGCTTTTTCGACAAATCCAAAACGTCGTCGCTCAAATTCAATTAAACCCCGAATAGATAAACCGCATTGTGATTCCGCATTTGTGTTTCCCCTGCCTCCACCGGGGTTGGCCGGGGGATGATCCACCCCCGTGACGTCACGCGATTGGAAAAGAACCCAAACGAGGCGAAAAGAAAAGAAATTTCGACCACTTTCGCTGGAGGACATTTTGGCGGCGAGGCAGTCCATTGCGCCTCCTACGATTTTCTCTCGGGTTTTGCGCCTATACAAACATCGCGTGGGCCTCTCATTTCATACATATTTAATCAAACGGACCATAAACATTGGCGCGGTTATTGTTAAATTGAAATTTTGCAATGTTCGAAAGGCTCCGACTCCTCATTCTTTTGTTCTCCCTCGCGCCGTTGCAATTGTTTCGGCAATTAATTTCCACTGTTTTGAAATTCCGCCAACAGATAGAGAGAGAGAGAGAAAGAAGGAAAAAAATAATGCGAAAAGAGTAAGAGAGAGAGAGGTGCATATTTCGAGTCAAAAGATTCCTCATTCTTGGGAATTGTTTCGGAAATATTTGAACGGGGTGAACGACCGTCAAATATGGACCTAAGAAAATGGCGACGAGTTTGTGGGGAGAGAAACGAACACATTGCTTTATTAATTGCGTCTAAATTGCTTCGACATTGTCTAATTAGTCCTCTAACGACCCGCGCTGCTCCCGAACTCAAAACACGCGCCTAAAGCGTATGAATTTATTTCATGAAATAACATACTCGTCCCTCGATTTACACGGTAGATTGGTAAACCGTGTAAAACAAAACCCGGAGCTTATGGAAAAAGACGGACGTGTTTCCTCATTAAAAAATCGTGCGCATGGAATTAATTAAAATTCGAGTTTTAATATGTTAATTAAAACCGTGTAAAACAGCACCGTGCAAACTGAGGGGTTCAGCGGTGCACCTGAACAACAGTTCAATAGGATGGAGTCACGAGAGCGGAACAATATCTCCTTGAGTCAAGTTCTCTCCAATTTCTCCCGTCGTCTTCCGCGTGTCTGACACGTCAAGAGCGTCTGCGGCCCCGCATCGGACGTTCTCCGCATTGGATACGTCAGCAGTGTCGGCGGCAGCAGAAGAGAGGACAAAGAGCGACTCGAAAGGGTTATCGACGCTGGGAATCGGCCTAAATGGCCACGGACGAAACCGAAGTAAAAAGCGAGAGTAGTTTGCAATGCATGGCTGCCTCCTCTGAATGAGTATCAGGTTGAGATCCGTTGTAATTAACCGAAAGAAACTTTTCTTAATTGAAAGCGCTCATTTGCTGGCGGTGGAGCAAATCCGGGCGACATTTTCTTGGTCGCCTCCACGCAGATATTTAAGCACTGCTTCCTCATTTTGTCACTATACATTTCACCGGTGCATTTTCCAAAGGATGTAAGGAAAACTAAAATAGTAAAACGGCAAAAAATATAAAAAGAGGTAAATGAAGTGAGAAAAGGAAAATAAAAGAGATAAATGATAAAAAACTTGTAAAATAAGAGTGCAGGGAAAAAGGGTAGCCAACCGAAAAAAAACAAACTTTGGGCACCACCCAAATATTCCTCCCTCCAGCGTAATTAGCATAAACCGCGACGGCCTTCGCGAGAAACTCTCCTTCTTCCCTGGAACCGAAAAGGCGACGCAACCATTTTCCATTAACCATTGACACAGTTTGGCTGAGGCGTTTGTTCAAGGAGACTTTCCGAAACCCCCCGGTTCGGGATGGCCGTGAACCAAATACCAAATAAGTCGACACAGACTCCGTCATGGAATAATAAATAATGCTCCAGCCGGCAATGGTGCCCCGGGCTGTGGGCGAAAGAGACTGTCGAAAGGTCTGCAAACACACACACACACACACATACACACACACGCTGTGCTCAAGAATATCGAGGATGACTCGTGGCATGGTTTGAAGTAGCTACTGGTGACCCCGGGGGTGAGAGGTGAGCCCTATGGTGTCTAAGGTCAAGGTCGGCATGGAGGAAGTCAACACCGGCAATTACTACTTTTTACATATATAAGGGAATGTCTATTTTTAACTGGTTGTGGTAGAAGAAAAAACAATGATGCATTCTGTGAGAATTTATAGTATAAATACTAAAAAAAGCACTCGCTGAGGGGTTCAAAAAAGGAATGACGTCAGTGTTGAGTGCGCATTTGAACAATACGGCTTCTCTTCGGCAGCCATAAGCGATGTCGCTGACATCCGAAAGAAGTGGAAAGCACAGACAATCCTCTTGATGAGTGAAAGTGATGGGACCCGTGGCGGAGGAATCAGAGTATTCAGGAGCGATCGAAATCGATCGGCCACAAAGGCTTTCATAATTCCGATGTGAAAAACCAGTGATTGACGTTTCATGATTAGCAACTCGAAGAGAAAATGGAAACCGATGTGAACAGAGGCGGAACGGGACAGACAATATGCTCGCTGTGTCTTCGACGGGAAGCAACGGAACTTCCGTCAGCAGTTGCTCAAAATAAACGACAGCCCGCAACCTTTCACATTGAAAAAGATGCGACAAAATGTGCAAATAAACGGCGAGATTTCTAACCCTCGGCGCCCTCACGACAATACTCTTCATAAAAATAAATAGTTTTTTTACTTATGTACTTATCTTACGTAATGTTCGTTAAATTATATGACTGACACACTTTTTGAGATAAAAAGGATCGCCTCCTCGAAACCATAGACACTTATTTGGTCTTTCCTTCATTACTGAATTGACCATAGAGGCTTATTTATTTCCCTTATTACCAATTTTTCCAACATCAGCGAGAGTCTTTTTAGGCAATCGCGACAAATACACAAAACTGTATATTTACACATATTAATATATGCAAAAGTATGTCGTCCAGCACATTTGTATACGAGAACGTCCTGCAATGGGACAATTGCAATTTCTCTTATCAGTTTAGTGTGATTCCACCCAAATTTTCACTGCCGGGGGACTGGAGTAAGTTTTTCCTTTGCAGTAACCATTCAGAGTTGTTTTCCCTCCCTTTTCGGGCATTCGGGAGCGGTTTCCGGTGAATGGCGGTCGCACTGAGAGGGAAAAGAGTGAACGGAGTCTGAGAGCGATTCGGGAA
>JAQIBA010000099.1:0-24474 GCA_028293925.1 Brueelia nebulosa | reverse complement strand
GCGACATGAAACGTCTCGAGTGCCTGCCCGCAATCCGGTCGACATTTTGCCTTTTCACAGAGTCCTTGGGATCCTTCCAAAGGGTTCGCACTTTGCTCCGAGAACAAAGTTGACGGAAGCAATTTTGCGAAGGAGAGAAATTCGTTTCCTCAGAGGTTTAATGGCGAAGCAATCAACGCATGTGGATGTGAGGAACAATAAAAAATTAATAATGAACAATTATTTTCATAATGAAGCACAAAAGATTTTTAAAAAGTGAAAATCGAGTAAAAGTCGACAAAAAGCCTAAACAGGACGCACCGGCTCGGTTTTTCGCTATTAAAACATTAAATCCAGTCATTATTTTACTGAAAAATATGAACTGTGTTGTTGAAGGTTAAACTTTTCCTGACAAAAAACCTGAAAGCCCTTTTTATTAATTTTTGGCCCTTTATTTAAATTTTAATTAATTTCATTGTTTACTTTTTTATGTTAAAATTTTATATGAGAGTTTGTATGTATAATATATGTATAATTTTGCATACATAATTATACGTATATATAAAATAATTAACTATGAAATTTTTTAAAATTATTATACAATTATAATATTTTCTTACGTTGAATTAGAATATTATTATATATTTTTTATAATTAATATATTTTAATTAAAAGGCTGAAATCAGGTTTTATTTTTTAATTAAATTTTTATTTATTTCAATACCATTTCCCTAATTTATATGCCAACTTTTCATCCGTTTAGCTTTCGTTCGGAGTTGGCCTCCACTTATTGCAAAGGGCGGTGCACACTTTGGCACAGTGGCGGTAGCAAAGAGGAAGCGTGAAACTCTCAATTGGTTCCATGGGGTTGTTTCGGGTTTGGAGCAGAAAGAAAAAATATCTTTCCTCGCCTAACGAAACAAATGATCCCTTCGGAGCACTTGAGAAACATTCTCAACGGTCACGACCGTTACGTAACTTTGAAAAAACAACTTTATCGAGAAAAAAAACGTCTCGAGACGTTGTTCGGCCCTTTTGCCGACGTTTTCCGAACACAAATGGAAAGTTGGCCGAGTCTTCTTCGGCCACAGACACAACCACAGGCCAAATCAATTTGCCGGGCAAAGCCTTAGACCTAAAGAACTATAAAAGCCCTCTATAGTATTATCTAAAATATCTAAAAAGTGCTGTTATAAGTATTTAAAAATTAGAATTTAAGATAGCTAAAAAATTTCTTCCTTTTATTTTCATTCAAATTATCGTTATTAAAATTTATTAAATTTTTAATTATTCAAAAAAGGAATGAATTTCGTGACAGCGCGAAATTATCGAAATTATAAATCCGGAGGATTTTCTACTTCCGGTTACTCTTCTGCTTCCACTGTTGCCATTTCCGTTCTTTCGGGGCGTTTTTGCTCGAAAGCCCACTCGGCAGAATGACATCGTTCAATTCTGCCTTTAATGAAAACTTTCATTCGACGTGTGAAATTCTTGATCGGCACAAAAAGACATTCAATTTCATTATTCGAACGCAGACCCGATGCAAATGAGTGCGAATTAGAAGAAAATAAAAGAAAAGCTAATGAGTCGGAGGTCAAAGAGTGATGCCATTGAAATCGGGGTGTTCGTGGAAGGTTCTTCCGAAGGTCGGACGCACTCGCACAGGATTTTGTGCATAAAATATTTCCAGATGAATCGATAAGGAGGTGTTGAGAGTCGACAAAGACGAGAAAGAAAGAAAGAAAGAAACCGTTAACACTCACCGTATGGAAAAGCAACGTGGCAGCAGACGATTTGAACAATCGTTTAACGGATTGCGTAACGGTCAAAGAAATCCGAGAATTTTTCGAAAAATATTATACCGAATCGAAAGTACTATAAATAAATAAATATTGTAAATTATAAAGATAACATAAGTCTCTTCCCTTCTAAAGTTTTTTATTTATCACCAGTTGAGTATAAAATTGACTGGTGTAAGTATTAATTTTAAAAACTGAAAATAGTAACAATATAAATATATAATATATTAAAAATATTTAAAAAATATATAAACTACATTTTATTCATTTCCAGTGAAGGTTATTTATATGTACTCTTTTATACTGAAGATTATTCTCTTTATAAAGTTAGAAAATGTAAAAACTGGGAAACCCTCTGGACAGACATTATACAGAAAAATATATACTGTTATTATTATAAATATACTCCTTATAGTAGGGATGTGCAACACGCGGATTGTCAAGCACTATTTTATTGGAATTTATTTTATCGACTTTCTTCCATCAATTTATTGTTATAAAATTAATTATAATAAAATAATAGTATATATAATACATCAATTCCGTCCGATTTCTAAAAAATTTATCTAAAACAATCTAAAAAACCTTTTTCGTTTTTTTTAGTTTTTAATTGAAATTTTATATTTTCTTACTTTAATGTTTATTATAAACAGAGTTTGTTAATTAATAATAAATGTTACTTTAAGCAAAAAATTTCCAAATTTAAATTGGCCCGTGGATTAAATTTAACCCCTGCCCCATAACACAGTTTTATATTTAAGTCGCATTATGAGACCATTACTTTTCATCTCGGTAAATTTCAATCTCTTAAAGGTAATTAGGTTCGAGCGCATTAAAAATGGCGGCATTTGTTTTGCAACCTTAACATTTTTTAATTAACTCATACGACCCAGCCCCAGAAAGTAATTGCCGAATGAGAATGCAGACACAACCGTGCAGGATTTGAAGGAGTTGAAAACGATTAGAAAAGGTCACGAGAGCAGATGTCAGTTCCCCCGAAATATGAAAAATGGCGGAAATGCACCCCGAACACCGCAGGGGTTACTCAGTGACCTTTTAATGGTTTTTTAATAGTTACTTAATTTGTTAAGTAAGTCGCGTCGACTTTTCATTGACGTCTCTCGAGGCGCCGCCGCGCCGTTGGAACAAAATAAAGAGGAAAAAAAGTATGTAACAATGAATAAACGAAACCGGGAGAACCGACATTTTTATTCGATTGGAACGTAATTATCTCTTTCGTTAGGCAAATTGCCGAAATTTCATCGGCGGAGCGGACACAATTGGGTGCGAAGGAAATTTTATTAGTCGGGCGGAAGATGTGCGCAAGTTGATTCTTAATTAGGCTCCTTTCCTTTGGCTAATTAGCAAATATGGCTACAATCGATGCATAGCGTTCAAATATTTGATCTTGCCAAACATGGCGAAGATAATTGCAAAGACGAGAACTGACAGGAGTTATCTTCTGCTGCCAGAGTTATGGTACCCTTATGTACGTACGTACGCGACTTCGAATCAACTTGGAATTACTTCCAAAAAAGACAAGACAGTCGTTAATTGGTCAATGAAAAACTATAGAGGGCCGCAGTTGAATTCCAGGGTTACCAACTTAGGGGTTTTAAAGAACTCGACGAAGAAAAAAATTATGAATATGTGTAAAAACTCTCAAAAGCAAAAATTAAAAAATATTTATCTGTTTGCCCTTTTATATTATCATATCATATATATATAATAGGTTCTCCTGCCACGTCTCGGTTCTTCGAGGGAAGGAAACCCAGAAGCATCACCACCCTCAAACACAAAACTGATATTACGGAACGCCCAGTTTAGATTAAAATTTTTCAAACGAGCAGACGATATGTCTTCATCGGGCATTGAATGAAGCTAATTGTTATGCAGAAAGTTTATTTCGAGAGACTGTCTTCGTTTCGTTATTTAACTAAAACCATTCATCGCTTTTATGATTTTATTTATACGAAAACACACTCGAGGGCCAAATGATTTACATAAAACACTGGGAACTGCTTCGAAATTTGCTTTCAAGTCATGAATGCACGGGCGACAGTTTTCCTTCATTTTCGTCTTCCGGATGTTTCTGCCGATTTCTGACGAACCCACTTAATAAGCAAAAGGCCGAGAAAGTGGGAAAGGGCCGCGGGCTTAATTAAAAATGTTTGTTTGGTCATTGTTGCACTCCCCTTCCTCAATTATTAACATAAATGCGATTAGGTAACGTTAAAATAAGGAACACCGTCGATTATTTAAGGGTTCAACACGCTGAGAAAAAGGAGGAGAAAAATCAGCGTTTTTTCATTTCCAATAACAAAACGACTGAAAGTCAGCGAAGTCTCCCGACTATTTTCCCAATATTTAAATATCTGACGGGTGAATTATTTCTGCTGCCACATAATGCATCTTCCTACAGTTTTCAGAACAGACAATTAGGTAAATCATAACCAAACAATATGTTGGACTCGAAAGTCATTAAAATCTTGCCGTGTGCAATGAATCATATTCGAAGCGAACGTTACATAAAGCCAAATTAAATTACAATCAGACGCCTGCGATTGTGGAACTCCACATGACGGCAATACCAAATCAATGAAGAGGCATTGCAAAACACACAATCAGGTGCCACCGAAGGACCGCAGTGCAGCCACAATCCGAGTGCAATCGCCGATGCAATGGGCACAGCCTTGTGTACATTCTTGCGAACGAAGATGGGAACACTCCCTTTGGCCAAAATCCAGGTTTGGGGGACCGGTTTTTTCATTCCCGACTGGGACGGGAGCGAAGGCCCCCGACCGAAGTGAGATAATTAAACGTGCCATGAGACATCTTCATGACCGTGGAGGATTTTTACGTGAACAAAACGTCGGATGAAACCCGTCATGGCCGTCAACTATTGGACTAATAAATTTTTATATACCTAGTTTAATTACACCGTATAGTTTTTATTGAGTGGCAGCAGATGTTTCCTGCTTCTGCCGACAGGAGTCAAATTTTCAAATGCCCCCCCCATTGTCATGATTGTTTTTAGATACTGCAGACCTTATTTAAAAAAAAAAACATTCATTACATAAATTTACATATGTAATAGTAAATAATCAAACTTATATAACAAACAATTAAATATAAACATATACTGTATATGTCTTCTTAAACTCGATTGATTTTCAGAATAAGGGAACGTTTTTTTTTCCATAAAATTCATTTTACACGGATTCTCCAGGAATCAATCGTTCCAGTGTATATATAGGGACGAGTGTATATATATTAGTCTAATCAGTATGGTTAATGTTGGTCCAAATTCATTTTGACCTTTGACCTTCTCCCTTTCGAAGTAGACAGGAACCCAACCTTTCCTCAATTGCATATGCAAGCAAGGGAACCGACTCGGGGTGATGAACTAGATAAGTGTCGTAAACATCATTAAGTGCGCGCAGGTCGGACTTTCTCTCCCGGCATTCGGGGTCCGATTGTATAATAAAACAAGGTAACGGTCACTCGTCGGCCATTTCTGCGGTGAGGAGCTAATTCAATTATTGTGTTCTGGCGCAGGTGAAAAAGTCCGGTTTCTGCGAGGTGATCGGCGTGGGGGTGAAGGGTTCACAAGAGTGTGTGAACCGTGTCAGGGCACTCGATTGTTCATTGTCTGGCTAATGAGCTTATTAATTTCTCATCTTAAGAGCTACGCGGTGAATTAGCACCGGGTGAAATGATCGAAGGTGCAGTTAAAGAGGCGAAAAACAATGGGCGTGGAAAGCTCCCCGTTTGTTTTGTACACCCTGTGATGTTATCTCGACATCCTCTCTCTTTTTTTTTGGGGGCCCCATTTTCAGAATCAGCTTTCTCCAATTCTGTAATCAGCAATGACCGCCCATCGTAAGCGCCGGGTATTTACCCCAATTCTAAATTACGTTTTATTACGAAATGCCCCGAGGGAATAACTGATCCAGTTTTGCCACCCTGAGGGACAGTTTCCCCGCGGTAACGGCCGAGGGCGAAGGACCACCCCGAAGAGTCCACCGCCTTGGTGAAGTTTCTCTCGTTCGCACCTCGCTGAGTGAAACGGATAATGAAAAGGTGTAATTTAAAGATGAAAAAATCGACCGCAAATGATTTTTCTAATGATAACCGTAGAAAAGAAAAAGTGTTGCAGAAACCAGCGCTCGAATGTGATTTTTCGACGAAACGAAACTAAAAACTAGATCAGTGCGGGCAATTAAAAAGTGATTCCGAAATAAAATGTTCTGATGCCACCGAAATGGCTTCCCAATAAACTTTTATAACTTCAAGACGAGAACGAAAGTATTGCGTAATTGGTATTTCACCGGGATAACCAAACAACAGCCGGAGAATTTCAATGTTATTTACGATCTTTTGGTTTGAAAATTGTTAAAAAAGATATCGGTCGCATCGAAAGTCTACCGGAAGTGTTTTTAAAGTCATAGAGAAAATAAAACAAAAGTTTGTTTTACCGCCCGATCACTTTCGTTTTAAGAAGGTTACCAATAAGTAAACACTTTTCGATTCGTTTGATCCCGGCCGTGTTTTAAAAAGAATTTTTCCACCGACCCCCACAAAGACACGCTGTGTCTCACTGTGAGAGGCAAACGGTCGAGTTTGAGTGACTTTCAAAGTGATCGCTTGTCAAATTAAATGAGATTCTGCGTGTTAAAGCTGAATCAGAGGCCAACACTTCACGGAATGTTTTTTTGAGAATTTTTTGTCTCTGTCAGCCTTTAACCTGAGCCTCACTTCCGCAGGAGCCATTTTAACTCTCGCCCCGGGGGCGACTATTACTTTATTTGAGGTTCCCGCCTGAGGATAGGGAATATTTTACATGCAAATCACATTCGTGCACCAACTGATGCAGCCTTTTTCGGCATTGCTCTCATTCGGTATTCACTCCTGGCTTATACAATTAATCGGTAAAACGGCTGGGAGAGGTCAGAATAACCCCTGTGTCATTTTTTGCATTCTTCTTTCAATGCAGAAATGATTAGTTAAATTTGATAAGAAATAATGCACATAAATTACTTCCATTGCAATGTAATTATTGTTAGATTGTATGTATTTCTCATGAGATTGTCCTGTTTTCATTGCTTTTCCTTAGTTTTCCCCTTTTTTCTCTAGATTTTGCTTTCTTCTTCCTCTCCTTTTTTCCCTCTCTTTCCTTTCTTTTTTCTTCCTTGTAATTGTATTTATACTTTTCCCCTATTTTTGCTATTTTTTTGCATTTCCTTTTTTTATTGTTTTCCCCTTTTCTCTATTTTCTTCTTTTCTCAATTTTTTCTTTCCTTTTTTTCCTGTTGTTTTATCCCTGCTTTTCTCCTTTTTTCCTGCTATTTAATTGTTGCTTTATTTTTCTCTACTTTCCCCCCCTTTTTTAACAATACAACGGATTGAGAAAATCGGGCCGAAAAATGTCATAAGTTTTTTATCATTTTAAAGCGAACAGTCATTTTGGCTGGGTGTGGCCTTTGGAAGTAAACAAAAATGTTGCATTATTTAGGAAAGAAAACGGCACTTAAAGTACATTAAAAATATCAAATGTTAAGTATTAAAAAATATCTTCGAGTTGTTCCATTAAACTACACAGGGATCAAAATGACCACTTTGGCCTTTCCAGTGCTGCACAGCAATTCTAAGCTCAACTTTTCCCTCTTTTACGGTTTCCATTTCGTTCTATTCTCTTTATTCCTTCATTTTTCTGCATCGACTCTCTCTTTCCATTTGCTTTATCTGTTTTCATTTCCCGATGATTTCGCTAACTCTTCATGTCTTTTTTCAGGTTCCATATTGGAGTCATGAAGAGCGGGCTCTTTTTGCCATGGAGTGTATTAGTAGGTGAGTGAATGAAGCCGATGTTTGGCCACAGGGAGGGACATTGTGGCCGTTCGTGTCGCCATTTAAGCTGTTCGGCCACTTTCGGGCAACTCGGGAAAAGGCGAGCAGTGAGCCGTGAACAAACCACAGAAATTAACCAATTGATTTAATGATTATTTTTTCTTTGCCGACCCAACGAATTAATGACAAACGTTATGACACATTTCACTTCACGTCTTAATTAAAGCCATGACTTTCATGCACCAAAAAACCTCCTCCGGCCGTCAAAAGTGTAACCAATGGTTTACACGTGTAATGGCTCATTGGACAATTTCGGCCACATTTTGAGAAAGGGAACTTTTAATTTATTCGAAACAATGTTTTAATTTTACGAATAAATCTTCCTTTTATTTCTCTTTCGCCATCTTTTCTTTGCCAATTTATAATGTTAGGTTAAGTCATATTTAATTGTTCCCTTTTTTTTTATCGTTTTACCTAGTTTTCATGCGTTCAACCTTTCTGTTGTTATAATATTTACTTTATTTATTTCATTTATACATTAATTCTAACAGTGCTACTTTTATTTATTTTATTTATTAATACTATATTTATTATATTGTATTTTATTATTATGGGAAATATGTTTTATACATATAGTATTTTATTTATTTTGTTATATGCTTTGAGGTTTTTTATGTTTTTTTTATAAAATTTACTTATAACCATTTAGTTATAAATGTCAAATTCACGTTTTAATTACACTAGATATTTTTTTTGCTTTTTTTTCTTTACCTGAAGCGAACCGAAAAGTGGCCACTAAAAAAAACAGATTTTAAAGAAAGTCACGAACGACTCCACCCAAATTTTGCGGTTCTCCATCTCCTTTCGGATTCTTTGGAGCCTTCTTTCCGTCCTTTCACGTCTTCTCTCTCTCTCTCTTTGGGCACAATTTCCTCTCTCATTTGAAGACACCGGGAGCTGTCCATCCAACAGCGAACAATGGTTATAGCAGTCATTCCCATGACCGACTTCACATCGGCAATCGGTTTCATCCCCGATCGACCACACTCGGAAAACAATCATGGGAAAATCGCTTGTCCATTGCACAATCACTGATTTTACTGCCATATCCTCTCTTTCTTTTTTTTATTATTCTGGCAAAACTGCCGTCTCGGTGTGCAAGATCGTTGTCGAATTGAGCAAGAGCGTTGGTCGTGTTGCCTGCCAACCGCAAAATGTTGAGCTAATTATTATTCAACATTATAAGTAATTGTAATAAAAAAATAATACAAGTGCTTTGCGGGTGCACTTTTTTCAGGAAGTCCACCTTTGACTGGAAGGGTCGGAGGAGTTCCTGAACGCGGTCCTGAAATTCAGGTCCGTTGCTCGAGGCACGTAATGTCATCACGAAGTGGAGGAAACCCTTTCGTTCATCGACTTTCTGTAAAACTCTGGTGTAGCTTTTGGCGATGATTTGCTTGTCCTTTCCAGATGTTGTTAGCTTTTCTCCAGAATGCGGTAATTAATACCAAACCAAATTCTTTGAAGAGACCACAAAACTAAGATTTTCTTATTTCATCTGCTGTATTTAATTTTACGTTTTCGATTGAAAAAATGTTATAAAAATATATAAAATAATAATTAGTGAATTATTTTAATTAGAAAGGCGTTCATTTTCATTTTATTATTCAGTTTTTTAAGTTGTTTTTACAGATAAAAAATTTGTATTTTTTTAGGGAGAGGGCGGGGAGAATAAAATCATATTTGGCCAATCAATTGAGAAGATAATTAAATAATTAACCCACCAAACCAACCTTTTAAAGGGCGTATAATAGTGTCCGACTACGTAATAATTATAATAGGGAAAAATTGTTTGTATAACAGCGCGTGTGTGGGGTTAACACGAAAAAAACCGAAATACGGGCGAACGGAGGCCCGCCGCCATTAAATGGGTTGCCTCGGCCTTACCTCGTAATAAGCGATCGTTTGCCTCACATTTCACTTTCACTCAACGCCATAGGCCTCGCTTTATTTCATTTATAATTGTTGCTGTCTTCTTTATTGTTTTCCCTTTGTCTCCCATAACGACTCTCGTTATCCGCCACCTTTCGACTCCGGGTGGATCACCTGCAAACAAATGACAGGAGCTTTAGGCTAACTGACGAAACCGCTTCAAGTAACATTAAAGGAGCCCTTACTTGGTAACAGGAACAAGGTTCTACCCCGAACCACCCACAAAGAGCGGAGAAATCTACCGAAAGACAGATAATATATTTGGAGCGTTTTCGCTCTCTCGTATTTAATAATGGCAGCTCATTTTATTTTGTTATGATGGCGATTCATAAATTAAACGCTCCCACCCGAATCGGATAACCGGACCCCCGATCGCCGCAATTGTCAGGAAATACTCATTTCCATATTATAATTATTGGGTTATAATTAATTTATACAGTTGGGGTCCGGCCCATTGCGCGGAGGCTCTCATTTATCCGGTTTTGTTCCACAAACAATGCCTCCAGGCTTATTAGCATTCGTAGATCATTTTCTGACCATTTCCGGTGAATTCCAATGAAAACTATTTCTTGTGTTTCGTGGAGAGGAGTGAGGAGTGGAGTCAAAAGATGGAAAAAAACGATGAGAATTTTAAATTGTTGATGAAATGATTTAAATCACAAAGAGGAAAAGAAGCAAAAAGCAATGGCTGCCAGAAAAAGTCACAATGGGTGCACAGTCAGGGGACAGAGCTGTCAGCTATCAGCTGAGAATAAAAGTAATAGGTATCTCAGATACTTTTTAAAAGGAATAGTATCTTGTACCTTGAGAAAGTATTTTAGAACTGATACGTGTTGAAGTGAATCAGGTGAGTGATACAGTGAAAACCATTGAAAAATTAGTCAACTGGTAATTATTAATGATCGGGTGTAATCAGAAATCATTAAAGAAACAACGATTCATTTGTTTAAAAGCAAAAAATACGCTAATTTTAAATAAACCGGTCAAGACATTCTTGAATAAAATATCTGACAGAAAAAGAGTGTGCATAGACATACATTTTTGGAGAGAAGGCTAAACGAAAGGAAAGACCAAATCCCTATTGGTTTAAGACTGATATCTTGCTGTCCAGATAGATTATTTTAGGGAATCAAAAGTCTGGAGAAATCAAAAAACTGGATAAAAATAAAAAAGATATACCGTATATCTAATATCATCCTTTTTTAAAAAGTATCTAAATACTCAAAGCATTGTCAAATATTCTTTTTAAAAAGGTACTTATCTTTTATCTATACACTTTTCCAAAGTGTCTTTGACAGTTCTGTCCGAGGATGACGCGGGAAAGTTTTAATGCGGTGGGCGGCAATCGCTGCAAGTGTTAATTAATGGGCGCTCATTAATGGAAATTATCAAGGCGGGTCTGACCCGAGACCGAAATTCCACTCAATGACAAGAAAGGTTTTCCAACGGTCGTGGGTTTTGCCGGCTTTTACGTCACGTTAGAAGCAATTCAGAATTTGGACGCCTAATTTGTTCATTAGGTGGAGTGATGACATGGTTAAAAAGGCTCAGACGGGTGTATATTCCCACCGTTTGGAAAGGCTTTTGCAAACTTTCAAGGAGGTTTAGGTAATTTAACGCTTTTCCTCCTTGGAGTACAGAAATAACAACCACACTCCGATGCAAGAGAAGGTTAGCTGTACTCTTCACCTGGCACCTGCCACAAGAAAAGATTTCCGCATCGGCCAGAAAACAATTAAGAGAATGAGCGGGTGGCATTAAGTCGAACATCCTTGGTGTGATCGAAAGGAACGTTCAAGGCTGAAGTCAACATAAAATGGCGGGGGGCTTTTGTCTCAATTGACGACCGCCCATCGGAGTTCACAGAGAAACCTAATAAAGTCGACTTATTTCGGTTTGTCCTGGGTTTGTTGAGCAAACACGACCTTCACGTGTTAACCTCCTAAACGGATTGTTTATATACGAAAAGAGGAGAAACGGAGTCCATTTTGCGCTAAAAGAATTTCGGTGCAGTTGCTCTTTGAAGAAAATCGGCCTCTCACGTCACGCAGGTTCTCAAGTGTCGAAATATAAAATTTGCGGCTTCCGAGATAAAACTTAATCAACTTTTACATTCGTTTCAACTCGGAATTGATCAAATCAAAAGAAAAAATACCTTATAAATAAAAAAAGTTTTTCGAAAGTAAGGTACATTAATTGCAAAATATATCCAATAAATGGAGATACTCTTGTCTTGGGTTCTAAAATTTAAAACCTTCGCGATAAATTAATAAGAAAAACCTCCCAATTACTTTTTAGCGCTCCTGTATTTTTACACAAAATGGATATACTCAAAATTATTATACCCACTGATTGCCCCAAAAAGGTACAACAGACCCTATATTTTCTCCTCGACAAAAGCATTCTATATCGAAGAATAGATGCAAAATCTCCTTACTTTGCCCCCCTGGAGTGCAACCGCCTCACCATCTGTCTTCTGTTCTTCAGAGTGCAGAATTCGCACGCGAACATGATAGACAATGGCATTAGTGAAGTAGAAATCGTTCCCCGATAAGACAAAGTCAGGGGAGACGGTGGATTTCTTTGCGGTAGGTACACTCAAAAAAAGCGTTGTTGTCGTGTTGCAACTTTATATTATTCCACGCCCTGCCCGAGAGCAATTATCATTGCATTCGATTTGTTTTGGCAAGACCAGATGAAGGCGTTCGAAACAATGGCTTAAACCGCCTTATTGTCACAAAGATATCGCAAACGTTGCTTGGAACGAAGTTTGGATTTACTGATCTTCCCTAATACCTTTGAAGGACACCCTAGGGTGCGTTGGTACGTGATATGTTAGCCCATCCTTGGGTCCCCTGTAAAGGAGGTATCGAAAAAAATCCGGGGATTGAGCTCCAATGCCAAGAAAAGAAAGGATATGGCCTCGGAGAAGATGACCACGTCGGTGCTTCTGCAGAAGAACGCCCGAAGGCTTTTTACCGTTTTAATTGAAGTCAAACAAAGCTTTCTTAACGCGAAAGATTTCAAGGACGAGACTATTTTTATTGCTTGCTGTAAAGGCCGATTCACGGACATAAATTCTTCAATTAACGGACATAAACGGCTGAGGATTCTCAAAAATGTCAGCTAACTTTGAGAAATTTACTAATCCTAATGGCAGTGCAAAGGCTCAGTAATTTGAAGCCTTCTTATTAAATGTTCATTTGGTGCACATAAAAGCTCAGTTTAAAATTGAAGAAAAGCTGAACTGAATGGATACGGTTCGCCAATCAAAAATCGAAATTAATTAATAATGAAAATTATTTTTCCTGATGGTCAAACTATATTTTATAGATTTATATTTTCCTTCTTGGCCAAGATTTCTTTTTGGCACTGTTATTTGCACGTCCGAGAGAGAAAGACAGAGAAAAGAATTTTGGGAAAAAAGAGACAGAAAGAGAGAGAGAGAGAGAGAGAGAGGGGTAAAGAAAGAGAAATAAAGAGAATGACAGAGAAAAATAAAAAGAAATAAGGAGAGAATGAACAAAAATAGATACAATAAGAGGGAAATATCAATAGAAAGAATGAGAAAGAGAAAAGAATGAATGAGGAAGAAAGAAAGAATGATGATACAGAAAGTAAGAGAAAAAGAGAGAAAAATAAATAGGAAGAAACAGCAAAAAAATAAGAAGGTATAGACAGAAAGAGTGAGAAAGAGAGGAAGAAAGAGAAAAACAAAATGGCATAGAAAAATAAGTAAGAAATAAAAAGAGAAGCACAGAAAAAGAAAAAAAGAGGGGAAAGATAAAAGAAGACTAAGTAGGGAGAAAAAAGAAAGAGAAAAAGAAACAGAAGGGGGAGAGAGAATTAGTTTTAATGAAATCAAAAAGGAAAATGGGCATTTGTACATTGGGCACCATTTTATTGAGAAAGGAATAAAGGCAATGGATGCAGGACAATCTCATAAGTCTCCTCAACATGATAATTCTTGAAAACCCCCTAAAACCTCCCCTCAAGAATTACCCTCTGAAACGCACAAAACCGAGAACAAACATTCGCGTTTGCAGTGTGAAATGAGCGATTGCGATTAAAAGTTCCCATTCGACGGTGCACTTTAAAGAGTGGAGCAAAAAGTAAAAGTTGAGTTTTATCTGGAAATAGGCTTTACTTTATTTACATAGCCTGTCATTTAGTAATATAATATTAGCACTCGTTCAGGTAATTCGACGAAGTCTGTGTACCCATATCAAGGTCAACATGTTCCCAATACCACAAGGATAATTATTTAATACCTTTATTTCGCCTCTTGATTTGCCTTTTTCTCGCTAACTGGCTTAGGATTAGTTTTCTTGTACCGATGCACTCCGCTACAGAGGAGAATGTCACTTTCCTTCTTTTCACACATGACGCAATTTAAGTGTTTACATGGAAAAGAATCTTTTTTTAACATTCGGAGGTCAACAGAATCCCGCTTCGGGTTTTATAAAACTGTCCGATTTCTCTCAAAAGTTGCACACTATCAACCGCATTCCACCAGTTTCAAAAGAGTTTTTGACAAAGTGTTGATCGCTTTTTAGAAACATCGTCTTATGTAATTTTAAGTTCGTCTTCTTTTTAGGGCCAATCGGGCAGTTTCTGATTTCGCCATTGACGACTGCCTCACCGTGAAAAGTCTCCATTTTGATTATCTAAAATTTTGATTATCTGTTTCGATCCCCTTCCATTGATGGTCAAAGGTCGATTGAGGATTTTGACCACTTAAGGAAACGAGTGAAAGCTATTAATGCTTAATTAAGGCATTAATCAATTAAGAATATTAAGCGTTTAAGGAACGAGTTCCGAACGATCCAATTCAAAGGTTCGAAACCTTTTCTTCGAGATGGAAGCCGTGATTGCCTTTAAGAACGAGTGCTTATTGGGGGTTTTTCTGCATCCACACCGAGGAAATGGATTAAATGGTCACATTTCTGTTTCAGGTTTGATTTTTTTTACTTCAAATGCAGAAGCAGCACGAGCAACTACTCTTATTTTGGGAAAATCAAAGCCGGAACCCAAAATAGATATACCGCCAACGGCTGAGGAAGAGGTAACAGTCTTACTTTATTACCATTAAATGAGTGCAGTTTGAGCAGGGATGAGCAACGTGTGGACCGTTAAACATGTTTATGGGGCTTCTAAGCTTTTTTAAAATTTATTTTACCGAATCCCTTAAATCAGTGATGGCCAACCTTTGATAATGTGCGGGCCAAAGTTGAGTTTGGTGTAATTTGGCGGGCCACAATGGATGCGAAAATTAAATATGGATTTTTAAAATTAGTTTTTACTCTCTTCTCATTTTCCATTTCTCTTTCTTCTCATTTTCTTCTTTTCTCTTTTTCTCTTTCCTCTCATTTTATGATTTTCTCTTCTCATTTTCTCCTTTTCCCTTTTTCTCTTTTCTTTTTCTATTTTTCTCCTTTTCTTCTTTTATCTTTTTCCCCTTTTCTCTTTTTTCTCATTTCCTGCTTTTCTCTTTCTTGTCATTTTCTTCTTTTCTCTATGTTCCTACTCTCACGGCTATTGTCTTTGCCTCTTTTTTCCAGTTTTACCCTTTTTACATTTTTATGGAAGCAGTCCTTTTGACTTATATGACCGAATGGATTCGAAAGCATAAGCGTAAATTTAAAATTTTTCCGAAAGGTAAGAAAGAATTAGAATAACCCCTTCTTTAAAAATAAAAATGGACTAAAAATCACCAAATACGTATGTGAATATAGGAATAAAAGAGCGGCCACATGTACATCTTCACGGGCCGTAAATTGGGCATCACTGCCTTAAATAAAATCAATTATGATTCTCTTCTTTTTCTCCTTTTCTTCTCTCATATTTATTATTCTCTTCTTTTCTTTTATTCTTGTTCTCTTATTCTTATGTTCTTCTTGTTTTTTTTTAATGTTTAAATGAACATTTGTGATTTATTAATACGAGTAACTTTACTTTAAGTGTTGCCAGCCAAAAAAATGTTAAATTAGCCCGTTGATTAAAACGGTTGCTCACCCCTGTATTAAAGCCATCGCAGCTACCGATTTGTCGCTTTTTAAGACTCCAATCTATACTTAATATTTTGGCGACAAATCTTATAATAACACATCTTACACAACAGACCGACGTAGATTCAAATACTTCACCAATGAAATTTCACTTTAGATGGAACTGGATAAATTTTCTGTCGCCAAAATACTTTTGAGTGCTACTTTGTGTATCATTAGCTGCAGTGGTGTTAATACCCAAATACCTAAAAAAACTTACCTTTGTTTTTCATTAAATGATGTGGTCCCTCAGTGAGCAAACGAAGTAGATTTTCGGTCCTCTCCCCATTGCGTAACGGTCCTCTTCGACGAAGATGCGACCAAACACCTGATAAAATCAAAAAAGAATTTATTTGCTTCCAGAATGTATCCATTTCCGTACCTGCAACTAGTAATTTATCAAACGAAACGATTAACGTCGGAAATGTCACTAAACTGACAGGGGTGCCACAAATAGATTACATTTACGATCCCAATTTGCCCAGGGAGCTCAACGGCTACAATTTGACTGATTACCCATTTTACAACTCCGTGCCGGAAGACATTGATTTTAAATGCGACGGTTTGCACGACGGTTTTTACGCAAGCGTTCCTCACAAATGTCAGGTTGGTATTTTTTTTCTTCTTCCAGGGAAAATATCTTCAGATTCCTCACTGAAAGAACTTATTGTATGTTGCCCATATGAAGCTCTTGATAGTATATTTCATTTATTTCTTGAATATCAAGATGGCCTGCAACAGTATATTGTATTTTATAAATCTGAGTCTTCTGATCATTGCCATTTGTTATAATAAATGCAATGCCACAAATTGAAATAGTGAAATACTGCATTCACCTATTTTTCTTTATCTTTTTTTATCACTTATGGCAATGATTGTATGACACAAATGGCAATTATCAATATTGTATATTACTTTTTTAGCAGCCTAATTATTTTAAAAACTGAACATCTTTACATCATTTATTACAATATGTGGTTCACTCTTGGACAACCTGAGTTTTGCTTATATAAATATTCACACTCCAAAATTTTTATACTTAAGAACTTCAACAAATTAACAATCTAATGTGTTATGGAAAATCTTAGAAATATTTCATCATTCCTAACATAGAACTGTTCAAAATTGATTCAGTTTTTACCTCATATAATTTTGGGTCATATTCACAAGGTTGGCATCAGACTTCACATCATTTCTTTGTAGATATTGAAGGTTAGATTCCTGGAAATCAATTCTTTTTTTTTATTGCTTTCAAAGCCTCCATTAATATTGCTATTTTGAAATTGTAGCGATGAAAACTAGAATTACTGATGAAGGTTACCTGACTTTCCAGAAAGGATTTTGTTGGACAAAACTTTTGCTGATATTTTGATGATGAAGTGTCTGAAAAATGAACAGATATGTGTAATTATTTGATTTATTAAGTGATACATTACAAGTATAAGGTTGAAATTTGATTTCAATAAAAATGAGTACAATTTCCTCATAACTGTTACTGTAGATTTACCTCAGTCTTTTTGGTATCTCACAGGACAAAGAAAAATTTAAAAAGGGTGTGGGAAGAACACTCAGTTATTTTTAATCTGCAGAGATTTTGCTTATTTTGCTTCTATTGGGTTTTACATGATCACCAACTTTCACGTCAATCATTTTATTTTTTTTACTCCCTCCCACTCAAGGATATTATTTCAGATCCGCATTTTTCACTCCCGAAAAAGCGTTTAAATTGGAAAAAAATCGTGAAATGATTTTACTGTTTACCTTTCGTCTGACGATTAGAAGCAATAAAAAACAAATACGCGGGAACCCTTAAACTTATGCAATAAAATTCTTCGCCACTTATTTAAATATGCTAAATCACTATGAAAGCCATGTCGTGTGTAAATACTTTCTGATTTTCGGAAAAAATGGGAAACTGAGTTTCTCGATTGTTGTGTAATGCCTTTTAAACAACAGCACCCGTAATCCGTTGGCTTGGGTGAATTATAGAAATGATTACGAAAAAATATACGGGTTTTCTTTCTCTAAAACCGTTAAGTGCAGGAAGAGGAAATAATATAAGCAATGGTTATTTAAAAGTAACGTATAAATTGCCGATACTTGGGCAATTTTTCAATTTTTGTTCTTAACTTTTTAAATCTTTTTTATAACAAACCGTTATAGGTTTTTACAAACCCAGTTAATACTTTTTTTTAAAAGGTTTTTTTAAGTATTTAATTTTAACGAATGTCTAAGCGCGAAAATTCATTGGTGTTTTTTTACTCTCTGACCATTCGCACAGTTTGAGAGGGAAGCCTTTGTTTACATTGTGAATATACTTTCTTTTTTCTTTAATTAACTCATTTGACTGTAAGCGCTACATGTAATCTGGGAGGATTACTGTCAATGAAAATATATTAATGCAGAATTTGTTGAAATCATTACAAGATTTTTCCAAGATCGAAAATAACTGGATTTAGAAATTTCACGGAGATTTCGAATAACTGCTTTGAAACAGACGGGCAAAAAGAATCACGAATTCAACAACCAGTTTAACTGATGTTAAGGTGACGGCCAATTTAATTCGCACCACAATGACAGACTGAACATCTGTTTTGTAGTAAATTAGTGTTTTATTCAGTCCATCCGTGTTTAAATTGCTTTTGTCATTATAAAAATTTTTCAAACGCTCTCATAGGTTTCAATTCGAATTATCTTTAAAAATCAGACAAAAACTTCATACTTTCTTTTACAGGTATATCACCACTGTTTATTTGGAACCAGGTATGACTTCCTATGTGCAAACTATACCGCCTTTGATCAGAAGACTTTTATTTGCCATTTCGCATCAGAAGTAGACTGTAAAAATTCTCCAAGGTATTTTAATAGGTAAGGCCAAATCATTTACTTATCAACTTAAGAAAAAGTGTGCTTTGCACGACGAACAGTAAATAAAACCAATCTTTACATCGTTAAGTGCATTGGTTGTGTGAACTGCGACATTTATTCGTAGTGACACGCCTTAAATGCGTGTTTACGTACGACTTGTAAATTCTTAGTTACTCTGTGGCCTAAAAAGGCAAATTCCACTGTTTAATTTCTCTATGGTTACAAAGTTAACGGCGTTAGAGCCGTTTAAAGGTTTTGTAAATTGCCTGGATAAGTGTTTTTTTAACTAGTGACGATATTTTTGCAGGAATGAAGCGCTTTATAAAGCAGCAACTACCACTACGGTTTCGCCTTTAGCCTTTTCCGGTTCTGGCCGAAGACCTCAATCAGACTCCGCGGGAGGAAGAAGGCGAAGGCCTTTTAGGTAAATCAGTTATTAATGAAAACATTAGTTTCTCGTAAATATACTCGCGGAAAATTCATTCGCAGGAGAAGAAAACCCTCTTATGAGTACTATGATGAGTACGAAGATCTCGCAGAAGACGATTATTACGATGAGGCTTCCAGCAGACGACGAAAACGACCACGTCCGGTCAGTGGGAGAGGTAAGGTTTCCGAAAGCGATCAAAATTCAATGAACTGCGCTCATTATGAGTTGTAAACACTTCCAGAATCTTACGATGACGCTGAAGAAGAAGGAAGCGAAGGAGAGAAGTCTTTGCCACCTTCTGCTCCTAATAAATCGGTATACGATCGCCCCAGAATAGCGCCTAAAATTCGCAGACCTGTGCCGGTTAACGAGAGAGACAAATACGATTACAGCAGCGATTCTCGAGCGATCATTAAAGAGCCGATCGTGGAAAAGAAACGGTTCGAAGACGTCGAAAGTGGCAGCAGAAAGCAGGTAAAGAATTTTTGTCCCTTCGTTACGTTGAGCTGTTCGCCCTTTCCAGAAATTAAAATGATTCTGTAAAAAAATTTCAGACCGGAAACAAAACGCCGGATTATTACGATTCTACAGGCAATGGGAATGTTAAGTTTAAAGAACCGGACACAGAAAGAGAGAGGGAGAGAGAGCACAAAGGCGAGGAGTACGAGAGCGACAGGGAAAGAGAGCGTGAGAAAGAAAGAGAAAGGGACAGAGAGAGAGAAAGAGATGAAAGGCCTTACAGAAGACCGCCCAAGAAGAGAAGGAGACCAGACGGACTCGATGACGAGTACGACGAATACGACGATGTATGTGTGGAAGTCAGTCTCCTCCGGGAAATAAAAACAACCGGAGGAAACTAAGATTTGTTTCGTTTCAGGTACGAAGATACAGGAATAGAAACAGACCGAGGTACGAAGAGTACGAAGACTACGAATACGACGACAGGTTGTACAGAAGAAACAGAGACCAGGATTACCGCATCAGGGACCACGAATACGACCGAGACAGACCGTACAGGAGCAGGGAATCGGACTACGAAAGACCGGGAAGAAACAGAAACAGAATCAGAGAGGAGGAGAGACCGATCAGGAACAGGGAAATCGAGGACAGACCCCCCAGGAACAGAGACGAAGACAGGATCAGGATCCGAGACTCGGATCAACCCAAAGACCAAGACGACCGATCGAAAAGAATCAGAAACGAACAGCCCTACAGAGCAGATGGAAAAGGCAACAAAAACCGGAACAGAGATGAAGAAAGACCCTACTACGGCAGCAGCGAGGAGAGATACAGGGAGCGAAACGTGGATGAGAACAAGAGAAACAAGGACAGTTACAGAGATGAACCGATTGGAGGGAAAAGGGAGGAGGAAATAGACAGACCGTACAAATATCTCGAGCAGGCTCCTCATGACGACGCCGACAAATACAGGGATCGTAACAGGAGCCAGGAAAAGCCACTCAGGAGCAGAGATAATTTGGATAAATTTGTGAAGAACAGAGCTCCCAGTCGAGATGAGGCGGAAGGAAGTTACAACTCAAGACCAAGACCTATCGATCAGACGGAGAGGCCATTTAGAGGAGGGGAACGAGGCGCTTTGAGAAACAATCAGAAACCAGGATTTCCTCAGTCTTCTTCGGAAGAAGACGGTAACCATCATTTCATTTATTTTTTCCGCCGTTTTTGAACCGAAAGTGAATTCAAATTTTCCCCAATTTCAGGTGGTTCAGAGGAGCAAATCAAACCTGTGCCCGCCACGAGGCCTTCATACATAACAAAGCCCGAACCGCTGCCCAGGAAACCGTTCACGGAACCACCAGTGAGAAAAGCGAACGGATTCAGAAGACCTTTCCTGCCGAGGGCTCCTTCCCTTTCGGATGAGTCTTCGGAGCAACAGGAAAAACTCAGGCCGAATTCACCCCCCGAGGAGTCGCCAGTTCAGACAACTGACCGATATGAAGATAGACCTGTTGAAAAGTAAGTCGAACTTTTAGTTTATAATTCAAATATTTATCCAAAGAATAAAAAGGTTTACAATTGGAAGGCTGAGAAGCTCCTTTATTTTTTAATAGGACCCACGATTTACAAAATTTGAAATCTCAACAAATAATCAGGGATTCCCAATTCTTTTAAATTTTACTTACATTTAAATTACGTGAGCAATATCAACAGTGGAGGCTTTCTTACAGGCCAAAATATGCACCAATCAACGAGCAGCAGCAGGCGCCTAAATTCATTCCTCCAGACGACCTGAGAGGCACCATCGAACAACTCAACGACAAACTACAGCCGTTCAGACCCGAAGGCCAAACCTCACCGGACGTCCCTCAGACGAAGCTGAAGGTCCCCCACGAAGACGCCGTCCCGAGGGAGGAACTCGCCCCGAGAGCCCCCAAATTCCCCCAAACATCGCCCCGAAGGCGACCGTTCTTGCCCAGCAGAAACGGCAATGCTAACCTTCCGAGAAATCTGCTTCCGGTCGGAATAAAAGCCCTGCAAGCGCCCAGAGGATTCCAGGCGGCGTCCACGAAGAAACCGGAAGAAACGGAGCCTAAAATAAATGTTCAAGAAGAGGAGAGACAGGAACCGAGATATCAGTATCCGGGAGGACTTGAATTCAGGGCGAAGGTCTCGACGGCGATTGGCGTGGATCAACCGAAGCTAACACAGTTCTTCCAGGACGTGCAGTCGAGCAGCGAGCTGGAGCTCCCCGAGTACGGAAACCCCCAAAATCCGGGGCCGTCAGGGGTCGACGTCGATTATTATCCAACCGGGCCTCAGAAGGAGGAGGAAAAGCTTCCTCCCGTCCCCCGCCTTCCTTCGTCCTTCCCCGACTCACCGCCACAGAGACAGTTAATCAGCCCCAACAGCCAGGATCTGTCGAGCAGCCAGAACATACAGGACTACCAGGCGTTCAGACAGGACAGCAACATTAATTTCAGACCGACTCTAAAACCGACGGACTTCCCCCAACTGTCGGTGCCTGACGCCTCCCCTTCACAGTATGGCCCCCCGCAAGAGAGCAAAACTTTGGAGAATTTCAAAAACCGGCCGTTGCCGAGTGCGATAAATCAGCAGTTCAATGAGCAGTTGACTACGAAAAGCCCGGTAGTTTTTCCACCTCCCCCGCCACCCCCTCAGCTCCAACCCCAGTTAGGACCACAGAGCTTTTATTCGGAGAACCCGAAATTCCAAACAACGATCAAAATTCCGGAGCAGTTTCCCCAAAAAGCCGCTCCGAGCAGCGGTAATTTCAATTCCGGGGGTCATCTGCCCGTGGTGGAGGGGCGAGGGGCGAGACAACCCCTGGGAAACGCTAAGCCAGAACCAGTGAGGTATGAGAACGGTCAGAGGGCAGTGGCCAGCCCGCAAGAGAGTTTTAAACCTTTGAATTTGAAATTTCCTTCTCAGAATGAGAATGTGGACGACTCGGACGAATTCGACGTATCGCTAAACGACGCCCTTCAACCGATTTCCACCCTCCACCCGCGGAACGTCCCCACGGGGGTTTTCCTCTCCAACTGGCACAGGAACCACTACCAGCCGGCCGCGTTTAAGAGGAGAGTGTTCCAGGCTGCGCCTGCCACGCGACAGGAGTTCGCCCAGAGAAAGCAGGAAACACTGCCGAGGGTGGCTGTGGACTCGCGAAATGGCGCCGCCCAGCAGAAGAGTCAGAAATCCCCCTCTCAGAGACAGGCAGGCTCGAGCTTTTATCAGAGATATGTTCAACCCCCTGTGTACTACCCTGGAAGACCCGTTGATACCAACACTGGAAAATACCCGGCATATTTTCAATCAATAAATTAATTTTAAAACCTACGCTTGTTATCACTTTATCCTTAATTTTATCATTCTTTAAAGACGAAACGGCAGAGCTCAGGAAGGGTGTTTTCCGTTTCTCTATTTCATAAAGAATAGATCTATGTGCATTTTGTTTTATTCTGATAGACTTCGATTTTTGGTACATTTGAGAGTACAGAAAAAAGTTTGGAAAAGTTTGAAAAAGTTAGTTTTACAAATAAAAATGAACAAAGGCGACGGCAGAGCTCAGAAGAGGTTTTTTCCGTTTCTCTACTTCATAAAGAATAGATCTATGTGTATTTTGTTTTATTCTGAGAGATTTCAATTTTTGGTACATTTGGGAGTACAGAAAAAAGTTTGGAAAAGTTTGAAAAAGTTAGTTTTCCGAATAACTTGAAACAACGGCGTCCTCTGAGCTTCCGACGGGTTTTTTCCGTTTCTCTACTTCATAAAGAATAGATCTATGTGCATTTTGTTTTATTCTGAGAGATTTCAATTTTTGGTACATTTGAGAGTACAGAAAAAAGTTTGAAAAAGTTTGAAAAAGTTAGTTTTACAAATAAAAATGAACAAAGGCGACGACAGAGCTCAGGAGTGGTTTTTTCCGTTTCTCTACTTCATAAAGAATAGATCTATGTGCATTTTGTTTATTCTGACTGATTTCGATTTTTGGTACATTTGAGAGTACAGAAAAAAGTTTGAAAAAGTTTGAAAAAGTTAGTTTTACGAATAACTTGAAACAACGGCGTCAGCTGAGGTTCCGACGGGTTTTTTACGTTTCTCTACATCATAAAGAATAGATGTATGTGCATTTCGTTTTATTCTGAGAGATTTCGATTTTTGGTACATTTGGGAGTACAGGAAAAAGTTTGAAAAAGTTTGAAAAAGTTAGTTTTACGAATAACTTGAAACAACGGCGTCAGCTGAGGTTCCGACGGGTTTTTTACGTTTCTCTACATCATAAAGAATAGATGTATGTGCATTTCGTTTTATTCTGAGAGATTTCGATTTTTGGTACATTTGGGAGTACAGGAAAAAGTTTGAAAAAGTTTGAAAAAGTTAGTTTTACAAATAAAAATGAACAAAGGCGACGGCAGAGCTCAGGAGAGGTTTTTTCCGTTTCTCTACTTCATAAAGAATAGATCTATGTGCATTTTGTTTTATTCTGACTGATTTCGATTTTTGGTACATTTGGGAGTACAGAAAAAAGTTTGGAAAAGTTTGAAAAAGTTAGTTTTAGGAATAACTTGAAATAAAGGCGTCAGCTGAGCTCAGGAGGGGTTTTTTCTAATTCTCTACTTCCTAAAGAATAGATCTATGGGCATTTTGTTTTATTCTGAGTTATTTCAATTTTTGGTACATTTGGGAGTATGGGGAAAAGTTTGGAAAAGTTTGAAAAAGTTAGTTTTACAAATAAAAATGAACAAAGGCGTCAGCTGAGGTTCCGACGGGTTTTCTACGTTTCTCTACATCATAAAGAATAGGTCTATGTGCGTTTTGTTTTATTCTGAGTGATTTCGATTTTTGGTACATTTGGGAGTACAGGAAAAAGTTTGAAAAAGTTTGAAAAAGTTAGTTTTACAAATAGAAATGAACAAAGGCGACGGCAGAGCTCAGGAGAAGTTTTTTCCGTTTCTCTACTTCATAAAGAATAGATCTATGTGCATTTTGTTTTATTCTGAGAGAATTTAATTTTTGGTACATTTGG